>BSBM01000779.1:2930000-3382500 GCA_027924585.1 Larix kaempferi
ATACTCCAAGACTCATTAATGATACTATCATTGCAAAGAGAACCAAAAACCAAACAACCATTGAAAAATGAACTATGTCAAAAAAATATGGGCACATCATGTTTCTAAATATTCTTAAACAATAAACACTTCCAGTAAAATATAGATTTCGTAGCTCTTTGTATAAAAAGAATTCGAAATACTAGATAGACAAACAATCCTGAACATCACAAAAATCACTATCTTTTAAAGTGCACTCCACTATTGATTCCAACTCAGCTCCAGTTAATTCAAACTAAATAACAAAAGAAAACACATATAAGGTGATCCAACATTCACTGTCAGCCAACTCAAAGTTCTAAAACAGATATATTGTCCAATAGCCTTTATGATACCATAGAAAACTACAGAAAAGGAATAGTTAGCTCTACAATTCAAAATTCATGCCATTTGCACCAAGCAACTGAAATTCTTGCATCCAAGTAATTGATCTTAAAAGTTTCCAATGCCACAGTCTTGAGATCATTTTTTATTTTCATGTTAGCGGTCATTTTTTCCATCTTCACATTGTTCTGTGCAATTTTCTTTTCCAACTTGCAATACAATAAAGTTGTAACCTATCATACCAGAAATTACCATGTACACTACAAGCAAAAACAAAAAGCATAAATATAGGTTCCAATAATTGCACGTAAGAAACCATACACTTATGTGCTGATATTATTTTTGGGCTTCCCTTCTGCATTGTTGAGTATTGGATGCCCTTTACTTAATGTATTAATATCAATTTCCAGCTTCTTCAGCAAACCCTGGAACTAATAGAATCAAAATGTTAAAGATGAGAATAATGAAAAAATGAATACTAGCTAAATTTTGGAACCCTCACTGCAACAAGTATAGTTCACAAGAACATTGATTATTACCTCCTTGTTTGCACATTGATTTTCAGCAATGTTCTATTGTGCAATACTACCCAGTTGTATCCTGGAGTTGTTTTGAGATCAACAGAGATGCATTCATGGCACATCGAATTTTTTTTTATGAGAACACATAAAATTAAGTCTGCATTGAATTTTTTGAACTCTTGTGCATCCAACAAATCCATGGGCACGTGACTAATTAATATTCTTAAACATTTTCCACTTATATGTTTTAAAACAAACATATAAAAATGATGGCTATGGAAAATACAATTTTGACAATAGGAACAAAAACACTAGCATATCTTCCATCTCCACCATTATTACATTAGGTATGTAATCTACATTAAATAACAAGATGCAAAACTGAGAGAAGAGAAACCAATAGGATTTATGCACAACTACATGCTTAATGAATATGAAATATGTGGATTTCACAATTATTACTATAATGTCTAGAGAAGTGTAACTAATTTGAACTTTACATCACAAGACAAGTTGTACATAAACAAAAAAATAGACTATATTTTCTGGAACACATATATTGGAGTTGTTCCTTATAGCATATTGAGAAGGTTTAGTATACATCTAAACTAATAGCTTCCATTCAACTTGCCTTTACCCCAAAATTTCTAACAACTTTGCAAATATATGCATTGTTATAAATTGTTTAAGGAATCAACAGTTGTAGAACCTTTCTTTCTTATAATTCTAGTCCTAAGCTCACTCACAATGAAAATGAAATTTTATAAATGTCATCTTGTAGGGTGCTTGCAACAACTATTTATGCAACTATGGAAATGTGGAACAAATAATTCCAAGAATATGTTGTCTTCAAGCTTGCTCTCTATGAGTATTTTGATCACAGAAGATCTAGGAGCTATGGAGAACCTCACAAAATCGAATTAATTTGCAAAAACAGTGGAAAAACTTGAAAAAGGAGATAATTTTACACACAATGTAAGCTGAATATTTTCATTAACTGACTGTCTAACCTGTAAAAATGTTAGTAACATGTTTTTTATTACATCCATGAGAAATTCGAGAGCATTAGTGAGCTCAAGTTGAGTGTACAAGTCAAAATTGCCAAATGGGCCTCAATCCCCCCTAGGTGGGTCCAACTCAATCCCAATCATCCCAAACAGTCACAAATTCTGGTGTGAAGGTGGCTGAAGCATGCTGGGTCATTAATGAGGCCAAGGCAGGCGTGGGTGAGCAAGTAGAGGAGTTTGGGGAACCAAGGGAGCAATAAATGCTCCAAATCTAGCCAAAATTGGGCAAAATCCACCCTAGCGCCCTTAGTCAACTGAAATTCCCCAAATCAAGGAGAGAGGGCACTCCAGCAATTAATGAGGGTGCACTTGTGGACAAAACAGGAGGCTGGGTGAACTGGTTTGATTGGAAATGGGTGTGAACACTCTCAAAAGTGGGTATTTGACCAACTATAGTCACCTAGTCCAAACTATGGGTTAATTAAGCACATGAGCAATAAAAATTTATGGACTATGGTACTAAGTGTGGATTACTGTTCTAACACCCCCCCTTAACCAGAACTTAGTACAACTCATGAAAGATAAGTGGGAGGCCTTGGAAACAAAGGCTCAAGTCACTTCATTACAAACAGAAATTTTATTTGTCCATATGAACCGAGGAAAAGAAGTAAAACCTCATGGGATAAAAACTTCCCGCTAAAATGGACATGGGGCTGAACCTGCAATTAAATTGCAGCAATCACCATCCATCACTCACTCCAAGAAAATCTCTCAAGTGAGTGAAGGTCTTCTCAGTAAAGCACTTGGTGAAAATATCTGCAGTTTGCTCGGTGGATGGGCAATACTGCAATGAAATCACCCTGTCATGCACCAAGCCCCGAATGTAATGCATGTGGATTTCAATGTGCTTTTTTCTTTGCCTCTGTACTGGATCAGTAGATATCTTGATGGCACTTTGATTATCCACCCAAATATTGGTTGGAGAATCAATAGCAACACCAAACTCCCGAAGAATGCCTTGCAACCAAACACACTGTGTGGCTGCGTTCACTGCTGCCCTGTACTCGGCCTCTGCTGATGAAAGAGAAATGGTATGTTATTTCTTACTTGACCAGCAAATGGGACCTTCAGCAAACATAAACAAAAAACCTGAAGTGGACTTCCTATCGATGGGATCTCCCGCCCAATCGAAATCAGAAAATCCAGCTAGTTGAAGTGAAGAACCAGCTGCATAGTGTACCCCAAAGCTCTTTGTTCCTTGGACATATTGAAGGATCCTTTTGGCTGCGTTCCAATGGATCTC
Source organism: Larix kaempferi (assembly GCA_027924585.1). Taxonomy (NCBI): domain Eukaryota; kingdom Viridiplantae; phylum Streptophyta; class Pinopsida; order Pinales; family Pinaceae; genus Larix; species Larix kaempferi. Next base: position 2,933,195 of record BSBM01000779.1, read on the forward strand.
ATGTGGCTATTTCATATACCTTTCTATATCACTTACAACATATGACAAATCAGGTCTTGTATGTGTAAGGTACAGCAAACTTTCGACTAGCTGCCTGTAGAGTGTGCAATCCACCAATGGAGAGTCTTCAAATTCACCTAGTTTTATGCCTGAAAGGAATGGGCACTTGGATGCCTTACATTCAGCCATTTTAAACTTGAATAAAAGGTCTGAAGCATACTTAGGTTGAATCAGCAATATACCTCTCTCAGATTGCTCAATTTCCAAACCCAAAAATTGCCTTAACAATCCTAGGTCGCTCATGGCAAATTCACTGTGCAAAGAAGCTTTAATTGAGCCAATTTGTTTGTTGCAGCTCCCTGTAATTTAAAGATCATCAACATACAGTACAATGACCTGCAAATTATCATCACATTGCTACAAATAAACATTTGGATCAGACTTGCATCGACAGAAACCAATTGAGAGCAAAAAAAATCCATTTTGGCATACCAAGCCCTGGGGGCTTGCTTGAGTCCATAGAGTGACTTCTTCAACCTGCATACAAGTGTGGGATCCTCTTGGAATCCTTCAGGTTGCTGCATATATATCTCTTCCTGTAGCTCACCATGCAAGAATGCACTTTTGACATCCATGTGGTGAACTTCCCAACCTTTACTAGCTGCCATGGCTAGAGCTAGTCTAATTGAGTCCATCTTTGCAACCGGTGAAAAGGTCTCTGTATAATCCACACTCAAAAATTTCATTGAGAGAAGTGTGCAATTCGAAGAAGAACCAATTCCAAATTTTGAGCTTGCACCGGGGGAAATCTCCTCTCCTCCACACCTTAATGAAATTAGTGATGATTCCACTTCTGATTTTTCTGATATTGCTGAAGATGACATTGATGTACATGAGTCACCATCAAGGCCCAAGTGGGCTGAAAAAATCATACAAGCTGCAGGTGAATTGGCAGGCAATCCCCAAGAGCCTAGGAAGACTAGATCTCAAACAATCAATGCTTCCTTTGCAAATGAAAGTGAACTTACTGATCACTGTTATATGATGATTGGATCTGATCCAACATCATATCAGGAAGCTCATCATGATCCAAGGTGGAGAGTAGCAATGCAAGAAGAATTCCAATCTCTCCAAGAGAACAAAACATGGGATTTGGTGCCTCTTCCTCCCAAGAGGAAACTTGTGCAATGTAAGTGGATTTTTCGAACCAAACCTGTTGCTGATGGTTCTGATCTGAAGTACAAGGCTAGGTTAGTGGCTAAGGGCTACTCTCAAATCCGTATGATTTTTTCAGCCCACTTGGGCCTTGATGGTGACTCATGTACAGCAATGTCATCTTCAGCAATGTCATCTTCATCCATGTCATCTTCAGCAATATCAAAAAAATCAGAAGTGGAATCATCACTAATTTCATTAAGGTGTGGAGGAGAGGAGCTTTCCCCCGGTGCAAGCTCAAAATCTGGAATTGGTTCTTCTTCGAATTGCACACTTCTCTCAATGAAAGTTTTGAGTGTGGATGTGTCAAAGAGCTTGTAGCCCTTTGTTTCCTCACCATATCCAACCATGATACATTCTCTGCTCTGTGGCTCCAAAGCCTTCCTCTTTTCTGATGGAATTCGAGCCCATGCTCTAGACCCAAAAATCCTGAAATTTGACACATTTGGTTTTTGGCCAAACCATGCCTCATAGGGGGTTTTTCCTTTGACTGATTTGTGAAAGGCTCTGTTCTGAATATGAGCAGCACAATTGATGGCTTCAGCCCATAGCTTAGGTCTTAGATCCCTAGCTTCAATCATGCAAGTGGCCATCTCTTTGAGAGATCTATTTTTCCTCTCTGCCACACCATTTTGCTGAGGTGTGTAGGGGATTGAATGTTGCATTTGGATGCCACATTCCTCACAAAGATGCTGAATGTTATTATTCACATACTCCTTTCCATTATCAGTCCTAAGGATCTTTATCTTATGACCACTATGATTCTCCACTAGGGATTTCCAAATATTCAATTTCTCAAACACTTCTGACTTCAATTTAAGGAAGTAAACCCAACAGAATCGAGAGTAGTCATCTATGAATGTAAGTACATACCTTGATCCACCATATGATGGAGTGGAAAGAGGACCAGTGAGGTCTGAATGTACCAATCCAAGTGGTTGAGTGGCTCTCCTTGCCATTCCCTTCTCATAGCTGCACTCAGGATGCTTTCCAACTACACACCCAATGCATGCACCATTTGAAGATCTGATTTCTGGAAGCCCTTCCACCATCTTGTCCTTGTGCAATGTCTGGAGATATTTGTAGTTCATGTGGCCAAATATTTCATGCCACAACTTGGAGGTCTCGTTGGCATGAGAGACAAGAGCATGGTCACTAGAGTGTGGAATGAAATTGGAGAACTTGTACATTCTCTCGTCATGATCAGCATACCCTACAGCCACAACTTGATTTGAAGAAATTTCTGAGATTTCTACCAAATCTGGAGTAAATGTTACTCTCTTGGCTTCTCCTGTATGGGTCATTTGATAAACTGATATCAAATTTGCAGCCAATGAAGGTACATAGAGCACATCACTGAAATAGCCATGCTCCATGTCAATCCTACCAATTCCCTTGGTCTGGATTTCTAAATCATCTCCCATTCGAACTGTTGGGCCACCATTCGAATGCATAGAGGAGAAGAGTTCTCTGGATGAAACCATATGTATGGAAGCTCCTGAATCAATGATAAAGGATGAGGGATTTGAAATACCTGCTACCAAAGCATGACACTTCTCCTTATTGTCAGTATTTGAGGTGCTCTCTTTCTTCCTTGCGCCCTTAGGGACTGGGATGTTGTTCTTCTCCAGCAGCTGCGCCATTGAATCAATGGTTTTCTTCATGCATGAGCTCTCTGGATGCCATCCCCTATGACAATAGGTGCATTTGGTCTTTTCTTTTCCCTTCTTGTCCTTCTCCTTTGACAGATTCGAACCCCCATCTGCAGACTTGGTCTTGTCAAACTTCCTCTTCTCTTGCTCCTTCGAATTCTTGGCTTTCTGCTTGCCTTTGTTGGCATTTGAAACACCCATTTCCAATGCTTGGTCCTTTGATTTTATGGTGCCCATCTGCACTAGTTTGTCCTGCTCCTAAGTGAGACACTCCATGAAGGTAGCTAGTGATGGCATTTGCCAATTTCGAAGGGTCATTTTGGCTGAGTGAAATGTGCTAACAAATACAGAGAATTCTGGGCCTAGCTTCGAAAGGATGGACAGAATCAGTTGTTCCTCCTTCTTAACAATTCCACATTGTTGCAGTTGAAGCACTAGAGACTTGAACTTTGTGAAGAACTCCTGGATGGTTTCAAAATGCGCTGGGCTCAAGCTAATGAGCTTGTTTTCAAGCTGGTGGCCTCTCAGTTCATCAGTTTTCCCAAAGAGTGATTCTAGCTTCACCCATACTTCGTTGGGGGTTGTCAAACTGTCTGTATGAAACAAGAGTTCCCTTGAAATGCTCAGGCATAACAATCCATAAGCTTCATCAAGTCAATTGTAGTACTTTGCTTTCTCCACAGCAGAATTTGGCTCCACTTCTGTGCCCATGGTTACTCTATAGAGACCCTTAGATCTCAGCCTTCCAATCGAAAAAATTGAAAGGTGTGAGCAACATTTGGTTTGCTTCCATGACTGCTGCGTTAATGGTGAGAAAACTACTGAAACACCTGCAAAAAACACTCAATTTTTATCTGGAAATCCTCTCTAGAATGCAGTTCAATGCTCAATATTGACTTGCAACTCACTAAATCCATGATGGCTCTGATACCATGTGATTATTTTGATCACAAAAGATCTAGTATCTATGGAGAACCTCACAAAATTGAATTAATTTGCAAAAACAGTGGAAAAACTTGAAAAAGGAGATAATTTTACACACAATGTAAGCTGAATATTTTCATTAACTAACTGTCTAACCTGTAAAAATGTTAGTAACAGGTTTTTATTACATCCATGAGAAATTCGAGAGCATTAGTGAGCTCAAGCTGAGTGTACAAGTCAAAATTGCCAAATGGGCCTCAATCCCCCCTACGTGGGTCCAACTCAATCCCAATCATCCCAAACAGTCACGAATTCTGGTGTGAAGGTGGTTGAAGCATGATGGGTCATTAATGAGGCCAAGGCAGGCGTGGGTGAGCAAGTAGAGGAGTTTGGGGGAACCAAGGGAGCAATAAATGCTCCAAATCTAGCCAAAATTGGGCAAAATCCACCCTAGCGCCCTTAGTCAACTGAAATTCCCCAAATCAAGGAGAGAGGGCACTCCAACAATTAATGAGGGTGCACTTGTGGACAAAACAGGAGGCTGGGTGAACTGGTTTGCTTGGAAGTGGGTGTGAACACTCTCAAAAGTGGGTATTTGACCAACTATAGTCACCTAGTCCAAACTATGGGTTAATTAAGCACATGAGCAATAAAAATTTATGGACTATGGTACTAAGTGTGGATTACTGTTCTAACACTCACAATATCTAGCTTGATATGATTCTTGATTGCTTAAGTATACAATTTCCTAGGGTGAAAGTGCAAAATTTCAAGCTTCTTCAACTCCAAACTCATGTTAAAGTGTTCTCTATTTTAATGTCCAACTTGAACCAAACATTAAACTTCATAACGCTTCATAGCTCCTCATAGTTTGAAAAAAGTTGACTTTGAGTTCATAGCTCCCCACACATTACCAAAAGTTGAAATCTCTATATGTTGATTTGAGGTTCACAGGTCTCTGAGTTGAAGTTCACAGCTCACCGCACATTACAACCCCTAGCCCCCAGTTGGTCAAAAAACATTGTTTAGGGACTGAAAATTGCCTCGGAAGTTTGGGACCCAAAAAACAGTAGAAAATTTCCAAGATCGGGAACTGTCTCAACTCGGTGGAACAGTTGCATGCCGGTATACACCTGGATCACCATCAAGTAAAGTGCAATTATTGTCCAACTACTATGTATGGGGACATAAATAGGTTGAAACACCACCTAGCTAGAGTGTTGTAGTTTGTGATGGTTTTCATAATGAAGTCACAGCAAAAATGCAATCTGCTTTGGAAGCTAACAAAGAAAAGGATGCCAAGTGATCTAGGATGAAGGTTTAAACTACAACGATGGACACTTATAACAAAAGGAAAAAGAAGGGGGCAGATATGACAGCGAGGAGGTTGTATTACCATGATAAGCTGTCATTAAACCTCGAAAAGTCTCATTTTTATAAGCCCATGGTAGATGCAATTGCAAGTGTCGACGATGGATGCAAAGGCCCATCTTACATTGCACTTAGGGGGAAAGATCTAGATGAGGAGTTGGTGTATGTTGGAGGGAAATAAAAGCTCATGGGAGATTACAGGTTGCACATTCTTGTCAAATGGGCAGACAAATCAGAGGAGCAGAACAATCATCAATTTTCTTGTGGCTTTCCCTAAAGGAACCATGTTTCTAAAATCTATTGTTGCATCTTCACATGTGAAGAATGCAAATCTGATATATACATATTGTTGGGAAAGGTTGTGGAAGAAGTGGGGGTCGAAAATGTTGTCCAAGTGATCACAAACAATGTTGCACATTATGTGGCAACTGATAAATTGTTGTGTGCAAAAGACCCTACTAGTTTTTGGACCCTTTATGCTGCCCAGTACATAGATTTGATTTTGGCGAACATAGGGAAGTTGGAGTGGGTGAAAGATATTGTTCATGACTATAAACAATAACCAAGTACATTTACCACCATTGATTGGGTGTTGAACCTTATGAGAGTTTGTAGAGGGTGAGCTTAGTCACCCCGCTATCCAAGGCTTTGCTACAAACATTTTTTCCCTCCAAAGACTCCTTAATTAGTACCAAGCATTGAGACAGTTGTTTTGTCGCCTGCCATGGCTATCTTGGAAAGATAGCACAAAACTAGAAGCAATGGTCGTGAAAGTGTCTCTCGTTAAAGATGATTTATGGGAGAAGGCCATTGAGGTTTTCAGCATGGCAGAACCACTTGCAAAAGTGTTGAGGATCACAAAATGATCTATGGCTTGAAGCAAAAACATTAATAGTACAATTATGTGGTGCCATATCCCTAATTTTGGATGAGGAACTGACTCAATAAAAATGACCAAAATGAAGAGACTGAAGAAACAAATGCAATAAGATAACTCAAAGGCTGCTCCTATTGTCTCTTCAACTCTACCCATTCTAACAGACTAGATATTTCACAAATCAAGGGAAACTATCCTCATCTAGATTTGACCTATACATAAGCACAAGGCATGGTTGAAAGTGTCAAAGTTTGACTCATACTAACAAGTATGATTCAAATAAAAGTAATTCTAATAAAAGGGAATGACCAACCTACAAATTAGTAAGGCATTATTACAACAAGAAACTGCATGTTGGAAAAGACAATAGTGGAAAGCAAGGCAAAAAGTGACTCTAGAAATGCAGATAGAAAGATGGAAATTAGGACAACGATAAGAAAAATTGAAATTAGTAAGGCATTATTACAACAAGAAACTACGTGTTGGAAAAGACAATACTGGAAATCGACATAAAAAGCAACTCTAGAAATGTAGATAGAAAGCTGGAAATTAGGACAACGATAAGAAAAAATGAAATGATAACTACTACCCTACTAATAACCCAAAAAATACTTTCCTTTTTCTTTTTTATGTGGGCATGGTGGCCCTTATTTATGATTGAAATTTGTCATAACTTACATGAACAATCAATATACTCAAATGACCGATGTAACTATTATCACACAACTTGTAGTTGTCTCTAAAGGTGTCCTATCTAGGACAGTAGAGGTTGAGAAAACTAGAGAGGTGACCCAAGAGATGCCACGATTCCCAATGTAAGATGTGTGTTACGATAACCGAGGCACTCTTCACTTTAGACCAAGCCTAAGCAAGACCAAGGGGAAGAACCTAGCTTAGCCACTCAAGACCTCCTAAGGAAATGTGAAGTTTAAGTATGGAGAGATCAAGGGGGATAGATCTAGATCTAGGATGAATAAGTGGACCCAAGGAGTTAGGATTCGGTTGAAAAGGCTTAGGAGATGACAAATGGTTCAACCAATAAGGCCACTTATGGTTTGGGACTTGTAGATCTAGATAGATAGAATGCCAAGTAAAAATACCCAAGTGGGGCCCACCCTTAAAATAAGGAAAATGGTCCAAATGGGGCCCACAAGGTCAAATTTAAAATGAAATGGCACTAGGGGGTTTGCAAATAAGTATATTTGATGATTTAACTGAGAATGAGCAATACCCACAACTTGGATCGAGCAAAATACCACCTACCCAAGAAGTGTGACTTCCTCAAGAGAGGACTAGTGCCTTAGATGGGGGGGCAAATGGAGTTGGATGTCCACCAAACTTTAGATCGGGAATGCTTTGTTGATTTTAGAGGTGGGTTTTAATTATTAGGCCCAGAAGATTGCTAGATCCAAGTAGATCTGAAAAATAAAAAAAATGAGGGTTCGACTTTTAGGGTTTTGTGATCTAGAAATAATGGACAACCCAAGGAGAGAGAATACTAAACTTTCAAGCATACCTGGATGATGAGATGAATGCCTATTATGATGAGGATTACTTTTCCAAATATCAAATGGAAGAATTTTGAGTTTCTCTTGCTAGTGCGATTTTCCCAAGCTCACATGTGTGCCCCTCTATACCTGCAAAACCAAGGAGACAAAGCTCAATCAGCCCAACAAAACGAGGGTAGATACAAGCTAGAAAGAAAATACAAAGAATGATTGGTACAAAGACAAAATTGTTCGATCCACAAATTGACAAAAGTTTGCAGGGAAAGCCTCCCCACCAATGTGCACTCCTCCCAAGTCGTCTTCTTCACCTGTAAATCAAATTAGTGGAAAAATATGCCACAAGATTGTTAAGAATCAAATCATCACCCCTAATCATGTGACAGGAGCAACATATGTTTACCATGTACCCGCACTAGGAAGTCATGACACAAGTTCATTCAGAGACGAATCCTCTCTCAAAAATGCATTAAAATGCATTAATTGTGCTTAAAACATTCTAAGTGGAGAAAAAAGCCTGAAAACTATTGAAAAGTGGGTTTTCAATTGACAATAATAAAAAATAAAGAAAATAAGCAATCCCACATGGAGAAGAAAAGCTTAAGGCTCATTTCCCAATGCTATACAAGAAAGGAATGGGTGGCATGGTAACGAGAGATCAAAAAAGCAAAGGCATGCTTAGGAGATCCTGAAGGAGGAAGAAGAGCTCAAATTCTTCAAAAGTAAGGGTGAAGTAAGGGAAGCTCATGGCAATGGAGTAGGGATTCGCACCAATATCCTTGGTAAGGATGTACTTCTTCTCTTCTCTGGATACCAATCTAGCTTCTTCTTGTGTGCATTCTTCTCATAACCTGCTAAACATTGTTAGATTAATTCTAGAACATATCCCCTGGATAAAGGATTCCCATGACCTTGGTAGGCCATTCAAGGTAGTCATTACAATTTCAGCTTCTTCGACTATGTCTTCAATGGCTTCAAGTTGTTCCTTGATTTGAGAGACCCTTGTGAAATAGGATTGGATGGTCTCTGAATTTTTCATTTTTACATTCTCGAGCTGAGTTCTCAAGGTCATCTTTTGATTGATGTTCTTCCCTTCATATAATTTGGTCAATGCATCAAGCATCTCCTTAGGAGTCTTCAAGGATGAAACATGAGGAATCAGGTGATCCTTAATAGAATCAACATTGATCCTTAATAGAATCAGCAATGATCCTTTTAGCCATAACCAGATTCTTCTTATGTATTGTTTTGTCTTCCTCTCCCTCTGGCTCCACAACTTCTTCCTTAACATACTTCTCCAAATCATTTTCTTTTTGAATGAGAAGTACTCTATACTTCCAGGATCGGAAGTTATCAGCTCCTTCAAGATTATCCTCGAGCTTGGTGTTGTTTTCCATATTTATAATATGAGAACCACAAATGGAAATAAGGATTATAGAACTTACCAATGAGATGCTCAAATCAAGTGCTTGTTTCAATGCTCTTCTGAAATCTGTTGACCTAGGTTTTGTTAGAGAAACCCAAATTTTCCAACTTGTGAATCTTGCAATTTTGATACAAGAAATAGATGTGCCTCCTCGAGGCGAGTTCAGCAAAGGTATTCTTCTTTGGGATCTATGGTCAGAACTACAAAAAATATGATGCCCTAGTTTTCCATGATGAGGTCAAAATTGAAAATCCTCGGATCTGAAATATATTTCCATAGGAAAGTGCACCCTCCTAGGGTGAGTTAGATTGACCTCCTTTTCAAGTTGATCTGTGGAGGGAAGTTCCCGGAATAGGAATCCCTAGTTTCCAACTTTCGTCAGTTACAGCTGCATAATGACTTCTTTCAGCACGGCTCTAAAACCATGTTAGAATTTGTACTTGAATAGTAGTTAGGTTAGATATTTAGTCAATTTGTACAATATCACAATAACAATAAGCAATAGGATCACAGAAAGACAGACAATCAAAACATACAAAAGAGACAAATATTTTCCTTTGGGAAACCCTTCAAGGGAAGAAAACCCAGCAATTTTTTCAATATAGATTTGTTAACAAGTACAATGTCAAACTAGTACAATGAAGAGCTAAAGCTCTTCCACAAATATGCTGAGAATATATAATATAGAAAACCAAAGATAATATGTCTTCACAATGTAGCTACTCTTCTCCTCTAGCAAACTTGTCCTTCTCTCTATTGCCATGCGAACTTGCTTTAGTGAGTGATGATCCCAATTTGGAAATGCGCCTCTCGTATTTATACTTTTTTTCCAAGTGACTTTTCCTTATGGGGCTGAATTGTCTAACTGCCAAGGCCAACTTCACTAGGGAAACATTAAATTAACCTTATTTAATGTTTCTTTTGGATTCTTCTTAATCGACTTAGCAAGTAGGGTTTGCATTGATTCTTCCAGGACTTTTACATGATCAAATACAATATGAATATTCCTCGGAGGAAGTACAATAATAATACAACAAGAATAGCTTTCGAAGTTACACAATCTTCAACAGTGTTTTCCAGTCTTACCATAGGGGTGTGATAGTGATAATCCATACAAGAATCATTGTTAGGAATTTCATTAGAAGAACAACTTCCATTATTTTGTTCATTCTCGGCAGTGAGGATTCAAGAATTCCTCTACTCTCAGGGAAATGAAAAAATCTTTCCTTATACTTGTTGGTTGCTCATCCAACACAATACCCTTTTTGAATGATGGATGAATCTTACTCGATGCGTGGATAAAAAAACCATGGAAATCAAGTATAGTTTCATCTTTTCTCTTCTCAATGCGAGATAAATCAACCATGAGGGATTCATTACCCCACATCCATTTACACATTACCAATCATGATTCATAACTCTTCCACTAATGGAGTCACCGAGGGAGACTCAAGCAGTCTACCCTCGTATTCAAAAATAGAATTTAGGGTTCATTAAGGCTCGAAATGGTGCATTGCGCATCATCAAATCACAAAGATCTTTTGATTTTGCAACATGTTAATACCCTGGAAAAATGGAGTTGCAAGGTCAAACGAAATAAATTATAAAACAAATAAACCAAATATCACCAATATCATTGTGGAAGTCGAGAACTCAAGATGATCCCCTACAATGCTGTCAATTTGTTAGCACTAATTTTCGCACTTGTAATGATGATTTATACCTTTGAAAATCAACAATGCAAATTAGTACAACTTATAGGAAAATTCACCCACATTGTCACGAATGAACCCCCTCTCCGTTTGGGATGGTGCACGGCAAGTTGCCAATCTCGGGGTGGTGTCCCTAATAATTTTACATTGTTTTCCAACCTATAAATTTGCAATAATAATCAATATAACAACAAAGAATGATCTTTGGCTTGTAATTAAGCTACCAAATAAATATAAAAATAGTTTTTTGAATTTTTATGGTGGAAATTCATGCATACAATAGTTTTTAAAAGGAAAATGAATGGGAGAAAGACGCTCTAAATGACAACTAATTATCAAAATAAAGGATTGTTACTTGTAAAAATAAATACATAGATGCATCAAAACATCAACGAATCAAAAGAGATAGAATAATAACATAGTCAAACTCTAGTTTGCATTAGCCAAAAGGTTGATTCCACCATAGCGATAACTATCCCTGCATAGAAATAAAGAAGGAAAGAGAGAAATGAAGTAGAATGGAGGACCAATAGGACATCGCTGCTAAGAATAAATTCCTACCCTCTTCATCTCCTAAAAACCTCACTAAATAGCTTTCCCTAGAGGCCCTCATGTATCTCCCACTGATTGATTTGACATGCATTGAGAGAGATCCTCTCTAGATGACACTGAAGATGAGAGAATTTTCCCCCTTCTATTGAAGTTCATATGTGTCTCACATGTGAGTTAAGTGCCCAATTGAACTAAACTCATCCTCATGAAGTTCACCTTGTTTGCATGGCTCAATTAAGTGGAAGAGATTTGAGTTAAGTAGAGAAAGTCTCATGCATGCATCATGTTTAAGTTTAGTTCACTCCAGTCTCCCACATGCTTTCTAATTTCACCACTTGTCACAACAAGAGACTACCACATGTTGCACATGCATTGATGCCACATGTCGCGCACATACAAATGACACATGTCACACATGCATGGATAACAACAAAAAAATAGGAGATAGTTTGCATGTTTGAATATTTAGCATGAAAAAACATGCATGGGCCATGCAATGCCATGTGATGCCATGCAAATCCAACCCTAACTACCAAAAATAGAAATATCTCACATGTCATCCAAAAAAAACTCATTGGAATCGTAAGCTTGCAAGGATGTAAAAATTATGATCATCTTTGTTGCTTTGTTCTAAAAATCACTCAAAATCACTCAACTCAAACTTAGACTCAGTCGAGTTGACTGAGTTGACCCTCCATCAAGTTGGCTCAACCTTCAAACCAGATCAAGTCACGGGTTCTATACTGAACCGATCAACTCATTCAAGTCCTAACCTAAACTGGTCAAGTTGACTGCAAAAAAAAATCTGCTATGTTCAGTTACTCAGTAGTATTTGGTAGTACTAAATGGTAATATAAAATTGTTAAAGTAAAAGTCACATTCTCCTTCTATTTCATTTTCTCTCCTTTTACTTAAATGTTTAACAATACCATTAATTATTTGAAGATGTTTGAGAGTGGTTCCAACCTCATCGAACTTCATATGGAAAATGTAGAATTTTAGATCCCATTCAAAATTCAATAGACTTAATAGTTTTCAAGGTTTCAAGATTGCAAAGTTTCCACCAAATTCTATCATGTACGAGGGTATAGGATTGGCATTTAATCGAGCACATCAACCCCTATATATACCTTGATGTTGGTGGTGTTGATTGTTGAAATCCTCTGTCGTGATTTTAATAAAAAAGTACACTTCACTCAAGAAAAAACACTTATTAAGCATGGGAAGCTTTTTCTACCTTATTTTAACGATTGGATTAGGAAGTTTCATCAAAATTGTAGGTTGTTGAATCGTTGACTAATGTCCTTAGAGGAACAACCTTGAGATTCAAGATAGAGGTAGGGACTAGATCCTAAAGGAGGGAGGCATAGGGTGTTATTGATGAATAGGATTCAAATATAGGCAATGATTTGTAGACATGTATGATTTATGATTTATGTTTCACATTCATTTTTTTAACTGTCCTCGCTCATCAAAAACTTGACCCCATTTCCCTATTTCGTGCAACTTAAAGTCCAATGCTGGCCCTAAAGCTATAAGATGAACTCTAAACCCGTGCTTCTAGGTGTTCATTTGGTACTACTACTACTATTGCAATCGTATATGACCTTGAGGAGTCCAAGCTTAAGCCAGATGATGATGCCATTGCTAGTCCTTATTCTAGTTCTACTTGTTCTAGCAGTGGTGATGAGTTTGATGTTGATCATCTTGATCAATGACATGTATGATGTATGATCATTGATGCATTATGTACTATCATCATAGCATGTTGTTTCTTTGGACTCTACAAGCTATTTAGGCATCATTGATTATGTATTTTGTTCCATATTTGTATTGCACTATTACACAATACACTTCCTTCTATTTTGATATATACATGAGCAGAATTTGGATATTTCGTTTCTACTTCTTTGGAATCCTGTATTGGAATCATTAAAATATTGTTTTTCTTTAAAATTTAAATATTTAAATATTTTTTAGTAAACCTAGTCATTAAATTCAAATCGACTGAGTCATTACTGATTCCGAGTCCAAGTTAACCATTGAATGATTCTGAGTCCAATCCATCTTAAAACATTGCTCTATTGTGTAGACCTCCAAAATCTTTCTCCTAAAAAATAGGAAAAGTGTTAAAAATAGACATCTCCTCCAATATTGATGAAAACCCTGTGAAATGTCTCCAACTCTGAACTTGGATCATATCATTGAATCATCCTACATTTGAACCCCATGGAAACCAATCTCTAACCTATGAAAGTTGTCTCTGTGGAAAAAGTTTGAATACCGGCATAATGGAATGTGATGGTGATCTATGAACTACCATGGATATAATTCCACTGGAACAATTTATCACAACAAATCTTACAACTTAGTTCTTTTTATTAGCTTATTACCAAAATAGGCTAAATCACTGGAACTGAAAGGAAAACAACTAGAGAAAAATAATACATCCACACAAATTAACACAATATATACCCAAGGAAAACCCACGACTAAGGGAAAAAAACCCAACCATAAGTGAGGACTATGCCTTGCTTTTTTCTTCTCTAAATATGCAGTTCAAATATAAAGAAAGTGGTACTCTCTATGGAGTTACCTATGACTCTACAACCATAATGGCTACTATAATATCTCATCCTTCCTCTATTATTCTCTACCACCCACTCCCATGTTGTTGCTCAACTATTGAACAATACATAACATCAAAATAATGGAACCCCTTATTTTCCTAGTGTCCCGATATTTAACATAGCTTAGCAGTCATCTAGGGTTAGGTTTACAGTTTTTTCATGCCCCAAATATTGATTAGGTTTAGGTTTTTTTGGACCTTCTAGAATGTTCTTGAAATTCCACACATGACTAGCTATGCTTGTGTGAGAAATGAGAGTTGATGAGGAATCTACTCGATACCATGTTGGTCAACTAGATAAGTCAATTTGTAGGAGGCATAACTTTTGCATATGAAATCCGTTTGAGGCAATTCTTGGATCATTCGAAATATCTCAGAGTGTAGAATCATGTCAAGGTAATTTACATTTTTACCTCTGGACTTGGGTAATTTCGGTTGCTTCCTTGGTGTGATGTTAGCATCCTTTCAAACAATTCCATTTGTAGTGCCCAAGTTTCAACTTGGTCTGTTGCAGTTGGTTTAATACAGTCTGCTTTTAATACTTTCCTCTGAGAACATAGTCTATCAGTCCTATGTTTCATTATATTCTAGAAATCTTGTTAGGTCATGTAAATGTAGCATCTCGACATCTAACAACTGAGGCTGAAACATTTCTTTTTGCAACACTAATACATGAGGTAAGCCATTTGTATTTTTACTGACTAGTTTATGAGCCATTTGTTCTTGCTGAACCAACCGATGAGTAGGGATCACGACATACACCCAAAAATAGATTGCTTATTCATTATCTTGTTCAAATTAAATATTAGTGAACCAAGACAAAAAATAATATGTTCATTCACACAAAAATTAGCATGTCTATATTAGCAATGAATCAACTCCAGATTCCCATTAATTTTGTGAAAATGTACAACAATTTATGGACAACTTGAAGTTGACCAAATATTTAAGCGACCAACTATTCAAGTATTCACAATCTCATGTTATGGCATTTATCATCTAGTTAAGGGATACAAATGTTTCGTCTTCTAGTTTATTCATATTGTTTATATTGAATGGAGTACATAAATTCTCATAGTGGAAGAGACAAACATGGAAGATGATTCTTCTTGAATATTTGCCTTCCATGCACAAACTATTGAGCACCTCAACTGCATCAATATGCCATGTCTACAATAAGAATCAGTACACTATGTTATGAAATGCATATCACATGATTGAAATTTGTGTCTGCAAATTGTATGCAATTTTTTCCAGCATTTTTTTTGTTTTAGTAAGTAATCGAAAAGTTTGGAATTATAGTTCTTATGCCTTATGAGGATTGCAAAGAGCAAGTTCCTCTTGCATGATAGTATGTAGATATTTGGGTACATGTGGATATCCTATTACAATCATCTCCTGAACATTCTTACTATACTTTCTTAGGCTTAAAAATAATGCAATATGAGTGTTAATATTGCTCATCTCCCTAATTCTTAAAGGGTTCTATCTCAATGGTAGAGCGCCTTCCTTACAAGCAGGAGGTTGGTGGTTCAATTCCTCTGTACCCTATTGATATTGCAATATTGGCATTTTTAATAAAATATATTTTATTATGATTTCTTATGGCTATAGAGAGGGTTTCAAACCATCTTTGTATGTTTCTACGAGGGGGGTTCTAAGCCACTTTCATATGTCACTACGAGGGGGGTTTGTAATCGCCCCCAAAGGTTTGTAATAAATACTTTTAGGGGGGGTCATGAACTGCCCCTATAGGCATCTATGAGGGGGGTTAAAAATCGCCCCTATAGGAATCTACGAGGGGGATTCCAAACCGCCACTATAGGCCTCTATGAGGGGGGTTTCAAACTGCCTCTATAGGCCTCTACGAGGGGGGTTTCAAATTGCCTCTATAGGCCTCTACGAGGGTGGTTCAAAACTGCCCCTATAAGCCTCTACAAGGGGGGTTCTAGATTGACCGTATAGGCCTCTACAAAGGGGGTTCCAAACATTCCCTATAGGACTATATGAGGGGGGTTCACAACCATCCCTATAGGCCTCTACGAGGGGGGTTTGAAACCACCCCTATAATCCTCTACGAGGGGGGTTCCAAACCACCCTTGTAGGTTTGTATGAGGGGGCTTATGAGGGGGGTTCACAACCACCCTCGTAGGTCTCTATGAAGGGAGTTCAAAGCTTCCCCCATAGGTCTCTATGAAGGGGTCTACAAGGGGAGTTTATAACCTCCTCCATAGACCTCTATGGGTGGGGTCACAAACTGCCGCCAAAAGTCACTTTTGGGGGCACTTCCAATCTCGTCAAAAACCACCCTTAAAGGGAAAAAATTTTAACATCGGTGCCTTTTGGGGTGGTTTTTCCAAAACCGCCCCCAAAGCCAACCCCCCCCCCCACGTAGGTCACTTTTGGGGGCAGAAGACAACCCCCCCTAAAGGCCAAAAATGTTGTAATGGGTGTTAGGGAAGGATAGCTAAGGGTTAGATTTTATAAGTGAGAGAGA
Organism: Larix kaempferi; assembly: GCA_027924585.1. Classification (NCBI taxonomy): domain Eukaryota; kingdom Viridiplantae; phylum Streptophyta; class Pinopsida; order Pinales; family Pinaceae; genus Larix; species Larix kaempferi. The sequence goes on from BSBM01000779.1 coordinate 2,949,555, forward strand.
GAGGGTTGGGGATTAGGTCTAGGTGGAGGAGTAGGGGAGAGAGAGAGTGAGAGAGGAGGGTAGTAAGTGTCAAGGGAAAGAGGTGAGGGAGAGAGAGGAGAGGAGTGTTAAAGGTAGGTGTAGAAGTAGGTTTGATAGAGAGTTAGAAAGGGGGTAAGGGTTAGTGATAGAGAGAGGGAGAGAGAGCGGTGGTTAGTGGTAAGGGGAGAAGTGGGGCCATGTGTGTGTCAAAGAGAGAGAGAGAATCAAGGAGGCTAGGAGGTTGGTGGGGAGAGAGATGGATTGATTGTAAGCGGTAATGTAAGGGGTATTAGAGGAGACACTAAGAGAGAGAGAGAGATGGTTATGCGGAGGGGGATTGGAATAGGGGGGCTCTTAGGGAGAGGATGAGTAGGGTTAGGCAGAGAGAGGGTATGTTAGGGGTGGTGTGAATTAGATATCAAGGGGGGTATTAGAAGAATGGATTAGGTAGAGAGGGTCACGGTTTAGATGTAGTTGGAGTAGGGTCAATAAAGAGTGAGAGAGTGTGTTAGTAAGGGTTTAGGGGAAGAGGCAAGATAGAGACAGAGAAAGAGAGAGAGAGAGAGGATTAGGGAGAATATGAGTGGGTTTAGGGATATAGAGGAGGATTTAGGGGTACTAAGAGTGTGTGAAAGACAGGGTAGGTGTTAAATGGTTAGAGAAGAGAGAGAGGTGTGGGGGTTGCGTGTATTTCAAGGAGTTTTGTGGAGAGAGAGTGGGAGAGAGGTTTAGTAAAGGTTAGGATGAATAGGTGGATAGAGAGAGAGGAGGAGAGGTGGAGGAATAGGGGGGTCAAAGATATATGCAGGTTAGTAAGGGTTAGGGAGTGTGTATGAGATATGGAGAGGAGGGGCATTTGTGGAAGGGGTAGGAGTAGGGTGTGTGTGTCTGAGATAGAGAGAGAGAGAGAGAATAAAGGGTGTGGGTGGTGTTAGGGGTTGAGGAGGGATGTACAGGGGTGGATATTAAAGGTAGGTGGAGGAGTAGAGGGGTGTTTGTGTGTGTGTGTGTGAGAGAAAGAAAATAACAGAGATATTTTGGGATCAATGTGGGGATGATGTTGGTGATTATGGTTAGCGGGGAGCACCGATGATGGGGGATATAAATATATTAAGATTACAATGAGGGGAGGGGAATAGCGTTGAGGGAATATTAGGTATGTTAGAGATAATTGGGTCATAGGGTGGTGATGGAGAGAGAGATAGAGAGAGAGACAGAGAGAAATGAGGGAGATGGAGGTGGTAAGCGATAGGGCTATTGGCATTAGGATAAAGAGAGAGAGAAGGTTATGGGTAGGGGGAGTATGGGATATATATATAGAGAGAGAGAGGGGGGGGGATTTTTCTAGGGAGAGTAAGAGGTGGGTTAGTAAGAGATAGTGTGAGGTTAAGGGTAATGAGAGTGAGAGAGAGAGGGGGGGATGTTAGGGAGTTGGAAGAGAAAGTGATGTTTGGGGTTACGTGAATGTTGAGGAATAGGTGACAAATAGAGTTAGAGATGTACTTAGTAAGGGTTAAGGGGAATAGGGGAGAGAGACAGAGAGGCACATAGTAAGGGAAAGGGCTAGACAGGGAGAGAGAGCGGGGATAAAGTTAGGGTGAGGATTAAAATCTTTATAGAATGAGATAGGGGGTAAGTAAGGTATAGAGAGAGAGAGAGAGGAGCATTTGGGTGTGTGTGCATGTGTGCATGTGTGTGTGTGAGAGAGAGAGAGTAAGGGGGTTGTTAGGGGATTTTTGGAGAGGGAGAGAGGTGGGTGTTAAGTTTTAAGGTAACGTGGATTAGGAGAGATATAGACAGATGGGCTAGTAAGGTTTAGGGAGAGGATTTGAGAGAGGGATAGAGAGGAGGGAGGTTAGTTGTAGGGGGAGGAGTATGCATATCTATGCGTGAGAGAGAGAGAGAGAAATAGAGAATGGAGGATGGCTAGGTGTTAAGTGTTTCAAAGAGAGAGGAGTGGGGATTGTGATTAGGAAGAGGAGTATAGAGAGAGAGAGTGTGTGTGTGTGTGTTAGGGTCAAGGAGGGGAGGGTGTGGGTAATTAGGGGTATAGTGGAGGAGGGGGATTATGGGATAAAGATAAGGGTGAGTATAGGGTGTTGGTAGAGAGAGAGAGAGGGAGAGAGAGTGCTAGGTATAGTGGGGTAGTAGATGGACAAAGAGAAGGGTGGAGGGGGTGGTTATGGGTATGGAGAGTAAGAGGGGTTTGAAGAAGATAGAGTGGTGTATTAGGGGTAATGAGAATGAGAGAGGGGGTGTTAGGGGGTTGGGGGATATAGAGATGTGCATTGAGTAGGTGTAGGTGGAGGAGTATGGGAGAGGAGAGAGAGAGTGGGTTGATAATGGTTAGGTGAAGGAGGTGAGAGAGATATAGAGAGAGTGAGAGAGAGAGAGAGAGAGAGTGTGTCAGGGATTGAGGGGGGAAGAGTGTGGGTGATTGGGGATAAGGGAGGATGGGGGTTTAGGGAGAGAAGGAGATAGTGATCATGGTAGAGGGGTTGGGGATAGGGTAATATTAAGGAAGTTCAAGAGAATGGGTGTTATAGGTTGGTAGTAGAGAGAGAGGGAGATAGGGGTGATAACTGGTATGGGGAGAGGGATGAGGAGAGAGAGAGGGGGATAGGTGTTGGGAGAGTAGGAGAGAGAAAGAGAGAGAGGTTAAGAGGGTGGTTATGGATAGTGAGAGAGAGTAGTGGGTTAGGGTTACTCAAATTGTGAGAGAGAGAGGGGATATTTTAGGGGGTTGTGGGAGAGAGTGAGGTGTGGGGATTAGGTGTATGTGGAGGAATAAGTTATAGAGAAAGTGAGAGATGAGGTTAGGTAGGGTTTGGTAGAAAGAGTGAGAGAGGGGCTTATTAAGGGATAGAAAGAGTGAGATTGGATGAGTGTAAGGGGGGGCAACAAAGATATATATATATATATATAGAGAGAGAGAGAGATGGGGGAGTAAGTGATAGGTGTGGGGGATTAGGAGAGAGAGAGGGGTGGTGATGGGGCTCACTGTAGGGGGAGTAGGAAAGAGAAAGGGAGAGGGGAATAAGGGGTGGTTATGTGTAGGTAGAGTAAGACGGATATTAGAGGAAGAGAGTGGGGGGTTGGATGTTGTAAGAGTGTGAGAGGGAGAGGGGAGTATTGGTGGGTTTGGGGAGAGAGAGAGGGGTTGGGGTTGGGTGTTAATGGAGGACTAGGGGAGAGATAAAGTCAGAGAGGGGGTTAGTAAGGGTTAGGGTGAATAGGTGTGTGTGTGTGTGAGAGAGAGAGAGAGAGGAAGGGGATTACTCGTGTGGAGAGGAGAAGGTGTGTGTGTGTGTGTGTGTGTGTGTGAGAGGGAGAGAGAGAGAGAGAGAGAAAGAATAAGGTGGTGCTACGAGTTTTGTGGAGAGGGAGAAGGGTTGCATTATAGGTGGTGGAGTAGATAGGAGAGAGAGAAAGGGGGCGATAGGGGGGAGGGTGTGGTTGATTATTGGTAGGGTGGGAAAGGGAGTTGGGGTATGTGTGTCTATGTGTTTGTGTGTGATAGAGAGAGAGAGATAGAGAGGGAGGGATGGGGGGGGGAGAGAGAGAGAGAGAGAGTGATGGAGGGAGCAAGGGATGTGGAGAGATAGAGGAAGAGGGCATGGTTATTAGTAGGGAGAGTGGGAGGGGGTTAGGGAGAGAGAGCTAGTGGTTAGCTGTAGGTTGAGGAGTAGGGAAGAGAAAGAGTGAGAGAGGGGGTAAGGGTTAGAGAGATAGAGAGGGATAGTGACTAGGGATAATGGTAACAGCAGGTGTAGGGGCATGTGTTTATGATAGAGAGAGAGAGAATCAGGGGTGTTGGTGGGTTAAGGAGAGAGAAAGGGGTTGGTTGTAAGTGGTAGTGGGAGGGGGACTAAGAGAGAGAGAGAGAGAGATGGAGAGAGAGGGGGGGTCTTAGGGAGTGTATGATTGGGTTAACGGAGAGAGAGAGAGAGATGGATAGGGGTAGTGCGAGTGAGAAACAAAGGGAGTTGTTAGAGGTTAGATTATAGGGAGAGGCTTGGGGGTCACGTGTAGGTGGAGGAGTAAGGTAGAGACTAAGTGAGAGAGGGGGTTAGTAAGTTTTACAAGGAAGAGGGGGGAGAGAGAGAATGAGAGAGAGAGGAGGAGGAAGGGGTGTTAGCACTAGGGGGAGTAGGATGGTGAGAGAGATAAAGGATTAGGGAGAATATGATTGGGGTTAGGGAGAGAGGAGTTAGGGTTATGAATATTTTTTGAGACAGAGGGGGGGAATTATGTGGTTAGACAAGAGAGAGAGGGGTGGGGTTAGGTTTAGTTGGAGTAGTTGGGTGGAGAGAGAGTGAAGGAGGTAGTTTGTAAGGGTTTGGAGGACTAAGGGGATAGAGAGAGAGGAGGACAAGGGTGAGTAGGGGGTACTAGTAAGAGTTAGGTAGAGTAGAGGAGAGACAGAAAGGAGAGGTGTTAATTTTAGGGGGGTAAGGGTGTGTGTGTGTGTGTGTGAGAGAGAGAGAGAGAGAGAGAGAGAGAATGGTGGGGTGTAAGGGGTGTTAGGGAATTGGGACAGAGGTGCATGGGTTGGGTTAGGGGTAGGTGGAGGAGTAGAAGGGTGTGTATGTGTTTGAGAGAGAGAGAGAGAGAGAGAGAGAGGGAAAGAGATTCGAGGAGTGATGAAGGGAGGGTGTGGGTGATTAGGGGTTGGTGGGAGGAGGGGGCTTAGGGGAGGGAAAGAGATAGAGAATGGGGTGTGTGTGAGAGAGAGAGAGGTGGGGATTAGGTGTAACTGTAGGAGTTGCATAGAGAGAGAGTGAGAGAGGGGGTTAGTAAGGGTTATGAGGAATAAGGGGGATAGAGAGAGGAGGAGGGGGAGGAGTAGGGGGGGTGAGAGAGGGAAGGGGTTAGTAAGGGCTAGGAAGATTAGAGGAGAGAGAAATAGGAGGGGTCTTAGTTGTAGGGGAAGGATTAAGTGTTTGTTTGTTTGAGAGAGAAATAGATAGAGAATGGGGGTTTGAGAGGGTTGTTAGTGGGTCAGGAGAGAGGTGGCTAGGGGCATGAAGAGGATTAGAGGATTATGTGAGAGAGATATAGGAGAGAGAGTTGGGGAGTGATGTAGGTGATTAGGGGTAGGTGGAAGGAGGGGTCTTAGGGGAGGGAAAGAGATAGAGATCATGGTGGGTGGATTGGATTAGAGGATTAGGGAATATTAGGGAATATTAGGGATGTTAAAGAGAATTGGGGTATAGGGTAGGGGGAATGAGAGAGAGAAATACAATAAGAGAGAGAGATTGGTGGTGGTAAGTTGTAGGTTTATGAGGATTAGGTGAGGGAGAAAAGGTTAGGGTACAAGGTGTACGAGAGAGAGAGAGAGAGAGAGGGGTAGAGGTGAAGGGTGATTCTATTGCTAAGGAGAGTGGGAGGTGTGTTAGGGAGAGAGAGTACTGGGTTAAGGGTAGTGAGAGAGTGTGTGAGAGAGAGGAGAGGTGTTAGGGTGTTGATGAAGAGAGTGAGGGGTGGGGGTTAGTTATATGTGGAAGAATAGGTGACAAAGAGTGAGAGAGGAAATTAGTAATAGTAAGGGGGAATAAGAGAGATAGAGAGGGGCACTTTAAGATAGGGTGAGGATAAGAGTGGTGAGAGAGTGAGGTAGGGTGTAAGTAAGGGATGCAGAGAGAGAGAGATGGGATTTAAGGTACAATGAGGATAAGACTAGTGAGAGAGTGAGGTAGAGGGTAAGTAAAGGATGGAGAGAGAGAGAGAGATAAGAGGAGTGGATGTGTGTGTGAGTGAGTGAGAGAGAGAAAAGGGAGTGTTAGGGTGTTGAAGAGAGAGAGAGAGTGGTGGGTGTTATGATGAAAGGTAAGGGGGATTAGGTGAGATAGAGAGAGGTGTTACTAAGGGATAAGGAGAGGAATTGAGAGAGAGAGGGTAGGGAGTTTAGTGCAAGGGAAAGGAGTAGGTGGGTGTGTGTGCAAGAAAGAGAGAGAGAATGGGGGGTAGTTGGGCGTTAAGGGGTTGGCAGAGAGAGAGGGGGATGAGGGTTAGCGGTAGGTGGAGGAGTATTGGGGTGAGAGAGAGTGAAATGGAGAGAGAGGGGGATGGAGAGAGGGGTCAAGGAGGGGAAGGTGTGGGTGATTATGGTTACGGTGGATGAAGGGAATTTGGGGAAATAAAGAGAAGGGGGTTATAGGGTTTGAGTAGAGAGAGAAATAAAGGGTTAGTGATAGGGGGAGTAGAAGAGGGATAGAGAGTTGGTGTCAATTGGGTGGTTATGTGTAGGGACAATAAGAGGGATGTTAAGGAGAGAGACTAGTTGTTTAGTGGTAATGAGAATGAGATAGGGGGTGTTAGGGGGTTAGGGGAGAGAAATACGGGTGTTGGTTAGGTATCATTTGAGGAATATGTGAGAGAGTGAGAGTGAGAGTCGGTGTTAATAAGGGTTCGGGGGAGAGTTGAGAGAAGGGTGGGGGTTAAGTGTAGGTGAAGGAGTAGAGGTGTGTGTGTGAGAGATAGAGAGAGGGAGGGAGGGAGAGAGAGAGTAGGGGAACAAATGGTGAGAGAGTGAGAGAGGGAATTAGTAAGTGTTAGGGAGAGGAGTGGAGAGTGATAGAGGAGGAGGGAGTTCAGTGGTAGGGGTAGGAGTAGGTGGTTGTTAGAGAGAGGGAGAGAGAAAATGGGCAGAGTATTGGGGTGTTAAGTGGTTGGAAGGGAGAGAGGATTGGGGGTTAGGGGTAGGTGGAGGAGCATAATTGTGTGTGTGTGTGAAAGAGAGAGAGAGAGTGGGGGTTCAAGCAGGGGAGGGTGTGGGTGATTAGGGGTAGTGTGGAGAAGGGTTCTTTGGGGAGAGATGGAAGTGGGGGGTACATGGTGGGGGTAGAGAGAGAGAGAGAGAAAGAGAAGGAGTGTGTGTGGGTTACAGATAGTAGGAGTAGAAGAGGGAGAGAAGGAAGGTGGATTGAGTGGTTATGGGTAGGGATAGTAGGAAAGGAGTTAAGGAGAGAGAGTGGGGGTTTAGCTATAGCGAGAATGATAGAGGGTGGATTGTAGGGGGTTGGTGGAGAGATAGGGGTGTGGGTTATGTCTTTAGGATAAATATGGAAGAGAGAGAGAGACTGGGGGTTAATAAGGGTTAGGGGGAAGAGATAAGAGATAGAGAGAGAGATATGAGGGGTAAGTAACTGGCTGGAGGTGGAAAATTAAGGGAAAGAGAGAGAGAGAGAGAGAGAGAGAGAGATGGGGGGAACTGAGATGCAGAGGGGGTTTGGTAGAGAGAGAGTGAGAGATATTTCTAGGGGTAGGGGGGAGAGGGTGGTTATAGGTAGGACAAGTAGTAGGGGGTTTACGGAGAGAGAGGTGGGGTTTAGGGGTAGCTAGAGTTTGTGTGTGAGAGAGAGGGAGGTGTTAGGTGGTTCGAGGTGAAAGAGAGAGAGGTAGGTTTTAGGTGTAGGTGGAGTAGGGAACAGAGATAGCAAGGGAAATATAGGAGGGGGTTAATGGTATTGGAGAACAAGGGGGTTTAGATAGAGAGATAGGACTAGAGAGATAAAGAGAGAGGAGTGGAGAGAGAGAGAGAGAGGAATGGAGAGAGAGAGAGAAGGTTGGTAATAGTTAGGGAGATGAGGTTGGAGAGGAATAGAGTGAGAGAGTGGTTTAGTTAGGGTTAGGATGAGACATGGAGAGAGTGAGGGAGATATATATATATATATAGAGAGAGAGAGAGAGAGAATGGGGGTTTGAGTAGGTGTTTGGGGCTTTGGAGAGAGTGAGAGAGAGGGATGGTGACATAGAGAGAGATGGGTGGGTTGTAACTGGTAGGTGGAGGGTGTTTAGGAGAGACAGAGAGTGGGAGAGAGAGGTATAGAGGTAAGGTGAGTAGGAAAGAGAGAGAGAGAGAGAGAGCGGGGGTAGGAGGGAATTCTTATGGGTAGGTAGATAAAGAGAGAGAGAGGGTTAGGGATTGGGGTTGGGGTAGTAGAGAGTGATAGAGGGGTGGTATTTAGGTGTTGGTGGAGGTGTAAGGTAGAAAGAGAGTAATAGAGAGGGTTAATGTGGGTTAGGAGAAAGAGATGAGAGAGAGAGAGAGATGGGTAGATGTGGTGTTAGAGGTAGAGGTAGAGGGAGGTTGGTGAGAGAGTTAGATAGCAGGTTAGGAAGTGTTAGGGAGAGGAGGAGAGAGAGAGATAAATTAGGGTAGTTGGGGGAGAGAGAGAGAGGGGGGTGATGTTTGAGTGTAAGTGGAGGAGCAACATTGAGAGAGAGAGAGATGGCGGTGGTAAGTTGTAGGGGGAAGTTTTAGGAGAAAGAGAGTGAGAGAGGTAGAGTTTTAGGGGTTGGGGTAGTAGTAGATGTATAGGAGGAGGGAGAAGGGCATGTTTATGGGTAGGTTAGGAAGAGCAAGGTTAGGAAGAGAGAGCGAGGTTTAGTTGTAGAGAGAATTTGAGAGACGAGGGGTTTTAGGGGTCAGGGGAGAGAGAGAGGTGGGGGGGTTAGGGGTATGTTGAGGAATATGAGAGAGAGACAATGAGAGAGGGGGTTGGTAAGGTTTAGATGGTAGAGGTGCGAGAGAGAAAGAGAGAGGGGGGTAAAGGTAGGGTAAGGGTGTGGGTGATTAGGGGTACTATGGAGGGGAGCTGGGGGAAGAGATAATTTTGGGCATAGGGTGGGGGAAAAGAGAGAGAGGGGGGTAAGTGGTAGGATTTGGGTAATTAGATGAGAGAGAGAGAAGGAGAGGAAGTAGGTGAGAGCTATTGTGAGAAGAAGAGAGATAGGGAGAGGGGGGCTAGAGGTGATGGTTATTTGTAGGGAGATTATGAGGGGGGTTACGAAGAGAGAGTTCACATGAGGGCCAGTGATACTGAGAGAGAGGGGTGGTGTTAGGGGGTTGCGGGGAGAGAGAGAGGAGTGGGGACTATATGTAGTTAGAGAAGTAGGTAAGAGAAAAGTTTATATATGGGGACATTGAGGATTAATGGGAAGAGGGAAGAGAGAGAGGGAGAGAGAGGAGAGAGAGAGAGAGAGGAAGGGGAGTTGAAGGTAGGTGAAGGAGCAAGGGTTAAGAGAAGGAGAGAGGAGGTTAGTAAGGATTAGGGAGAGTAGGGGAGAGAGAGAGAGAGATAGAGGAAGGGGAGTTGAAGGTAGGTGAAGGAGCAAGGGTTAAGAGAAGGAGAGAGGAGGTTAGTAAGGATTAGGGAGAGTAGGGGAGAGAGAGAGGAGAAGGATGGGGTTAACAGTAGGAGGAGGTTTGTGTGTGTGTGTGTGTGTGTGTGTGTGTGTGTGTGTGTGTGTGTGTGTGTGTGTGAGAGAGAGAGAGAGAGAGAGAGAGAGAGAGAGAGAGAGAATTAGGGGGTGGATGGGTGCTACTGTTAGGGGGCTAGAAAATAGAGAGCGAAATGGGGGCTAGGAGTAGGTGGAGTAGGGGAGGGAGTGAGAGATAGTGAGAGGGAGTCAATGAGAGATAAATAGAGAGAGAGAGAGAGAGAGAATAGCCTATCAATAATATGAGTGGGGTTAGGGAGAGAGAGGAGGTGTTAGGGGTACTGAGAGTGTGTGAGAGAGAGGGTGGTGTTAGGGGTTATAGAAGAGAGAAAGGGGTGGGGGTTAGGTGGAGGTGGAGGATTTGGGTAGAGAGAGTTAGAGAGGGGTTTAGTAAGGGTTAGGTGAATAGGGGGTAAAGACAAAGATAGGAGGAGGGGTATGGGTATGGGTTGAGAGAGTCAGAGAGGGGGTTAGTACAAGTTGTGGAGAATATATGGGAGAGAGAGATGAGAGAGGTTAGTGCTAGGGTGTGGATTAGAGGGGATGTGAGAGAGAGATAAAGAATGGGGTCTTGCATCGATTGTTATATGGTCGGGAGAGAGGTAGATAGAGGATTAGAGTAGTACATGTGTGTGCTTGTGTGTGTGTGTGTGTGTGTGTGTGTATGTGTGTGTGTGTGTGTGTGTGTGTGAGAGAGAGAGAGAGAGAGAGAGACGGGGAGAAAGGGAGGATGCAGGTGACTAGTGGTAGCCAGGAGGAGGAGGGTTGGGGGAGAGAAAGAGATAGAGATAGCGGGTATCGGGTGGGGGAAGAGAGAGAGAGAGAGAGAGAGAGGTGTGTGTGTGTGTGCGCGCATGTGTGTGTGTGTGTGTGTGTGTGTTTGTTTGTTTGTGTGTGTGAAAGAGAGAGAGAGGGAGAGAGGGTGGTTAGGGAGTTGGGGGAGAGAGGGGGGTGGGTGTTAAGTGGTAGGATAATGCGTATTAAGTAAGACAAGGGAACAATGGGTTAAGGGATGTTATAGAGAGAGAGGGGGGTTAAAGGTATGGTGAGAAGTACATTGGTGAGAGAGTGAGAGAGGGGGGTTAAAGGTATGGTGAGAAGTACATTGGTGAGAGAGTGAGAGAGGGGGTTAGTAAGGGATAAAAGGAGAGATATATACAAGAGGAGTGTGTGTGTATGTGATTGAGTGAGAGAGAGAGAGGGGGGGGAAGGGATAGAATGGGGGATGCTCGGGGCTTAAGGGAGAGAAACGGTGGTGGATGATAAGTGGTAGGGGAAGAAGGATTACCAGAGACATAGATAGAGGGGGTCAACTTAAGGAGGATTTCGTGAAAGAGAAGGGAGGATCTTAATGAGAGTATGAGTGGGGTTAGGAGAGAGAGGGTGGGTTAGGTACACTGAAAGTCTGTGTGAGAGAGGGAGGGTGTTGGGGTGTTGGGGGAGAGAAAGGAGTGGGGGTTAGGTGTACATTGAAGAGTAGGGTAGAGAGAGAGTGCGAGGGGGAATTAGTGAGTGTTAGGGAGAAGAGGCAAGACAGATATAAGGGGGGGTTTTACAGGTAGGGGGAGGAGTAGGGTGGTTAGAGAGTTAGATAGTGCGCTAGTAAGGGTTAGCGACAAAGGGGGGGAAGAGTGATAGATGGAGGAGGGGGGTTAGTGGTAGGAGTAGGGATTGGTGGGTGTGTGTGAGAGAGTGAGAGATTGCGAATTGGAGTGGGAGGGGTGTTTTAGTGGGTTGGGAGAGAGAGAGAGGGACCAAGGGGTTATGGGTAGGTGGAGGAGTACAGGGGTATCTATGTGTTTATGTGTGTGTGTGTGTGTGTGTGTGAGAGAGAGAGAGAGAGATATTTAATGGGTGATTGGGGGATGGTGTAGGGTATTAGGGGTGTGGGAGGAGGTGGGTTTGTAGAGACAAAGTGATACAAGGAGGTGGGTTGGTGGAGAGAAAGTGATACTAATCAAGATGGGGGGATGGGTGAAGGGTTTTATGGAATATTAGAGAATTTGGAGAGAATAAGGCATATAAGGTGGTGGAAGAGAGAGAGAGAGAGAGAGAGAGAGAGAGAGAGAGAGAGAGAGAGAGTAGGGAGTAAGTGACAATGGTGGGCAATTAAGAGAAAGAGAGCAGGGGTTTTTAGGGGTATGGAAAGTGGGGGTGGTTATGCATAAGGAGAGTAGGAGGGGTGTTAGGGAGGGAGAGATAAGGGTTAGATTTGATGAGTGAGAGAGAGAGGGTTGGGGATTAGGTGTAGGTGGAGGACTAGGGGAGAGAGAGTGTGAGAGAGGAGGGTAGTAAGGTTCAAGGGAAAGAGGTGAGGGAGAGAGAGGAGATGAGTGTTATAGGTAGGTGGAGAAGTAGGTTTGATAGAGAGTTAGAAAGGGGGTAAGGGTTAGTGATAGAGAGACGGAGAGAGAGGGGTGGTTAGTGGTAAGGGGAGGAGTAGGGGCATGTGTGTGTCAAAGAGAGAGGGAGAATCGAGGGAGCTAGGAGGTTGGGGGGGGAGAGAGAGGGATTGATTATAAGCGGTAATGGAACGGGGATTAGGGAAGACACTGAGAGAGAGAGAGAGAGAGATGGTTATGGGGAGGGGGATTAGAAGAGGGGGGTTCTTAGGGAGTGTATGAGTGGGGTTAGGCATAGAGAGGGTATGTTAGGGGTGGTGAGAATTAGAGGTGGAGGGGGTTATTAGAGGAATGGATTAGGGAGAGAGGGTTAGGGGTTAGGTGTAGTTGGAGTAGGGTCGATAAAGAGTGAGAAAGGGTGTTAGTAAGGGTTGTGGGGAAGATGAGAGATAGAGATAGAGAAAGATAGAGATGGGTGTTAGAGGTATGGGGAGAGAGAGAGAGAGAGAGAGAGAGAGAGAGAGAGAGAGAAAGAGAGATAGGATTAGGGAGAATATGAGTGGGTTTAGGGAGAGAGATGAGGATTTAGGGGTATTAAGAGTGTGTGAAAGACATGGTAGGTGTTAGATGGTTAGAGAAGAGAGAGAGGTGTGGGGGTTGGGGTGCAGTTGAAGGAGTTTGGTGGAGAGAGAGTGGGAAGGGGGTTTAGTAAAGGTTAGGATGAATAGGTGGATAGAGAGAGAGGAGGAGGAGGGAGGTGAGAAATATATGGGGGTTAGTAAGGGTTAGGGAGAGTATATGAGATATGGAGAGGAGGGGCATTTATGGAAGGGGGAGAGTAGTGTGTGTGTGTGTGTGTGAGAGAGAGAGAGAGAGAGAGAGAGAGAGAGAGAGAGAGAGAGAGAATCAAGGGTGTGGGAGGTGTTAGGGGTTCGGGAGGGATGTATAGGGCTGGAGGTTAAATGTAGGTGGAGGAGTAGAGGGGTGTGTGTGTGTGTGTGTGTGTGTGTGTGTGTGAGAGAGAGAGAGAGAGAGAATAAGAGAGATAGTTTGGGAGCAATGCAGGGAGGATGTTGGTGATTAGGGTTATGGGGAAGGACAAATGATGGGGGATAGAAAGAGATGGAGATTGAAGTGAGGGGATGGGGATAGGGCTTAGGGAATATTAGGGATATTAGAGATAATTGGGTCATAGGGTGGCGATTAAGAGAGAGAGAGAGAGAGAGAGAGAGAGAGAGAGAGAGAGATGAGGGAGATGGGGGTGGTAAGCGATAGGGGTATGGGGATTAGTATAAAGAGAGACAGAGGGTTAGGAGTAGGGGGAGTAGGGATATATATATAGATAGATAGATAGATAGAGAGAGAGAGAGAGAGAGAGAGAGAAAGGGGGGGATTTTTCTAGGGAGAGTAGGAGGTGCATTCGTAAGAGATAGTGTGAGGCTAAGGGTAGTGAGAGTGAGAGAGAGAGGGGGAATGTTAGGGTGTTGGAAGAGAGAGTGATGTTTGAGGTTACGTGAATGTGGAGGAATAGGTGACGAATAGAGTCAGAGAGGTACTTAGTAAGGGTCAAGAGGAATATGGGGAAGAGAGAGAGAGAGAGGCAGATAGTAAGGGAAAGGGGGGGATAAGGAGAAAGAGGGGGGGAATAAAGTTAGAGTGAGGAGTAAAATCGTTATAAAATAGGATAAATGGTAATTGAGGGATAGAGAGAGAGAGAGAGAGAGAGAGAGAGAGAGAGAGGAGTGTGTGGGTGTGTGTGCATGTGTGTGTGTGTGAGAGAGAGAGAGTAAGGGGGGGTGTTAGGGGATTTGGGGAGAGCGAGAGAGGTGGGTGTTAAGTTGTAAGGTAAGGGGGATTAGGAGAGATATAGAGAGAGGGGTTAGTAATGTTTAGGGAGAGGATTTGAGAGAGGGAGAGAGAGGAGGGAGGTTAGTTGTAGGGGGAGGAGTATATGGATGTGTAAGAGAGAGAGAGAGAGAGAGAGAAAGAATGGAGGGTGGCTAGGTGTTAAGTGTTTTAGAGAGAGAGAGGAGTGGGGATTGTGAGCACGAAGAGGAGTAGAGAGAGAGAGAGAGAGAGAGAGAGAGAGAAGAGAGAGAGAGAGAGAGAGAGAGAGAGAGAGAGAGAGAGAGAGTTAGGGTCAAGGAGGGGAGGGGTGTCGGTAATTATGGCTATAGTGGAGGAGTGGGATTACGAGATAAAGAGAAGGGTGAGTATAGGGCATTGGTAGAGAGAGAGAGGGAGAGAGATGGTTAGGTATAGGGGGGGGTAGTAGAGGGACAAAGAGAATGATGAAGGGAGTTGTTATGGATGGGGACGATAAGAGGGGGTTTAAGAAGAGAGAGTGGTGGGTTAGGGGTAATGAGAATGAGAGAGGAGGTGTTAGGGGGTTGGGGGATATAGAGATGTGTATTGATTAGGTGGAGGTGGAGGAGTATGGGGGGGAGAGAGAGAGAGAGAGAGAGAGAGAGAGGAGAGAGAGAGAGAGAATCAGAGATTGAGGGGGGAAGAGTGTGGGTGATTGGGGATAGGTGAGGATGGGGTTTTAGGGAGAGAAGGAGATAGTGATTGTGGTGGGGGTGGTATAGGATAGTGAAATATTAAGGAAGTTAGAGAGAATGGGGTTATAGGCTGGCAGGAGAGAGAGAGAGAGAGAGAGAGAGAGAGAGAGAGAGAGAGAGAGAGAGAGAGAGAGGGGGTGGGTGATAAGTGGTAGAGGGAGAGGGATGAGGAGAGAGAGAGGGGGCTAGGTGTTGGGAGAGTAGGAGAGATAAAGAGAGAAAGGCGTAGGGGGTGGTTATGGCTAGGGAGAGATATTTGAGGGTTAGGGTTACTCAAATTGTGAGAGAGACAGGGGAGGTTTTAGTGGGTTATTGGAGAGAGTGACGTGTGGGGGTTAGGTGTATGTGGAGGAATAATTTACAGAGAAAGTGAGAGATGAGGTTAGGTAGGGTTTGGCAGAGAGAGAGAGAGAGAGAGAGAGAGAAAGGGGGGTAAATCTATAGTGAAGAGTAGAGTGGTGTGATAGTGAGAGAGGGGGTTAGTAAGGGATAGAGAGAGTGAGATCAGATGAGTGTAAGGGGGCCAATAGAGAGATATATAGATAGATAGAGAGAGGGATAGAGATGAGGGAGTAAGTGATAGGAGAGGGGGATTAGGAGAGAGAGAGGGGTGGCGAGGGGGATCACTATAGGGAGAGTAGGAGAGAGAAAGGGAGAGGGGAATAAGGGGTGGTTATGTGTAGGTAAACTAAGATGGGTAATATGGAGAGAGAGTGGGGGTTTGGATGTTGTAAGAGTGTGAGAGGGAGAGGGGGAGTATTTGTGGGCTTGGGGAGAGAGAGAGGGGTTGGGGTTAGGTGTTAGTGTAGGATCAGGGGAGAGATAGAGTGAGAGAGGGGGTTAGTAAGGGTTAGGGTGAATAGGGGTGTGTGTTTGTGTGTGTGTGTGTGTGTGAGAGAGAGAGAGAGAGAGAGAGGACGGGGATTACTGGTGTGGGGAGGAGAAGGTGTGTGTATGTGTGTGTGTGTGTGTGTGTGAGAGAGAGAGAGAGAGAGAGAGAGAGAGAGGACGGGGATTACTAGTGTGGGAAGGAGAATGTGTGTGTATGTGTGTGTGTGTGTGTGTGTGAGAGAGAGAGAGAGAGAGAGAGAGAGAGATAGAGAGAGAGAGAGAGAACAAGGCATTGCTAGGAGTTTAGAGGAGAGGGAGAAGGGTGGGGTTCATTATAGGTGGTGGAGTAGATAGGAGAGAGAGAGTGAGAGAGAGAGAAAGGGGGTGATAGGGGGGTGTGGTTGATTAGTGGTAGGGTGGGAAAGGGATTTGGGGTAGAGAACTATATAGATATTCGGGTGGGGGGAGGGAATAGGTGTTTAGGGAATTTAGAGAGAAGGGGGGATAAAGTGTGTATGTATATAGAGAGAGCGAGGATATTTTGGAGAGTGAATGGGGTTAGGGAGAGAGATGGGTGATAATGTGTAGTGAGAGTGTATGAGAGAGAGGGTGGATCATTAGGGTGTTGGGGGAGAGGGGGAGGGGTGGATTTCAGGTATATGTGGAGTAGAGTAGAGAGAGAGTGTGAGAGGGAGGGGTGTAGTTCATGTATAGGTGGAGTAGATTAGAGACATAGTGAGAGGGAGGGGTGGAGTTTAGGTATAGGTGGAGTATAGTAGAGAGAGAGTGAGCACAGTTAGTAAGGGTTATAGCGAGAGAGAGAGAGAGAGAGAGATGGGTGGTGGTAAGTGTGGTAGGGGGATGATATAGTGGCTAAAGTTGTTATGGTTTAAAGGAGTTAGGTGTTATAGGGGTTTAATTAGATAAGGGTTATAAAATATATGTGTTATAATAAGGTATCGTATATGTTATAATTACCAAGGAAAGATATCCTAACTCCTAGGTTGCATGAATAGAGTGTCAACAAAGGGGGGTCCCTCGTTAGACCACTTTAAAAACCTTGTGTATACATGGTCGACCACCCAACTTGGGGCGTACTGGGAGGGCTTCTCTGGGAGTTACCTCCCTCCACCTATTACTAGCGCAACGGCATCCCAGTTCCCAGCTACAACAAAAGGCACATGTGTCAAGATACCGAGTTAAGAAATTGTTTCCAGGCAATTTCCCAAAATGGTCCTTTGAAAACACTCTACACATGACTTTAATAGAAACCTTATGGTCAACATACTAATGGAAACAATATAAGAAAAATATAGAATTTAATATCCATATAAAAAACATTTTCTACAATCTTATTCTAATTTAAATACTCTAATTAAACTTTTATATATAAAAGAAAGATATCATTAACTATTAAAAAAATTAAATTTTGTTTTACCATCATTAAAATAAATGATATAGCAATTGTAATTTGACAATATTCTAAAATATTTCAACACCCACAACATTTCAGCACTCACAACAAAATAATCAATAGAGTATCATATCATAATATATATATAACTAATTCTAATAAATTTCAATTATTAGTATTTTGCAAACTCAATGAAAATAATTAATACTTTATCATACCATAAAATATGCATTAAAAAAGAATCTCAATGCAACTCAATTACTAATGTTTTGCAAATCAATTACTAACAACAATTTTAAATAAATTTATATACTAACATATATCAAACCAAAATAGTAATCTATTGGTAATTGGCCATGTTATTTCTAAAATTAGATAAATGATTAGTATCGTTGTATACACTAAAAGAGATACAAAATGTGAACACCTATACATGAATAGCATCCAAAGTTACATAGGTTATAAATTTAAAATAGAATGGAGAAATATTGGTCACTTAAATTCATATATAAAAAATACATGACATGGACCTACTTAGTTGTCTAATCTTTTCATGCTAGAGTGGACATAGAATAACCAAATTTTTTCACTAGAATGAACATGGACCTACCTACTTGTAATCTAATGAGATAATTCACTTCCAAAAACATAAACTAATAATGTGATCACAAAATGGATTATTTTTTCTAATAGATTCAAATTCAAATTGAGGATTTAAGATATACAATCCAAGTAAACTATACAAAATACATGGAAAAATCTAAGTTTACACTAAAAAAAATAGCAATAAATAAACAAAAATACATAGAATCCATGAGAAACCCTCTAAAGAGATGAGGATCCATGATGACAAGTTGGAAGACAATTCCCTACAAGATGATTTTTGACTAAGATTTATAAACAGTGTATTTTCTTAGGTACCAATAGAAAGCCTAGTGCAAAACTATTTGTAATTATGAATACTAAATGCACCAATTCAATTTATTTTCTAACCAACCAAATAATAACAACTTGATATAGTTTTCCAAATCTAATCTAAATTTGTCATTTGTTTTGGGAAAAAAATTCAATCATCTGCTTTTAATAATAAAAATAATATATATATGGCCTTAAATGAGTTTTAAATTGTTAGGTTGAGAGAGACGTGTCTCCCATTTGGAGGAAAGGAAAATCAATGTTTTAATTGTTTGTGTTAGGATAGGCATAGAATAGTGATGAATGAGTTTCCAAGTTTCAAGGTTGGTGAAGAGTTAATTTTCAGATTATTTAGAATAAGCATGTAACTGATTCTAAAAGTTGACCGGCTGTGTTGCATATTAAAAGCAACACTAAATTGCAGTTGGGTTGTTGTTTTCCATGCCAGCTGTATTTAAAATATAATAATCGAATCACATGGCAGGTGGTTTTGTTTTTATATATAATGTTTTGCCATGCCATCAAGAACTCATTTAAATATAGATTTGAATTGTTGAGAAATACCATTTTATAAAATCTTTACGTTTCGGTGGGTACTAACCTTTCTAATCTTCCTGATAAGGCAAGAACTTCAGCTTCTCGAAACATACGGAAACCAGAAAATCAATCACAACAATTAGCTTTGCAATTTAATAATCACAATGTCACATTCCTACCATACCAAACATGTACAGGCTGGATTTGGACGGTGACTTCTTTTTACGATAATTACATAAAAATCTCCTTTATATAACGCAGACTATGGTTATAATATTAATATTATGTTGTATGCTAAACAGGCCCTAGATAGTTATGCACTGGTTTAGAGCGAAACCAACCAGAGAGTTGGTGGAATAGATAGATCGGAGGTGGCCGGCGCAAAGGCAAAGCAAAATGTCCCCAAGCGAGCCCCTTCTAGGAGGCTTTGTCTGCACTACAGTCTTCACAAATCTCTGGAAAGTGCCCTGGCTTTCCAACTGAGCAGTAAGCTTCCAAACTCCACTCTTTCATAATGGGTGTTGTGGAGGAAGATGCAGAGATCCGAGATTCAATAAGAGCGAATCAAAAACCAAAAGTTTCAGAGGGGCTTACATCAGGTAATCTGTGGCTGAAAATGCAAGCCGAAGCGAGGAAAGATGTAGAGAGGGAGCCCCTTCTAGGAGGGTTTCTGTGCACTACGGTCTTAGCTCACAAATCCCTGGCTTTCCAACTGATGCAGAGAGCGAGCCCCTTCTAGGAGGCTTTCTGTGCACTACGGTCTTAGCTCATAATGGGTGTTGTGGAGGAAGATGCAGAGATCCAAGATTCAATAAGAGGGATCTTAGGGCATGCGTTTCTTATATACATTGCCTGCTTAATTTTAAGGGCTTTCTTATATATACAGAGTGGCGCATAAGCTTTCTCTCGCCCTTGCACTTCGGAATAGGGTTTCAGAGGTACCTTACGTTATAGCTGGCCGATATGAATCTCTAGAAGGATAACTTAGTCTTCTAGTGAAATTTGAGCCAAATAGATTTTGAATTTTAATAATGTCAGCTAAATAATTTCAAATAATTTCAACAATAAGCTAAAGCTAGTTTTAATAACAAGCTAGAGCTATTTCAATAGAAGACTGGGCAATAAGTAGAACAATGTACATCTACCTGATTCAATTCTAATTTCTATACATTAACAATTTAATAAAGACCTTGAAAAAATGTACATCTACCTGATTCAATTCTATCTCGTTTCTTTCGATTCTTCACGGTCTCTCTTTCTCCGGCGGGGTGTCATTTCATCTTCGCAACCATTGCAAACAAAGATTGATATAAACAACCCAGGCAAACAAACTAACCTAGGAAAGAAATCAGGCAGTTCATAGGTTGAAACTAAAAGGTAAAACCCTTTTTTTTAATCTATTTTAAATTAGAATTCATTTCGGATGGTTAACTATGCCAAAATCAATAACAAAGAAAATTTGTTAGAATAAAATGCAAACTAGCTTTATCTGGAATTATCACTTGATTGAAATGCCCTTTACTCTGAAATCAAAATAACAGTGAACTCTTGCAATTTCCCATAGCATTCCAAAATTGAAATAAAAATAATGTATTTAACTTCATTTAGAACATGAAAGAACTCTTACTACAACTCTTACCATTTTATAGATACCAGGTATGGACCTGAAATATCACCTATCAAATATAGAAATATTACCTATCACACTATTTCTATAAATTTCGAATTCTGCTATATTATATAAAAAATTACTTTATCAAAAAATGAAAATAAAACTATTACTACACTACTATAAATCCTAAATCCTAATATCAATGATCAAAAAATGAAAATAAAACTAAATTACTACACTAGTATAAATCCTAAATCCTAATATTAGTGAAACTACTCCATCCAAAATGAAAATAAAACTATTATTACACTGCAAAAGAAATTTAGTATGAACAAAATATGAACATACCTTAAAAAAGAAAACCTCAGCACATAGATGATGGCACATAGATGATGGCACCATATGCCTTTATAGAATCATGAAGTCATCCACGATCTAATTCCAGGCGTTCTTATACATATTGGACAGGTATGATTTAAGTACAGCAGGAAGACAACAAACTAATAACGGATATGAAAGCCAATAAGCAGAATATACATTAAAAATTAAAAATTACATCAATACTTCCAGCAGAATATATAAACAATTCATGGAAGCAGCTCAATAAAACTATTAAAAATTACGTCAATATACCAAATTCAATTTAGTGAGAGTGAGTGATCATATTGACCTACCGAACTTCCAGCCACTTGAACAAAGGCCAATTCTGAATTGTGCACTGAGAATGGAATCGTTCTGCCCAGAATGTCTCCATGGGGCTGAAAATATGCTTCAAATATTACGTCATTCTAGCATTCCATCTCTACTGCAACGTAGGAAAACAAGAGCACACTGTCAATAATGTTTTTCAACAAAGTCTCCTCACAAGGTGTTTATATTTCCATTAAGTTTAAAATTGAAACATCAATAACAACAGAAAAGTGAATATCAATAACAAAACCAAATATACAGAGAATCAATCTACACATTCTCAAACAATCACTTCAACCAACTATTTTTGGATCATTAAAATATATAACCGTAACACAGAAGATTAAAGTTGAAGAACCAATATCTTCACTTCCAAATCTAAATAAGAAGAACCAATATCTTCACTTCCAAATCTAAATAAGAGGCGTTTTCAAGAAGAATGATGTAACCTAACTGTTTGAAATGTAACCCTACCACCATAAAAGATATCAATTAGAAATAGACCCATGCATGAAATGTGTGATATTGGCCACTTGTTGATCGGATTGGAAGGAAAAGACTAGCCGATCTTGGTGAAAATGGTACACAGCGATGACATTAAAGGCATGCTTACTTTAAAGATTCAAAGAACAATTTCCATGGTTCATGCCATATATATTATAATTAGGGAGCGAACTTCAAATGATCGAATAAAGCAATTTAAGTGGTCTACTCTCTACTTCCTTGAGCGACTTAACAGGTCTTTCTTCACAGCATTTGCTTGAAGTTTATTGTTCATTCCGAAGGGCAAAATTTCTAACCTTCTGAGACATGTTATTGTTGAGTCTGGTTCTTCCCATGATGGTAATTGTACTCTTTATGAGAAATCCGTTGATGAAACCTGATACATGAGATGTTTCGGAGGAGATGTAATCACTTTTGCAAGCGTGATGAATTTTGGAGTGAAATGACAAGAGGACTGAAAGAAAATCGGACTCTACAGATGACTACTATGATCGCACACTTCATAATGAAGCAAAAGACCTTGAAGAAATAATAAATAAGAGAAATCCTCTTATGGCAAAGTAAGATGACTACATGCATAAAATTCAGGAATTCGGTTCATTGCCATCAGATGCATTTGAAAAGTACAAGTACATGAATCTTAAAGAACAGTTGCAGAAAATGCCTCAGAACTGCAATCAAAACCTTAAAAAGTTTAGTCATGTCAACAGGGAAGCATTGGATCAATGTGTCAATTCCACTGAACAAAGAGAGGAGTTACATAAAAGACATACAAAACTTGATACTGGTGATTTAAGAAAATCAGAGAATTAATTTCAGTCTTGGACCAACGTCATGATGAATCCATTGAGAAGACATTTAAAGGTGTGGCAAAGAACTTTAGTGAAAAATTTCAAATGTTGCGGTTGGTGCCAAATATCAATAATCTTCAAACCAGACTTAGGTGTATGAAGCTTTGGGCAAAACGACGTGGTGTCTATTCAAATGTAGCAGGTTTTCTAGGGGTGTTAATTGGGCATTACTTGTGTCCAGAATATGTCACCTCTATCCAAATGCAGTGCCCAGCATGTTGGTATATATACGCTCATATCTACAAGCTCTATCCAAATGCAGTGCCCAGTATGTTGGTATATATGTGCTCATATGTACAAGAACGATCTAAAAACCCAAACCCTACCACCATAAAAAATAACTGAAGCAAAGTTTCAGTAATTAATCACTTCTCATCAAAGTAGCAAATAATTATATATGAGTAGCTGCAATCATATATTACATCAATCAACCATTCTATCATAAATCTATACTTCGAGCATAATATACACACAATCCATGGCAGCTAATAAAACCATGAAAAATTACATCAGTATACCAAATTCAATTTAGTCAGAGTGAGTGATCATGATGACCTACCAAACTTCCAGCAAGCTTGGACTAAGGCCAATTCTGAGAATAGAATCGTTCTGCCCTGAATGTCTCGATCTCGCTGAAAATATGCTTCAAATATTACAACGTAATCACATACCGTTACATAGCCATGCTTCAATCCTTCTTTCATCTTTCAGGGCACCAGCTTTGTACTATTTTTATGCCTTTACTCGCTCATTTCTGGCATTCCATCTCTGCTGCAACTCAGGAAAATAAGAGCACATTGTGAATAATTTCTTTCAACAAAGCCTGTTCACCAGGTGTTTGTATTTCCATTAAGTTTAGAATTGAAATGTCAATAAAAGAAAAGTGAATATCAATAACAAAACCAAATATACAGAGAATCGATCTACACATTTTCTCAAGTTTACTTGACAGAGAAGCAACCTGGAAATAGTGAAAATGTGCATAAATTAGTATTAAACAAAAACGACCATACCTATCCCTTATTCAATCATATTTCTATGAGTATTTAAGCTTTTACTCACAACAATAATCAACCACATTACACTCTTCGTGGGTTTGTCTATCAAGATGACAACCTATCAATATTCATGACTATAACTCAAAAATTCGATATAGGTCGTAACTTGTTAAAAGGATACCATGTCCTCGGTAACCCGGACATCCTGCAATTATTATAAGTAGTTAAGTATCGTTGGAATATGAAGACCAAACTGTAAAATTAATGCCCTAAAACAAATGTGTGTAGGTAAACCTTACCATGGTTTTAAAAGATCATGTAGCTCCGAAACGGGTTAGCGTTCATCCATAGTTTAAGATTGAAACCAAAGTCGAGCAGAGCTCTCCCAAAATCATATGCATGTGAGAGAGTATTCGTCATAACCATACACCGACCCAGGGAAAAGAAACCCTGGTTAGAGAACACGAATGGACAGCTCAAGCCCAAAACCCTACAGGTAAAATCCCTACTGGGCAGCTCAAGAAAGGTAATGAAATAAGAGAAAATGTTGATAGTTGGTTTTTATATATAAGACAAAATGCAGTTGGGAGAGAGGATTCTTACCTGATAGTGCAGGAAGTTTAACTCAGGAAGCATCGAGGTAACTGGAAACCAAATATAACTCAGGATTCAACTCCTATACATAATGCAATGGAAATTTTATATGAATTCAATCCTGAAACGAAGCGAACAACCCTTCATAAGGGTTTGGTCATACACTTGTAAAACAAATACAATTCTAAACCTAGAAATATAATCTGGATATATATTTTTTTAATTTACAGAGTTGAGGCTCTGATTAACCCCAGAAATTTTATAATATTGTTATCCATTCAAATACAAAGGAATGAACATCAAATCACTACAGAAATCAGAAATCGAACACCATTTTTTAACACAGAAATCGAATAAACAACAGCGAGTTCACTACAGAAATCTCAGAAGTTGAACACCATTTTTTACCACATTGAAAACCAGAAGAGAAACAAACATACCCTCTTCTCTGCCGATGGTGCATTCACCAACTACTTGTTCTTAAATTTCTGAAGTCCTGGCACCGTTCAGCCACGTCGATTACTAGTCACAGACGTACTTGGGAGTCACCCACGTCGTTCGGCTTCAGGACTGTTAAATCAGATCTCATGTAGGCGATCTATGGCGGAAGAGAAGTTATCTTATTTGAATGTACAGATTCTTCAGATTCATCAATTTCAAACCCAGCGTATCAAGTAGTCCATCCAGATGGTTGGAATTCGAACGCGCCGTTAAATTCATATCATACAACAACGATTCAGAAATTCAATATATAACCCAACAACGATTCAGAAATTCAACTCATCAGGAATTCAACCTATCAGAAATTGAATCTAACCCAACAACGATTCATAAATTCAACATAAGAAGGGACATAAACCTAGCGGCAATTTAGTATGCTCTCAGGAATAGTAACGATTAAGCTTCAGAAAGAGATTTGAGGTGATTTGAAGCAACATCAAGACTTCTGAGACTCACAAGACCACTGGCGCATTCGGGTAGATATAGCAGAGGCGATCTTCTTCTCGGCCCTCTCCATCAGATCTTTAAACAGGCCCAATCGGCCAAGTCTGTTCTATGTAAGGTAGCACTCCCCTGGCCTGCATTCACGGAGACCCTAATATCTTCTCGGCCAAGTCTGTTTTCCTTAACCTAACTGTTTGAATTTCAAACTGCACGCTAGCTTAAAGGATTTTTCTTCCGATAAATCACCGTTAGCTTTTTGCACAACGGCTACTCCATGCTTTTGTGATAAGAAATGCTTTATGGCCTCCACGTCTTATATTTACTATTTAAATTTGAGGGTCTAGAGATGGTTTTCGCTCCACATGCAATGACAACAAATATGAGAAGGTAGTGGAGGTTCCTTTTCAAAATAACGTGGAGTTTCGAGTTTCTAGATTCTTCTTAGTTAGTCATGATGAGATAAGATTAAATTAGATTCGATGAGATGAGAATAGATTAGATTGGATTGTTTGTGAGTTACTGGTGGTGTTTAGGTGTCACAAAGTATAGGATTTTATTTAATGTTATAATTTTTTTTTTCAAATCTAAATTATGTTAACATATATATGTATAAGAAAAACTAGAATCATATTTGAAATATATTTTGGTAAATTAATATTTTTTTATTTTTTATTAATTTGACAAAGTAATATTAAAATTAATGTCATATTAATATATTTAAGAAGAAAAACTAGAATCATATTTGAAATATATTTTGGTAATTTTTTTTTATTAATTTGACAAAGTAACATTAAAATTAATGTCAAACTATGTATTAAGAAAAACTCAATCATATTTGAAATATATTTTGGTAATTTTTTATTTTTTATTAATTTGACAAAGTAACATTAAAATTAATGTCAAAATCAAAGACAACATTTAAATATGAACAATATTCAATTTTTATATTTATTTTTTTTAAATCAAACATTTTATCAAATAAAAGTTCTAAATAGTTTTGGTGGTGATCCCACTTGTTTATCTAGATTATTGTAAAAATATGATTATGACTTAAAAAAAAATTAATTCAAAATTTTCCAACTTTATTTTATTTTCAAAATTTTTAGAATTTTACTTTTATTAAATGAGATTTTATGATTTAGATAATATCTTTTTATAAAACAAATTCAAGAATAAAATTTTAATAAGTATATAATTTTTATATAGTTTAGATAAGGTGTTTTAACTTTTAAAATTAACCTTTCTTTACTATTTAAATCCTTATATAATTAAAAGTGGTGTATAATAAATTCTATTCATTTAATTAGCTTTTAAATTATATATATATATATAAGCCTACTAGGGTGCATATGGTATTTGTAAATGATTTTCTTTGAAAAAATCTATTTATGGTTTTAAATAGTTGATGAGTTGCACCAAGAGGAGCTAGGTGTTCTAAATGCCATATGGGGGAGATGTTGTAACGTAAGGTAAAGCTACCATAATTAAAAAAAATTATGTCGGCTCATAAAGATAAAAATTATGAAAAGTAATTAAAAAAATCCATATACATTCACAAAATAAAATAAATTATGAAAAGTAATGAAAAATATCCATGTCCAAATAGAAAATTAAAAGAAGAATCAAATTTATTGAGTTTAAGATAAAAAAAAAACTACACCTCCGAAATTGGATCCCTCTCGGATGCTTGATAGATATCTATAAATATAACCAAATGTTATCTAAAATTACAATTTAATCTCACATTTAAAATATATATATATATTTTATAGATTTATTCTAAAACTTCAATTATATCATTATTAAATTTAAATTTGAACATAAATTATTAAAAACAATCTACTTCACAAAAAATTATAATATACAATTAAACAAAATAAAATAAAACATAACAATCATACAAAGGACTAAAAGTTAACCACGCTACACAACAATATGTATATATTCATCATCTCTTTCATTTGGCTTATATGTAACTTTTATTGATGATTTTGTTGTAACCATCTTAATAAATTTCAAGAAAAAATTGATAGAGAACTTTGAATGGTATTTAAGAAATCCAAAATTGTACATGAGTGCATTTAGGTAGAGGTATAAAAAAAACAAAAATTAAATGTATCTTAATATTGTGTAGTAATGAAAATATGTGTGGCATGACTCCCACCTCAACTTCAACCTCATGATTGGACTAGTGTTAAGTGTTTTTATTTTTATTTTTATTTCTTCATTTTCTTCTTGATATTTATTATTCACCTCTTACTAATCAAATTTAGAATTATTTATTCATTTTCTTTTAGATATTTATTATTAACATATTACTAATAAAGATTAGAATTATTCTTCATTTATTTTAGATATTTATTATTCTCTTATTACCGATAAAAACTATAACTTCTATGAAAAGAATAAGAAAAAAATTTAAAATTTAAATAGAAAAGAAAATACATCAACTTCTAAACTTCTAAAAAGAAAGTTAAAAAAGAATAACAACACTAGTTTCCTTGAAGGTTTATGATGTATAAAGAATAAATAATCTTAGAAAGAGACATAATCATGATATATGTCATGGAACTCAAATATCCATAAATAGATAAAAATAATAATATACAAACAACTATATAAAAAACGTCATTATTACATCGTTATGTTTTTGGCATGTAATATTTGGCATGTAATAGTTACTGTAGCATAAATAAATTTTGTTGTTACTTTGTATGGCTACTTACACAATTTATAAAACTGCTTTTTAGCAGGCTCTACATATGGTAGATGTTTACAGGGTTAGTAGTGTGTTGCCTTCATAACCGAAGGTGATGTTGGGTTTCTCATTACATTTATCTAGCTATATGTTTACTAAGGGATTGCTAAGCCGTAAGGCTAAGTCTTGATCTTACATCCTTGCCTTAACCATTATGCATGCATTAGTTGTATATGGCAAGGATTTTGGAGACTACGGGTATAGTCTCGACCCAATTAATTGTATTAAGTTTCAAAGTACCAAGATATAACCTTGGTTCCCAAGTGCTTGCATTATCATACCAAGGATTATGCGTTGATTTAAATGTTCAAACTATTAACTATGGGGTTTATACCATAGTCGTGTATTGTTTTGGAAACCATATTAATAAATTTATGTTATTTAATGGATAGTGGTATTGTGGTTGTTTTGCGAATTTATGAGCCACTCTGGCTGTGATTTGACAGCACACTGAGACCTTTAAGGCTATGCTCAAGAATGAATCTCGGTCGTCCACATGTATTGAGATTGCAATGGTTTTGAATAGGTTTTAAAGTATCGTTATTTTTTTTGGATCCTTCATTATCATAGTTTTTTGGTCTGTAAGCTAAGGGAACTGAGGCTTTGCTTTTTCAATGGCATTTTTATGGGGTTTTCCCGGAGTGAAGTCTTCCCGAAGTTAATGGAGTTCTGCTTGGTTTCTTTCCAAGGTGCAAGGGAGGTCTTCCTGGTGCTACTGGTCGCCAAGCCAATGCTCCTTGGGATAGAAAGAAAGGAATAATGAAGTACACGTCCCAACAGTTCCTGGGCCTCTCTCTGTCATTTGCTTGTGTTATTTGTTTTGTCTCATGACGTTTCTTGTATGTATGTCTTTTTTAGGTTTGTCCTCTACTTTTCTTTTCTTCAGTGCTTCTGGATGCTTTTTTTTTCCACATGCGTTTTTTTTTTCTTTTGGATGGATGTATCTTAAATTTGGATTTATTAATTAATAAGAGGGATCAAATTTCTTGATGTTTAAAATTTAAGATAAAAATTTAAGATCTGTCATTTTTTTTAATGTTTAAAATTTAAAATAAAAATTTATACCTCAAAAAGTTTGATCCTTTTTGTTGTTTAACATGGTACATGGGGTTCGAGTCAGAACGTGGTACATGGGGTTCGAATCAGCGACGATGGTGGTGGTGCGGAGAAAAATATAATGTCGAAACTTCTGCACAGCTATGACTGCCGCGAGAGTGAGTTTCTCAACATGTGAATAGCGAGTTTCTGCATCAATAAGACCTTTACTGGCAAAGTATATCACATGTTCTTGGGCGTTCTGGTCTTCCTGTACCAAAAACATGGACATAGTGGTGTTGGAAGCAACAAGGTATAGAATGTAATCTCGATAGTAATTCATCGGTTGGAGCATAGGGGCATGTGTGATGGCATGTTTCAAACTATCGAAAGATTATTGAGCTTGATCATCCCAAATGAATGGGACGTCTTTTTTCATCAATCTCATGTAATCATGCGTCTTTTGCATGAAATTGCAAACAAAACGCCTTAAATAAGTCTACTTTTCTTGTAGACTCTGAAGTTCCGTAATATTAGTTGGAGGTGGGTGTGCGACAATGGCTTCCACCTTCAAGGGATCAATGTGGATCCCATATTTTGAGACAATAAAGCCTAAGAGGCATCCGTACTTGACACAAAAATACACTTATGAGGATTCAAATGGATATTGTACCGTCTGCATCTAAGGAAAATGACCATCAGATGATCTAAGTGGAACTCACGCTGCTTTGAGTGGGTAGGGAGGTCATCCAAGTAGGGTTCCAAAAATTCCTTCACATCATGGAAGGCAAGAGACATGGCCCGATAAAATGTGGCACCAGCGTTTTTAACACTGAACAGAAGATTATGATATGCAGACGTTCCCCAAGGGCAGATGAATGCAATCTTGTGTTGGTCAGTGGGGTGGATCTCAATCTGGTTGTATTTGGAAAAGTCATCCATAAATGAAAAAATGACACTTCAGGCACAATTGTCAATAATATGGTCGAGTAAGGGAGTCGGGTAGTTGTCCTTGGGACAAGCTTTGTTGAGATCCCAATAATCGATGCAGACATGAATGGTACCCTATTTTTTAGTAACAGGGACGACGTTTGAGACCCATTCTGTCAACGGGACAGGGTAAATGAATCTGGCCTTCAAGAGTTTTTCAATCTCTACCTTGATTGTTGTAGTCTTTCGAGGGTGTACCGGTCGCAAATTTTGGCGCACGGGTTTAACATTGAGATAGGTTTTAATCTCGTGTAGAACAATGGAGGGGTCTATCCTAGGCATCTTCTCATAGGTCCAAACAAACACGTCTCAGAATCGCTTGAATAAGGCCATGGCAGTGATGACTTCTTCAGGGGAACACTTCTGGCCTAACTGAATGTGTTCCACTACACCAGGGGTTACTAAAATGTCTATCAAAGTGGTCGGTTCAATGTTGGCTAAGTTGCCTTCAGAGTCCGTTTAACACCTAAGTATCGAGGATTGATACCCAGAGTAGATATTCGGTGTAAAGATGGTGCGAATGCTGTTCTCCACAGTATCCAACAAGGGAAGGAAAGATGAATGATGGTGGAGGTCTTTCCACAGAGGATCATCTGCACTCATGATTTCCATAATGGACTCGTCAAAATGAAAATTCCATAGCAGAGGATCGAATGATGTCCGCTGTAGAGAATAGGAGGTGGAGGCCACAGCTAAGTGGTCCTTCGGTGTTGACTGGATAGCCTCGTACATGTGTTCAGCGGGTGACAAAGGAATAACATTTCCAATCAGGTGTGTGGTGGCTTCATCAGGTAGAAGCCATGAATTAATGGAGTTAGGGATAGATGAAATCTGCGAGGAGATCATGTTCACCATGGCAACATGGTTTGGGGGATCCGAAGTAGGAAAGACGCCCATAAGGAATGAATCCTCAAGGAGGATGACCCCCACACTCTCATACTACTGCGAAGATTGTCCAATTGAGGGAACGTTATCGCCTAGGTGAGTAGCGGTGTCAAGTGTACAAAAATCCAGTTGGTTGACTGTGACAATTCAACTTTGATGGGGGAATTGTACTATGCAGAAGATAGATGATGCGATTACAGTCATTGCGTAAAACCAATTACGACCAAGCAGAATGTTGTAATCTAACAAGGCGGCAATCACTTCTAGGTTAAGGGTTGCGGTCTTTCCCCCTAGCTCTACTAGTAAAGCTTGTAACAACCCATGAGTTTTAAAGCCACGTCCGTCGAAGGATCTCAAAGTGGTAGGAGAATGGCTCAACTCGAGAGAGCCAATGGCTCTCCAACATGCGATCGACATGAGTGATGTAGAGGCTCCTTCGTCCAAAACAGTACGATGGATTATATTCCCATCAATGTTTGTGGCAACTTGAAATGCCAATTAACGGGAGAGCCTCGGTTTGAAGTACTCCAGCCTGAACATGATGGTATTCGATGAATCCAGGTCAACTGCACAGATAGCAGCGAGCAGAGTCTTGCGCTGATTAGGATAGTTTTGCAAGACTTTGAGCATCGACATAGCACAAGGAGATTGTGCTAGGTCCTCTACAATGTTGTAGTTTTGAACATCCTGAGCATTAGGATTGAAAATTGATTTTCTAATCATGCTCTTGGGTGGACGCAACACTGACTCGAAAGAAGGCTTCTCAATGGTGAGAGGAGTAGCCGGTATAGTGACATCAAGCATCGAAGTGGAAGCTTTTTCAGTATTACTTCCAACAGGTTCTTTGGATGGAACAAAGTCATACGAACGAGAACGGGCGTTCAAGTTGATGGTCTTGCTACACATCATGATAACATGTGCGGTGGTGGATGCTTCTCCTTCGGAAGAAGAAGTGTGAGTAATCGAATGCTGATTTTGAGCAAGGAAGGGATCATTGAGAACTGCGGGTGTGGGTTTTCCCTTAGGAAACTTTTGAACTTCATCTCCATGGGGGAACTCTTTTAAAAAGTTGTCGTCATCACACACTAGACAAGGATACTTCAACTTCCTTTTCTGTTTGGTACCATCAGGGGTGCTCTTTTGTTCCTACTGGGTGGAAGATTTCTTAGGTTTCCCTTTGTTCTTCTTCTTACCACTAGAATTTTGAGGTGAATCTGATGAAACAGAATTCACTTCTTCAGTGACAGCAGGAGTGGATGATTTGGTGGTGTCATGACCATCCTGTGTTGGTGATGTGGAAGAGCCTTGGGGGTTCGATGAACCAATAGTTTGATAGGAAGGATGGGTGTGAAGGGATCGAATGATGAAATCGGCTTGGAGTCCCTTGGGTGGCTCCGTGGGGTTGTAAGTATTGGGGGGCGCATCAAGAAGAATATCAAACAATGTGCCAGATTGAGCATGGACTAAGTCTAGAAAGTGGGCACAGGCGATGGTTTGTTCCTCAGTGATAGCACCTCCCATGGAAACATCTCATGCTATGGTAGGTATGAGAGACTTCATAAACCAGTCTGCTAGGAATTGATATGGAATATGATCCTTAATGAGATGTCGTCTCCTCCGCCAATCATGTATATGATCTGAGATGTGAGTAGAAGTATTTTGATGGAGTGAGGTTAAAAGCTCTATACCAGTTTCATATCGTATAGGCAGTTGGAAATGAGTCAAAAATTTCATAGCAAGAGAACCGAAATCAGGAAAAGAGTGGGGTGGTATTTCAATATACCACTTGGCAGTCGAACCAGTGAGAGTCCGTTGAAATAACCTAAGATGGATCGAGCCATCCATTAAGGAGTTGGATGAACACCACAAGTGGTATGTCATCACATGGTTTTTAGGATCCTCACCCGGCTTGCCATCAAATTTTGGGATATTTGATGGCAGTTTCACCGGAATGGGTGGCCAGTTAGTTCCGTGGTAGATGGGATCGTTGGTTAGGCGAAACAAGTTGGGTAGGTCCAAAGTAGCCAAAAAGGGCAGTTGTGGATTAGGATGCAGGTACTAATAGTATGGATAAGGCATGTAAGGATCTGTGGGACCTTGTATCAACTAAACATAGGTTGTTCTAGGAGGAAACTGGCCATAGGGGTATGGGCCACCTGGACCAAATGTAGGTCAGCCGCCATAGTAAGGTGGTCCATTACCATAATAAGGTGGCTCATTACCATAAGGTGGGGTTCGGCCTCCACCGTCGAGAGGGGGTGGGCTGCTTCCAAATGGTGGGGGTCTACCACCATCGCCAAGGTAGGATGGGCCGCCACCGCCTCCGCTGGCATGAGGTGGTGGTCCGCTACCACCACCGGAATAGGACAAGCCTCCACCACCTCCATCAGGAGGGGATGGTGGGCCACCGTCGCCGCTGAAAGGGTAAGAGCCTCCTATGCCACCTCCACCATAGTAGGGTGGTGGTCCACCACCACCACCACCAGGATGAGAGAGTCCTCCACCACCGCCACCGGGATGGGATGGTCCTCCACCACCACCACCAGGATGGGATGGTCCTCCTCCACCACCACTACTAGGAGGGGGTGGTCCTCCACTACGACCACTAGGGGGGTTAGACCATGATGACCAAAATGAGGTGTCCCTCCGCCCGAAGGTAGAGTTCTTCCTCCTCCAGAGTTATGTGGGGGCCCGTTTCCTCCAATGGGAGGTGGGGGTGGACCAAAGGGGGGTGGAGGGAGTTGAGGGATTGTAAGTGGGGGTCCATGTTGTAAAACATTTTTCTATCCCAATAGAGTGTAAGGGTTTCCTGGGTAGGGTACCCCATAGAGTGCGTTTCCGGGATTAAGTTGACTTAGCACAGGGTTAGGATGACCTGGATATGTTTGACTCGATGGACGTTGAATTACGTTGGATAGTTCCCCAACATAGGATAGTCCCGTAGTGGAAGGTCCGGGAGGTAAGGAATTTCCAACGGAAGGCCCGATGGGAACTCCTGCTGCAGTATTATGGTTAAGAGATGAGGGTTTCCCCCCAGCAACAACTTGCTGACCACTAAGTAAAGATTGACCCAACACTGGTTGTTGATCATTCACCGTAGGATCATCATTACCTGTAAAGAAGGTAGGGGGTAAAGAGTATCCTCCCCTTAAATTTTGGGGTGGGGGAAGAGCAGGTGACGTAACCGTGGTAGTCAAGGGTGCGTTGGACTGTTGTTGTTCAACAGGTTGGGTTGTGAGAGCTACTGAACTAGTATCCTATCTAGGGGACACATGTGAAGGAATGGATGGTTGACCAGTTTCAACAATGGTCACGTGTTGCGTGGATGATTCTGGTGACTTAAAAATATAAAGAGGGACCTGGGATTGGTTGATAAGGGGGTAACGTCGGGTATTCTACTCGTCGTTGGAGACTTGATCTTCGAAGTTCCTTAGCCATAGAACGAAAATGGGCCAATTGGCTACGATAGTAAGCTAAAGGATCATCTGGAGTAGTCCCACTGGGTGGGGGTGCAATGACAAAATGGGCCATTGGGTGGCCTAGAGAAGATGTCCAATAAGCTATTGAAGGACTAGCAGCTGCTATGGGGTCATCCTGGGGTTGATTTATCCATTCCAATGATCCAGGCTCTCCTAGCAAGACAGGAGGTAAGTCTTGTGAAGTAGAAGTTTGTGCTTCTTCACCCTGCAGGGGGTGAGAAGCAATTGAATCTGGAGGAGTGTGAGGAAACAAAAGCCCTCCAACATTCAAAGTGGGGTTTTACACTTCATGTGACCTGACCCTGGCTTGTGGCTCCATTCTTACCCTTGAAATTACCTCTTGGTTAAGGGGATATTTGGGTGGCAAGTTTTGAATCCTACAGGACCTTCTCCAAGGAAAGTCAGCCAGAGTGACTGAAATAAAAGTTTCTCCTAAGGAAAGCTAAACAAAAGAAAAGTAGACTAGGAAAACCCTACACAAACTAAGGCCACAAGAAAAATTATGTTATAAGAGTGGATTCAAAGCTCTGGAACCTTACAGGATTGTCAAGGCTTCGCAAATCGCTATATACCGCAGGGTCCAACTGGAAAATGCGACAAGGAGGATTGGGACCGTACCTTTGCCTGAATACCCGATTACCTGGACGGTATGTGCATAGTAATCTCCCCGAGTGCTGTTCTCGATGTATTGCTCTGTGAAGATGGCCAAAAGGTTAACTCAGTTGGTTTCAGGAATCCTAGTGGTATCTCTCGATATACGCAAGGTACATGGGAGCTCAAATCTGTAGTGGTGTTGTCTAATGCACAACTGTCTGGCAAGAGAGCTTCCGATATACTACCGAGTACGTGAAACACCTTTCGATATACTACCGAGTACGTGAAACACCTTTCGATATACGCCAAGTATGTGTGGTACTTGGTCGGTACGTGAAAGAGCTCGATATACCGATAAGTACATGGAAGACTACAATACCCCTGGAATACAGTGTTGGAAAATAATGACAGCTGCCATGCTTAACGACGCTGGAACACGTCTCTAACTTACACACAAGTTAATAAAAAATTTACCCTAGTTCTACCATTAATTTTATCTAGACGGTTAGGTGAATGCATGAGGTGAGTACATAATCGTAAACATAATGCAGGCCCTAACTACATGCAAAAAATACACTTTTCTTTTGATGAACTCTATGTATGGGAGGGAGAAAATTCTTTCCAATTTTTACCAAAGCAACACAATGCAATGCAATCCCAAATCTACCAAAAATGACTATGAAGTATTCTTTTCCTTTTCAAGCGAAACACAAAAATAACACAACACTACTAAGCCAAATCAAAGCATTTTTCTTTTTCTTTTATATTTTCAAAACAAAAATGATGCTAAGTGATGAAAAGAGAGAGTTTCTAAGTAGAGTATGCAAGCTTTTCACTTTCACTATAATGGCCTAAAAGCATAAAAACCAAAAGACCCATTTAACATTCCAAGCATGGAACTACTTTTGCAAAACTTGATGCCTATTTGAATTTTTCAAGAAAATGAGCAACTCATAATTTGTGAAAAACACAAATAATTCAATTTTCTTTCAACTTTTCCAAAAGATCTACAAACGAGACATTCCAATGCACATACAATTCTTCAAATGAGCTTGAAAAAATGATGGAAATAAAGTACTTTTGATTTTTCAATGGATGTATCAAAATAGCAATTTGATAGCAACGATGCTTTTAAAAATAAATACTGAAATGAAAAGATTACTTGCAGCACTTAAATAACTCAAAAAATCTCAAGAAAAGATGAGCACTTAATGGATTGAAAGTACACACAAACACTCAAAATCAATCAGTAACAAGAAGTACTAAAGCAAGCAAAGCTAAAAAAATGAATGCAAATGAGGTTTGGAAATCGATCCAATACAATGATCGGATTCGACAAGGAGAGGAGGGAATGCAAGGGTGAGTGGATGCAGGTGGGGGAGACAAGAGTGTCCACCACTACCAAATCTCAGACTTATCCAAGATGGAACCTAAAACATCTCCAAATAAAACCAAACAACTCAACACACAAAACAGAAAAGGGTCTCTGACTGGATCTTACAATACAGAGGGATTTTGCACACAAACCATAACTCAAAACAGAAATGGAGAAGGGGTCCCTATATGGAAAAAATGGCAGATTGGTGCACTCTGTGCTTGTACATAGTGTGACATCGCAGTTCGCCAACACAGGAAGTGTGATGGTGTCACAAAATACCAATGAAAGGGTTGCGACAATAGGCCCACAGGCAAAAAATAGAGATAAAAAATGACACAGTGTTGCTCTGATTCCACTAACCATGTGCGACAGGCGAGATCTGAGTTAAAAAATGAACCAATTTTCCAAACAATGAGCAATGAAATGGTTTGAAAATGAGAAGTACAAACTCAAAGGAACGTAATCAAACTCTTCAAAGTGAAGATCTAATGGTGAAACCAGCTTAAGAGGCAAATGACAAATAAAATGGCTTGTAACAAGAAATCAGTTGAAAATGACATTCAAATTGACAACTACAAAACAATGTTTGTCCCCAGTATGGTCGCCAGATTTGTTTGACAGACAATCCACTCGAGTGGGCGCAAGCCAGATCTCCCTAGCTCAATGTGAGTCTAGAACAAATAAAACATACTATAAACCACTTTCCTAGATCTAGTTAAGGATCAAGTTATTAGATGTCTTACCTTAAGCTTGTAGTCCTTTTTCCTAGATGGTGTTCCATGCCTTGCGGTCGTCAGATATAAGCTGCAAGACCTGCCAAGATACACAAAACAAGACAAACAAGTAAAAGCATCTAAACGATAACAGATCTAAGTGAACAGTTAAGCAGGTAAACTACAAAATATCATCACCACAACAATATTGGTGGAAAGCGTTTATATTACTGTAAAAAGTAGGGAAAGTACATAGAAGAGAAAGACTACAACCAAAGCTTAACGAAGTAACCCTTCTCCATCCAAGCCAATGCCATATCCTCCCAAGGAAGTATAAGTCTCTGAATGGATGAGTAGAGATATCTCTAAGATGATTTCACCAGCATGTAGACACTATAGACTTCCTCCCTTTGGAATGGGAAGGACCATTTATATAGGACTAAGTGGATAGGGTATGGATAGGGTAGGTTGAGATATGGTAGGAGAGAGATAGGGGATCCTTCCACCTTCCAAAATGTTAGGAACTGAGTTCCAGATCTCCGAAGAGATCAAGGATAGGGATCCGTGTCAGTTAGCTTTGAGAATGGGCTCGAAGGATCTATTTTTGTCTATTTACTAACATCGTCACACCCTGCAAGAGAGCAAGATGCAACATCGTAGGTTGCATGAGTGCAGCCTACGACGACCTCTCAAAACCTAGTGTAAATGGGTTATATCTCTTCCAGGCCAATAACTTAGTCAATGAAACTTTAGGGATGTATACACTAAATCTCATGATGGTAGGATTTAAGGTGTAACAACTATCACCTGACAAAAACGACTATCACATCATTCAAATGGAACATATAAAAATATAGAAAAAATGGATTTAGATCAAACTCGTCAAATCAATATATGGATCAACAATTATTTACCCTGACAAAATCTATGCAGCCTCAATTAAATAGTTCTACAAAACCCACAACAAATAATGCATCATAAGAAAAATCTTATAAAAAGATGGTTCAAAGAAAATATGTACCGAAAAACCCTAAATCGGAGAATAAATATGATTGTAGCCACAGAAAAATAGTATTCCCACTTGTTTATCTTGGTTGGTACTAGGCCAATCGAAAACAATCAGCTTGACTCCAAGTCTGCAGTAGACAAACCATATCCTCCAACTAGGGTTTTCAATAGCAAAATTCCTTCAAACCCTAAAAACCGTAGAGATACGAACTCCATCCCCTATTTTATGTTCACTATGAGTGTTAATATTCTCTCATACTATGAACATTCCTAGAATTACTAAAAATTGTTTGGATCAAAATAACATGTCCATGTCACTTTTTAGGATTGAACATAGGTGGGAAGGGTAACAAACATTACTCCCAAACACCCAAGCTACAAAACATTAGACTTACAGGTTGTTATCAATTGGAGGTAGATTGACACTTATCAAAGTTGTCTTAATTAGTATCCATGTATATTGGTTCTCATTATCCCAAGTAGTAAATTATCAATTCATTGAGTAAGTTCATTTTCAATTTTCTTTGGTCTGGAGGGTTTGAGCATAGAAATTTAGTTATGGCAAGTTGGGAAAGACTCTTATTTCCAAAAGAGTGGGGAGGATGGGGCATAAAGAACTTAACTTGGTTCAGTATTGCAGTAAGACTGAAGAGCTTCTAGTGAGGAATCTTTGGAAATAGCCTTTAAACCATTGTTCTGCATAGCAAGAATATACAAATGAATGTGATTTCATGGATAAGAATCCCAAAGAAAAATAAAAGGAATCCTTCTCTTATATGGGCAGGTTTTCTCAAAATTTACCAATGGCTTGGAAAAGATCTCTCCTAGAGAGTGGGAAATGGAAAACATGTTATCATAAGTATTGATCCTATACTTGGATTGGGTGAATACTATTAGCTTCCCAGTTACATTTTGGACTATTTGGATGAGATTGAATACATTTCACTTGCTCATATTAAAAGTACAAAATGGATTCTTCAGTCGGATTCATATTGGTTATCTGCTACAGATTTGGGCATTAGTGGTGAAGGGGCATTTGAATGGGATACATACATTAATAGACTAAATTATGTAGGCTATAGACTATCTAAGAATCGTGACACCCTTATAAGGAATTCAAACTATGCAACATGTATCATCACTGCTAAAACTACTTATCTTGCTATTAGTTAGCATGGGAGATTTATGATTCAGAAATGGTGGTTCAAGCCATTGTGGAAATGGAACCTTCCATTGAAAATAAAATGCTTCATCTGGTTCGCATTAGAAAACTCTCTGAAAAAATGGGATAGTATATTTCAGAGGGGCTAGTGTGGGACAAATATATGTCCTCTTTGTAGAACAAATTCTGAATATGTTGAATATCTTTTTGTTAGATGTCAGTTTACATTAAATATTTGGGGATGTGTTTGTCATTCTCTTAACATTGAAAACTCTCGGGGTGGTACAAATTTTGATCAAAGTTGTTATCTCTGGTATAAGTCTTGCAAAAATTACTACACTCTTCCTGCAATCATCTCTTGGAAAATTCGGAATATCAGGAATGTTCTATTTATTTGAAAATAAATTACAATATTACTATGTATATCATAAAACCGATCAAAGAATATTGTATTGAGGCAGTCAATGTGGACAAGTCAATAATTCAAAAAGAAATTCAACATTTTAAAGGAGTGGTTGGATATTGTGATGGAGCGGCAAAAGATGGCTATTGTGCAGCAGGTGTTGTGCTATTACTTAATGAATCTCACATGTTTTCATTGAGACTTCAATGTGGCACAAGAACAAATATGAAAGCAAAGCTACTAGCTTTATGGTGTATGTTTATGAAGACTTCATTTTTTTGCATAGTTACTCTTCCAGTCTTTGGCGATTCAAGAGTTACTATAAAATGGGAAAAGGGAGACTTTAAACTAGAGGTGGTCTCATTACTTCACTGGTGCAACCGGCTTTGGGAACTTTTGGGTTTGCTTACATATATCTCTTTAGAACATATATATAGGGAACATAATCAAATGGCTGATGAACTATCTAAGCTTGCCTTGGAAGGTGATGAATGGGTTCTATATTGGGAAGAATTTTTAGAACACTCCAAAGTTGATATGGGTTCTACATACATTTTTGGTCTGTTGCTATCAATATTTTCTGGATGGCATAAGTCTTATATCTGGAATAGCTTTTTTTTTGTGATGATAGTCGACAGTGTTGGAATTTGGTTTTCATTCTACTCGTCGGATTATTTTTCTTTTACGTTTTGGGATTTTCTATTACCCATCCGGAAACGTTTTGTTTAAAATTTTACCCTTCAACAATGAAGTCTTCCCCCAAAAATTACCCTTCAATGTTAAATTTTGAGCATTAATTCACAATACTCTAGGATCTTCACTGAGAGAATAACATATACAGTACATCAATGCATAACAATCACAATAATCATGACAAGCATCACAAGAATCAAAAGCATGAGAGACAAGAGACACAGAGTTTCCTTGGGGAAAACCCTAAGGTGAAAAACCACACAACTTCCTCAGAGATAGAGAGAGCAATGGATCAACAAAAGTACAACCAAAATACACTTGAGATAGTCTCCTAGAAGCAGATGATCCTCCTCCTCACTAGTGCACCACTTTCTGAGTGAGAGAGAGATGACTTTCCGAATGATCTAAATAGAGATCTCCTGATCTCTGTTTATACTAACCTATTTTCCCAGTGACCTTATGGGGCCAACTTGTCTAGCTAGGTACATCCACAATATAATATATATTTCAGGGCCGACCCCACACATGGTGGTCTAATAACCCATGGGCAAGTACACACACTTGCGACACTTGTCAATCCACATGACGACACTTCCTTATAGAGGAATAACACATCTCTAATAAGGGTACAATAAATATATATGAAATACATAGATGAAATACATTTTGAAGTTACATATACATCAACATTCAATAATTTAATTTTGTTGATTTTTTTAGAAACATTTTTTTCCTTGACTTTTTTATATTAAAATTAAAATAATCATTATTAATTGCATCGAAGAGGTGCATTCTACAACCCAGTAGAGGGAGATGTGTAACTCCTTCCGTGCTCATCTTATAAATGACACATGCCTTTTATAAAAAATAATAGAATATTATAATAAAAAAATAACATGTCGTATTTCAAACTACATATATTTAAAACTACATAAATGAGATAAATTAAAACCATAAGCATTGCATTACACACCAACATTTCCAGTCTAAAAAGGAGTTTGCACTTATGAGAGTTTTGATCCCTCTTGACACTTGGTAGATCCCCTTTTAGATGGATCTATGGTGGTATGTATCGCTATCCATTAACTTGATTCACATTCATTTTATTTATCATTTATGTACTAAATTAATATTATATAAAAAGATAATTTAAAAAGACTAAATATGAATGCACTTCATAATACACAAAAGAAAAAAATAATGAAGAATAAATAAACAAAAAATGATTTTATAATTTAGCACAATTATACATATAAAATAAAACAAATATCACATAATTATTTTTGTTTGCAAAATTGTTATCATAAAATGGAGGTAAGAGTTACATTATATTTGAATTGAATCAATATGCCCACTTGAAAGCTATATATCTATACGCTAGTCATTATTGTTATAAAATATGCTTGAGTCTTTGTAAATATATGGCACATGTAATCATAATCCATATTTTTAAATAGATGCAAGCCTTTGTAAATCTAATGGTTATAAATAATGAATGTAAGACTCTACAAAATATAGCTCTATATGCCTTTTTTTGTATGTATCATTTATTCTACAAGTTCCATACGCAATTTTCATTAAAAATGTTGCACATAGATTTCATCTCTCTCAACCCCTTATTTAGTACTTGCCTTCATTTAAATTTTGCATCCCTCACTAAAATTGAACCATGAGAGAAATATAAGAGATGTTCATTTCAATTTCAATGAGAGTTGGAGAATTAACCAATACTCTTCGAGTCCAAATTTATATAGATTATTGAAATTATGGGATAAATGACTAAATACACATGCAAAAAAAGAGTGCAAGAATTACCTCTATAATGCAAATAACTCTCAACCTTTGTCTCCAAGGCCCTCCAACTCCCAACTTCCAACTCCCAAAGTTGTTGCAGCAAGCTAATATAATCAATGAGCATTGAGCATTGAAATTTGTAGACTATAGATGCCCATTGCACTAATAAAAAAGTAAAAAAATATGAGTGTTCCTGTTTTTAGGAAAAATCAATGCAACTTGCAAAATGGAAAGGCAAGGAAATAATTATAATTTAATAGATGTTTCTATTTTTTTAATAAATGTATTCTTTGGAAGTTGGAATTTATAAAGTATAGATTAACAAATCAATACAACTTGCACATGGAAATAATTTTAATTTAATAGATGTTTCTATTTATTTAATAAATGTATACTTTCTAAGTTGGAATTTAGAAAGTATAATTTATATAACATAAATATATTAATATTACTATTAAATTAGTAATATAATAACATTTTAGGAATTTTGTTGTCCTTAAAAAATATTAGTAATATACTGATGGTTTAGAAATTGTATTGCCCTTCAAAAATATGTTTTAGAAATTTTATCACCCTTCACAAAAGACAGTTAGCTAGATGGTCAAAATGCCCCATGACGACCATTTTGCCCGTCAAATTCCATCACTGATAATCGGTATCTTGTTTTTTGTTAGAACATTTTTGTATGACACTCATTTGATAAGACTATTACTGACCAAATATTGTACTTTTTATTATATTTTTGAATATCAAAATTATGTTTTTTTATTGAAAAATAAAAATTGTTATAAATACCTAAAATCTTAATCTTGAAGCTACTATTTATAAATATTTCTTTAAAAAAAATGAAAAACAAAATGTTTTGACATTTTAAAACAAAGTGGAAACTACTTTCGAGGTCACGATCGTGCCCAGTGGTTTCCAACTGGTTGCCTCTACTATGTAAACGACTGCCGTGAAACAGAAATGCAAAAGAAGAAAATGCCACCAAGATACATGTACATGGTTGCTTGGCCGAAAAGTTTGGCAAAAAAGCTACTGGAGATTGGTAAAAAATGCTATTGGGGATTTGTAATAAAAGCAAAAATTAAAACAAACAGAAATTAAATAAAAAAGTGGAGAAAGATGAGGATGTTTGTGACCGTTTGAGATCCATATATCCATATAACAATTCATTACGATAGAGTCCAGACAAAATGGAAGAACAAATTACAAGTTTCAATAGTTCCTTTGCCTCTCTGGCATTTGCTCGTGTTATTTGTTTTGTTCCATGGGCGTTTCTTGTCTGTGTCTTTTGATTTGCCTCTTACTATTCTTTCTTGAGTGCTTCTGTATGCATTTTCTCCCATGGCGTTTTCTTTTCCTATTTTGGATGGGCAGAAGGTGGAAGATAATGGAGGTCGATCATAAGACGTGATAGAGTTCTTATAATTATCTTGATATGGGAAGTAAGATTGGGACTCGATTTGCATACACTTATACGCTACAGTAATCATTGTTTCATGCTCAGCAATGGCGTTCCTGTGAAAGAAGCATTTTCATTTCATTTCAAGTTTGCATCAGTTCTTGAAAAATTGCAGGGTCAGTTAACATTACTTTGTAGAGAAATTTTTTTTACAATACATATCATTCACTTATTTTCTCTATTTGCACTCCTTACGACTGTATTGTGTTTCAGGTGTACATATTTAAAAATTGAAGGATGGATTTAAGGATGTAGAGAAAAACCCTGCTCACGAATGTCATAAACCCCAAGTACTTATTTTTGAATAGCATTTCATTTTGTTTTATTTAAAGATTACTTTTCGTCTTTAAGAAATTGTAAGGTGGGTTTAACATTACGGGTATAAAGAAAAATCCCTGTGCTGCACAGATTTTTCATGCTCAGTAATGGCATAAACTCCCAGGTCTAATTTTGAGAAAGATTAGTAGTGGAAAAACATAGGGTGGGTGAAACATTATGTTGTGGAGAAGAGCTATACAATGCATATGATGATTAGCTTATTTTGTTCAATTCCATGGTTAATCAATGGAATACTTGAATGTCCGATCTCCACCGAATTATATAGATGTGTTCGAACCAGCTAGAGAGAATTTATACCAACCTGTTTGTTTAGCGAGCTGGGCATCTAGAAGTTAAGATTCTTGAGAACCGAGTTCAGGAGCCAGTCCCCAAGGATCCTAAGAGGCCAATTTATTCTTATATGAGTCTTGTGAGTCCTGCTGTTGTTGGTGCTGGAGAAACTGCTTTACCTTTGCATCTGGATATGCCGCTGGTGCTTCCTTAGCTACTGCTGTTGGTAAATAATAAGGAGCCCACTATGTCTATACTACTTTTCAAAACCCGACCAATGCTTTGGCTAGGTCAATCTATACTTCCGTATAAAAAGGTTAAAGTTAATAAGCATAATTGTCTACATTGGAGTACATGAAACAACTAGCTTTGCTGCTTATGTTGGTGCTAGAGGTAGTGGTGGAAAAGCAGCTGCTGGATCGACTACTTAAGCAATAGAAAGGGCTGGATTTCGAATCGGTACTTAGTAGAACTCTACTAATCCTGCTTTTGACTTTGTTGCTCGTGATTCATAAAGTAAGAACACTAGGTATGTACATCTTTACCTCTGCGGGTGGT
The DNA here is from genome assembly GCA_027924585.1 of Larix kaempferi. NCBI lineage: Eukaryota > Viridiplantae > Streptophyta > Pinopsida > Pinales > Pinaceae > Larix > Larix kaempferi. The sequence continues at coordinate 2,993,119 of BSBM01000779.1, forward strand.
GCTTTACCTGGAACTGTGTCTCTGCTTCCTCTACTACTGCTACTGGTGATATCCCTACCACTGATTACACCCCCACTACTGATGCTGCTGGGTAAACCGGTTAATATAGATCTGCTAGTCTCTAGCCATAGATCTGCTATCTCTAGCCATAGATCTGGCTATAATTTATGTAACTTGGCAATGCTCTCTTTGTGTCTGCTACATATATATGCTTCTAGCTCTGCCATAGGTGGTTATGGGCCACTCGGTAAAATGCCTTTGCTTCTGGTAACTCTAAACTGATGGTGCCTCTGCTTCTAATGGTGAATAAACTGGTGCGTATGAAGTAATTATAGGTGGCTTTGGATATATCTCTCAATTTGGAAATGAAACTTAAACTACTGGTGCTTACTTTGTTGTTGCTTCCTTCTTTGCTCTCTTTGTGTCTGCTTCTAATAGCCTTGCTTCTCAATTTGCTGCTGAAGCTTTCACTCAGTAAAGATCGGGATTCGGGCGGGGATCGAGCTCTCGGTCTGCTAGAATGGATGTTGACACATTCATAGGAACTGAGATTGGGTCTGTAAACTATTATAGCTAGATGTAATGACATGATAACTTTGCGTACACAAGGATTCATAATGCCTATGATTTGGGGTTAACTAGCCCTGGTTCAGGAACCAGGTGAAGAGAGGCTAGTCCCGGGGAAATTGGTTCAAGGTAAGCTACTAGCTATGGAACCGTAATCGTTGCTCAAAGGATGGTTTCTTAATCCTTGTACTTCCTGCTCTATAAGAGTTGGCTTAGCCTTCCATAAATTGTATTTTGTTTCAGGTGTACAATTTTATAAATTAAAGGATGGCTTTAAGGATATAGAGAAAGACCCTGTACTTTACAGATCTTTATGGAAAAATGCCTATCAAATACGACTAATTGACGTTGGATTATTTTTTAAAACGGTCATACATTTATGTTTAATTGTAATATAGGGGTTGGCCTATCAAGATACTCAGTTATCACAGAAAAGGGACGACTCTAACACTGCATGTAGTAGGTTGTTTCCTCCTCGTTTATCACAGAAAAGGGACAGCTCCAACACTACATGTAGTAGGTTGTTTTTTCCTCCCTTTCATGAATATTTAAGGTCATTTATCCCTCTGTTTTAAGTTGGAAATTATTTCTCTAGTAAGCCAGGCTGTTGAATTGAATAGTCATTTAGACTCATATACATTTTCTAGGACTACATTCTATGGGCTAGGTCTTCTGTCCGAGCGTCTTTGGATATTGAACGAGTTGAATTGTAGTATTTATTTGTCCAAATATATGGTGGACTTTTTTTAAATTAAAAGTTACTATTGATTGATTTGAAATACTTTTTGAATGTCAATTTTATTTTATTTATTCATGGATTTATTTGATGGATTTTTTTTTAAAGTTAAAGAGTAACTTTTTTAACTGAACATTACGTGACTGGGAAAATTAAAATTCAAAATGTGAAAAAAAATTAATATAAAAGGCACAGATGAAATGAAATTCCAGCCCTGAACCCCAGCTCTTCCAACACTAACTGGCCAACTCTATATGCTTGCATGTGTACCCACTTTTTTTTTTCAATATATGACAAATTATACTCCAGGTAGGCTAAACTATATTCTAGGAAGCTACTACTTGAATACCACCCAACTGATAAAATCTTGTTTAATGATAGTTTTACTACTTTGAATACTTCTCAACATACTAGTGTTGCTTATGCAAGAATAAAGCATTGCTTGATATGGTTGGAGATGTAAGCTCTAGGGTAAGGAATTGCCAAACAAGATTTGTTCAAATATGGTTATATGTGGGCTAAACTATATTTTAGGAAGCTACTACTTGAATACCACCCAACTGATAAAATCTTGTTTAATGATGGTTTTACTACTTGAAGGATCACTAGCTCATAAAATCTTGTTTAATGATATTTTTGTTATGTATTAGTCCTGTGTGGAGTGGACAAATATAATCCGAAACTATGTTTGAATTTTGAGTTACTTTAGTTATTCTCATTTGAAATAAATTGAGTTCCTTAATTTAGTTATTTATTTTAGTTATTTCCTTTAGTTTGAAATAACTTGAGCTCCTTACTTCAGTTATTTTCCTTTCTTTGCATCCTCCACCATCCTTTACTTTAATTGTTTTTTTTTTTTAATTTAGGTTTGAAATAAACTGAATTTGCTTCAAGTTTTCAACTTCAACGTGAGCATCCTCCATTACCTTTATTAGTTCATGTGATTATCCTTCACCATCTTTTATTAGTCTCTATCGTAGGTAGAGACTATATGTTCTGGTTGCTCATGTCCTGATTTTTGTTATTAATTTGCTCATGTTCCTATTTTTGCTATTAATTTGCTGCTTCTTTTACAAGCCATATATTTATTTGTAATTGTTTATTGGATTCATATATCATTATTTCTTCTTATTCTTTCCACTTCCGCGCAATTATGAGCAAGGAAATCTAACGAGCATGCATGCATGTCGATGGAATTGTGGCCAAGTTACAGGATCCGCCATTAAAGTTTTAGAGAGATAAGAGAATAATTATTTGTCCCTTCACCAAGCAAGAGGAGATTCTTCACATGCCAGGAAAGAGGGAAAAGCCCCAACACTGGACAGAATGCTAAGAAATCAGGAGGAATAGTTGCCAACATAACTGATAAGGGTGGAAACACACTTGCACCCCACCTTTGCCTTCTTTTGCCGCATCTTTGGCTTACTTACCTCCAAATAGTCGAGGGGGAGTTCAACTCTCTTAGCTTTTCTCTTCAAGTTTTTTTTGTGCTTGGTGGTTCTATTCCATTGGGATTTCGTGTGTGTCTTTTTCAAGTTTTTCTTTTGCTTGCCAGCTCTATTCCATCGGGCCTTCTAATCTTTTAATTGATTTTGGGGGGACCATTTGTGGGGTTTGGCACATTTCTTGACGTAGCGGGTTTGGTTGATGTGGTTGTTTTTAGCATGGGGTTGAATTTTCGTCTACTGCAATCCTCTATTCCATCGGGCCTTCTACTCCTTTTATTGATTTTGAGGGGACCATTTGTGGAGTTTGGCACATTTCTCTATGTAGCGGGTTCGGTTGCTTTGGTTATTTTTGGCCTAGGTTGAATTTTCATCTACCGCAATCCTCTTTTTGGTTACTCAATTTTCATTCTAACCAATAATACCCTAGGAATTGGCTATCTAGTAATGATTCCGGAAAAAATTTGTTCGAGTTACTTATAAGGTTTTCCCTTTGCCAACCAAGCTGAATTTTGTTGTTTGAATCGAATCCTTTAGCTGGTGGTTGCATATCTCTAGGAAACCATTATTGTCTTCTTCTACCGTTCCTTTTAGCTAAATTTTGTATATATGCTAGCATGGGATTTTGTGAAGTCTAAAACAGGAAATGCATGTTCTATGATAGTATTTAATACCCATCTCCAATGTCATTACTCAAATTTCATACCACATGTATAACTATTGACAATTTTAGCACAATTTGCTTTGCAATGTAAAATGTGCTATTGATGATCGTTTACAGATGAAATATGTAATTCTTTGATGTATATCAGTAAATGCAAAATTCTTTTGAGGCCATTGTTCATAAAAGATCCGAAAAAGTCTGATCAATTTGGTGCCAAATGGGATTATCACTTCCCAATGTCGTCTTATAACTCAGCCATTGTTAAGATTTAATATGCTAAGACAAAAAATAGCAACATTACATTCCATTTCACAATAATAGCATATACAGGATCACTAGAGAAACAACAAACACAACATAAACACAAGAGACACAGATTTATCCTCAGAAACCCTCATGGGGTAGAAAACCCAGTAAAGCTTCCTCAATATAGATGACCAGCAATATACAAATATGTAACCCTGAGCATAAGCTCCTCCTTCTCCATAGCAGACCTCTCTTCCACAAGTGCGCCACTCTCAAGTGAGTGAGTGTGTGTGTTAAATGAGGAATACACCTCCTCTATTTATACACTACTCCGACTTGTCTTTTACACAAGACATGTAGGCTTGTATTTAACCAATGGGTTAAATACCCCACTACAACTGACTGGGATGACCCCTCTAGGGTGGTCTAATAACCCTTTGACCCACATAACACATACAGGGCTGACCCCCACTAGGGAAGTCTAATAACCCAAGTTACCACATTCCGACGGAGGAATAAACATCTCCGGATATACAATAAGAACTTCACGGAGGAATGAATCATCTCCGGAATAATAAAGTACAAATATAATATTCTTTGAAGTTACAATATCTCAACACATACCACATGTATAACTATTGACAATTTTAGCACAATTTGCTTTGCAATGTAAAATGTGCTATTGATGATCGTTTACAGATGAAATATGTAATTCATTGATGTATATCAGTAAATGCAAAATTCTTTTGAGGCCATTGTTCATAAAAGATCCCAAAAAGTTTGATCAATTTGGTGCCAAATGGGATTATCACTTCCCAATGTCGTCTTATAACTCAACCATTTTTTAATATTTCCGGTCGAAACAACGAAAGAATATTTTACTTTCTGCCATTGGATGCTTTGGTCTTTTGGTTCTCTTTGTCCTGTTGGTTCACTTTGCAACGGAGGGCATGCGACTCACGTCTGCAATACCTGGTCTCTCGTTTTCGCTATTCTTTGTCTTGTTATCTGTTATGAAACTGGTCAAATTGCTTGCAGATGTATTTCATCTATGCTTTTCTTTCTCACTTCACTTTTATGGTTTTTTTATAATTCCTTTGAAAAAGTTGGTGTACCATGTCATAGTTCATCTAGAGAAGATCTGCAGTATATCAATCTTCTAATGGTTACTAACTTACTAGTATTCCATGTTTCCTATCGCATGCCCTCTTTTTGTCTTGGAAGTACTGTGCCCTTTTTTTACTACCATCATTTGGCTTGTTACTACTAGCAATTCACTCTTTCATGACACCGGATATTCTAGAATTGAGAGTGTTTCTTTTTTTACTAAAAAATGAGACTATTTTGTTTTCTCATCTTAGTTTACAACAATCTCCTATACTCCATCTATTAGTCAATTTATTGCTTACTTCTTTATTGGTATTTCAGATCTCGTGAATGTATTCGAAGAATTTCTTCCTCAACTTCTAATATATCCTAATCCAGATGATCCTTTAAATGTGGAGGCTAGGGGCCTTAATGATGCATGATAGAGATGCTTATGAACAGAAGGTGAAAGGTGAATTCATCACTGCTTGTCCTATTTTGCATTAAAATTCACTCCAAAAAATTTGATGATTCACTTCATGTATTTATGCTCATTACCTGAGTTATTTGTTCAGCGTATCGAAATATTTCTTCAGGAACATTCTTGTGGGTGTGTTTACTCAGTTGGTGAACAACTAATTTTCCATTTCCTTAAATTGAAAGCTTTAGATACAGAGCACATGTACAATTTTATTCACTTGTATGAGTATAATAAAAACTAAGCCCTCCATTAGCTGAAGCACTACAAGATTGATCGAATTTTGGGTGAAAATGTATGCTAATTATATTTTAATATATAATCCTTAGCCTATTTTTATCATTCATTTCTTTTTTGTTGTGTTTTAGAATACTGTATTCATTATGAAAATGCAGAAGATTTGGGAGTGGTACAGGAAGAGGAAGAAGATGGCAAAGAAATTAGTGACATTGAATCTGACTCTGGCGATGAGCAAATGGCTGGCTCTAGAGATCTATGACATTCTAGATCTAGATGTTATTGAAGTTCAAATTGAGTTGAGCCACAATGCAATTTTTGGGAATGAAATTAGCAATATTGGCTTGGAATTTTAAAATTTTCATTGGTATCCATTAACAAGTGCTCTGGATTATGCTTATGTTGTTATATTATATTTTAAGTATTTTGTTAGATCCCCTACTCTTATTTCTTGTCAAGGAAATCTTGGAACAAAGCTAATTATGGAAATGTTTACCATGATGTTGTGGTATGAAATGCAAAATATTCTAAGCTTGATTGCAAACTAGATACTTCATAACAGGGTCATTCACATGAAACAATGAATGGAACAATACTTTGAGTTAAATTTTGTTCCTACTACCTTTGCTTGGTCATATTTTTTCATTGTACCATGAGCCTAAGCCCTTAGCTTGTCTTTTTTTCAGATGTTTGTGTGTTAAATTTTAACTATAATCTGCTTGACATCTATCTGTATGGGTAGAAGAGGTTGAACAGTTACACTGCTTGAGTGATTAAATGGCAATGCCAAAATGTTATCCTATATTATTTCAGCTCTCACCCAATAAAGGACTTGGAAAAACTGATATCCAAAACAAAGGATTATTTTGTTATCTTAGAATTTGGAGCAATACCCTACAGTACACAACAATGCCCTAGTTTGTAAAACCCCAAGTTGCAAATAACTTTTTTTAGGATTGTTGCATGATTGTTACAACCTTAACTATTATATATGATCAAACCTTTAATATGCTTCATGTTATCAAGTCATTTTATGTTGATTTGTTGATCTTTGTGGCCAAAAAATTAACAACCTAAGGAAAAGTCTCCTAACAGTTTCTAGCCAAATGTAACTATGGAAATTTTACAATTGTCACTTGAGTGAAGAAAGATGATCCTACACTAAGGGTGGATTCCCTAAGTCAACTATGTCAAAGGTGACAACGATACTTCATTGGTGAATAGATTAATAGCCTCAAAATTCTAAGATGATCAAATTTATTATAAATGAATTAACTCATGCATGAGATAAACTAAGTTGCCAAATGAAAAGACCATAAATTATTAACTTGAGAATTGAAATTCTTAAGCTAGAGAAATGAAAAATGCAACCATTGAAAGTACTAATTTAGGAAATGAAAGCATGTAATTAAACCTTAAATGACCAAAAACATGTTATTTATCCAATCATTAACTCATAATTTGTTGCTAGTGTTTCCTATAGAAAAGAGTGGTTCATCCCATAATTATACCATGTTAAGATTCAATATGCTAAGACAGAAAATATCAACATTGCATTTCATTTCACCACAATAGCATATACAGGATCACTGAAAGAACAACAAGTACATCATCAACACAAGAGACACAGGTTTATCCTAGGAAACCCTCATGGGGTAGAAAACCCAACAAAGCTTCCTCAATATAGATGACCAGCAAATACAAAGATGCAATCCCGATCAACTTCTAGGAGGATCATTCCTTATCACTTTAAGACAAGTCTCATGTCTAGGGATGATCTAATCCCGATCAACTTCCAGGAGGATCATTCCTTATTACTTTAAGACAAGTCTCATGTCTAGGGACAATGCAATCCCAATCAACATCCAAGAGGATCATTCCTTATCACTTTAAGACAAGTCTCATGTCTAGGGACGATGTAATCCCATCACGTACATTTTGAACCAAAGGTCCAGGGATGATGCAGTCCTATAATCAATTCTCAGAGACATCTGTCTACAGATCAATTCAAGATACCTAAGTCCAGGGATGATGCAATCCCCACCTTTCCACTAAGGACTTCATTCTCAAGGAAATATGTCTATGGATCAATTCAAAGGACCAATGTTTGGGGACGATACAAACCCTACCTATCCACTAAGGACTTCATTCTCGAAGACATCTGTCTACGAATCAATTCAAGGGACCTAAGTCTGGGGATGATACAATCCCCACTCGTCTGCTAGGGACTTCATTCTCGAACACATCTGTCTACGGATCCTTTTAGAACATGTGTTCAAGGATGATGCAATCCCTCTTCTTTCTCGGAGACATATGTCTATGGATCCTTTTAGAACATGTGTTCAAGGAGGATGCAATCCCCTCTTCTATCTCGGATACATATGTCTACGGATCCTTTTAGAACATGTGTTCAAGGATGATGCAATCCCCTCATCAACTTAGACCCTGTCTAAGGAATATTCACCAACCAGTCACTATCGGCATCACCAATATAGGTATCCACATCATCGACCTCACTGTCGACGCAAGAAATCTCATCATCAATGACCATATCACTCCCCCTTTCGAGGAGGGTCCTTCCAAGCTTGTCTCAAACTTTACTCGAGACAGAGGTTTGGTCAATATATCAACAACTTGTTCATCAGTACTCACATACTCGAGCTTGATAGCTCCTTTCTGCACCATATCCCGTATATAGAAATATCGGATCTCTATGTGCTTTTATCATGGAACACTGGATTCTCCATCATCTTGATACAACTATGGTTGTCACACAGGATCATAGTGGGTTCCATCTCTAAGTCAAATAGTCCTGATAACAGTTTTCGAATCCATACTAATTCACAACTAGCAAAGCAAGCAGCTATATATTCTGCTTCAGCTGTACTAAGAGACACACTATACTACTTCCTGCTAATCCATGAGATCATGGCAGATCAGTAACCATACAATCTAAGTTCATGATATCCAAGATAACATAGACAAAAGTATATCATACCCTTTAGGTACCTCATCACATGATTTGCAACTATCAGGTGAGCACATCTAGTTTCCACTAGATATTGCCTAAAGGTGTTCACAGCAAAGCATATATCTGACCTAGTATTCGTTAGATACATCAATGACCCAATAATCTGTCTATATAGAGTAACATCCACTAACTCTAATGAGTCATCAGTTAACAGCTTCAAGTTGGAACCCATGAGAGTGGCCATGGTTGTTCATTCCAACATATCAAATCTTCTCAATATTTCCCCAGCATAATTTTCCTTAGCTGAGAAAGATTCCTTCTGATCCTTGCCATACTTCCAAGCCTAGGAAGTAATATATCAATCTCAAATTCTGTATCTAGCTTCTTCTTGCTTTCCATGATCTATTTCTATTTCCCTGTCAGAAAGAGATCATCCACATACAATAATAGTTCATCCATAACCTTAAGCTAAAGGTTAGGAACAACTTTACTTCTGGTAAATCCCAAGCTTGTCAAGAAACTGTCAATTCTCCCTCTGTAACTGAACATCATTCACACTCAGCATTGAGTGATCTTCTGCATATCTATCCATGCCATCTCTCATCAGATGGGTCTATTGATATGAGCCTCAATATCATTCGAACTCTGTGGTAAGTTCCTTCTTGCATCCATGTCATCTGTATATAGAAACCATCTTCAACCTTGTAGCAAATGTTGAGATCTACATCACCCATGGTGATCATTAAGTTCATCAAATGATTATTGATCCTTGGTGCCCATGCAGAGCTTTCTTCAATTGAATCCTGGGAGTTTTCTCGATTCGCACTTCTTCTTCAATCACACCATTAAGAGAACAGTATTTAAGTAGCTACTTGGAGCAAACATCTTGTCATGATCCTCTTCCTCTTTCTAAGAGAATCTTCTAGCCAGGAGCCTTCTATAGTATGTTTGATTTGTAAATCTTCTTTTTGAACATCCATCACTTGTTCAATGTTCATCATTATTCATGATCTTTTCTACAAATCAAAATTAATTACATGATTAGTAATACTTCATAATCATCAAATCATGTTGACATGATAACCTATTATGCATACAGATATGATTTACATAGTTATGTAACTATCTTGACCAATACTTTGGCACAACACTTATCCATATCCTGTATGCATACAATAGCTATCTAGATGCCTTCCATCTCTGCCAGAACATACTATCTAGAGCGTGCACATCTCTCAGCATGTCAGCAAAGAAGTGTCATTCTAGACAATCAACAATGGAATGTTTGTCCAACTTATCAATCATATGCATATTAGTAGTATATTGTTCAATGCTATATGAGTGTTTACACTCACCATGATATAGGAATACAAATATGCATACAACTATTACGAGCAATATCATAGACTATTCGGTAATTCAAATAACAATTCAAATACTTATCTTTTTATGTCTTATGAGGTTGCATCCTTCTTGGTCTCGACTTCCCTTCCATGTCATGAGCTTCTATCCATCCTGTACCCCTACGCATGCTCAAGTGTGCACTAGTGTCATCCTCATGATCTCATACACAAACATACATTTATTAGTATAATCTCAATATTATCAGAACACTATAATTCTAAATAATCTTAAGTATGTATGGTCATGATTATTTCATACACAGGTATACTTACCTAAGATCCTAACAAAGTAGGATTCTAACTTGATATAGGAAAACATACCTGGATTATAAAGTTTGGTCATGTCTTAACATACCCAAACAATATCTTCTTTTGTTCTCTTCAATGATTTAGAGATCCTATGCTAGACCCTACATATCCCATAGGTTAAGCAAAGTCAAACATACCTCGTAAGTAGAACTTCCATATGATCAAGGATTATGGATGAATCTTTTTCTTCATGTCATCATGGTCATGGAACTTGATTTGTCTTTCTTGATGTACTTGTATCTTGTTAGCAGACAACATCAACCTCATACAACACCACAGTGCATTAGTACAATCATAGAACCCTAATCAATGAATGTCTTCTATCATTCACATGTATTCATACTTTTATTAGGGTGATAAGACAATTCTAACATTGTACTAACCTAAATAATATGAAGACAAACATATTATGAACTTAATCAAGAATCATATTTCAAGACATACCTGTATCTCCTTATACCTATCGAGACTTCTTGTAGTCTTCTTATGTAAGGCCTTAGCCTCATCTCCTCCTGAAACTGGATATGGAGCTCGATTAGGGTTTGTTAGAGAGACCCTAAAAATTCAAACTTTGACTTTCACACTTCTGAATGTATGGAAGGATGTGTCTTGCTGAGCTGATCAAACTAGCATTCTTCAATTTTGAAATCTCCAAAATTTGACCCCTCAAAATTGTCTTCGAAACTTCTAGATCTTCTGGAGAGGATCCCGAACTAGGGTTTGATGAAGCCCACCCTTCTTCCCAATCAAAAGGTTCGATCCAAGGCTCTAAAATCTTATTTTTCTGAGGAGCTTCCAGCCGTGGTCATAGACTTCAAAAATTCAAACCTTTACTGAAGCCCTAATTTTCCACCTTTCTGATCGAAATCCGGAACTGGGGTTTGATCAAGCCCAGTCTTCTACCCAACCAAAATTTTTTATCTTGGTCTCTAAATTTTGATTTTTCTGAGTATCTTTCAGCCGTGGACTCTGATTCCAAAAATTTCAACTTTCTCTAAAACCCTAAATTCAAGAAGCCATGAATGAAGGTGCTCAAAAATAATTATGTTTTGACAGAAATAGGTACCTGATTGTTTTTGGTGTAACTCCGAACTTTTCGATCCATAGTGTCTGAAAATTTTTCCTGTGTTATCCTAACCTATCATCTTTACATCCCAATAGGTCTGACCTCAATTGTATTCTCTGCGAGAGATTTATGCCAAGTGTCACAACGTGACCTGTTTATGGGATAAAACAAGAGAGCAAACTTGTACAGCGTGCCATGTGTCACTGGTTCACCTTCGACCTTTGAAAAAGTTTCCTGAGATAGTATAGTCTGTTCTCTACCTATCAAGTTTTACTAAATTTCATTTGGAGTGTCCTAGCCCATGTTATGACCTTTTTTCCTAGGTCAGTTGCTTATGACTGAGATCTGGAAGAGGCAGAAACCCTAACTTGTACTGATCATAACTCACAAGGTACAACGAATATGAGGGTGTCCTTTGGACACAAGATACATGGGGATGTTATCTTCGAAATGTAAATGTTTCAGATCCTGATCCTTCTCCAAAATGGATTTATAGCGAAAATTCCACAATGACTGGTTTTTGCTATATAAAACCCTAACCTTCAAATTGTCGCAAGTGAAGAAAGTGTTGTAAGTGCCATACATTGCCTTCATTTAGGTTAGATTTGATACCATGTTAAGATTCAATATTCTAAGACAAAAAATATCAGCATTTCATTTCATTTCACCACAATAGCATATACAAGATCACTGAAAGAACAACAAGTACAGCATAAACACAAGAGACACAGATTTATCCTGGGAAACCCTCATGGGGTAGAAAACCCAGCAAAGCTTCCTCAATATAGATGACCAGCAAATAAAAAGATGAAAACCCTAGACATGAGATCCTTATCCTCCATAGCAGACCTCTCCCTCACCTATGCGCTATTCACAAGTGAGTGTGTGTGCGTTAAATGAGGAACACACCTCCTCTATTTATAGACATTTTCGACTTGTATTTTATATTAACTAGGTTGGCCCCAACTTAACCACTGGGTTAAACACCCCATTACAACTGACTGAGCCAACCCCTCTAGGGTGGTCTAACAACCCTTTGACCCACATAACACATACAGGGCCGACCCCCAATAGGGAAGTCTAATAACCCAGGTTACCACATTCCGACGGAGGAATAAACATCTCCAGATATAGAATAAGGTCTTCACGGAGGAATGAAACATCTCCGAAATAATAAAGTACAAATATAATATTCTTAGAAGTTACAATATTTCAACATACCATAGCTTTAAAGAAATCACCAACAAACCATGAGAGATGAACATAAAAGTTTAATGTTTATTAACAATGTAATTTCTAGCCAAAAAAAAGAACTGTGCAAATTGCGGAATAGATGAACAAACCATGAGAGATGAACATAAAAGTTTAATGTTTATTAACAGTGTAATTTCTAGCAAAAAAAAATAGAACTGTGCAAATTGCTGAATAGATGAAGTAACTTGTGTAGAAAATCAGATTGCAAAATTTCTAGATTGTGTTAGTTTCTTGGGTGTTTTATTAACCTCTAAATTGTTTGTTTGACATGCCCATGTATTTCATCTATGCTTTTCTTTCTCACTTCACTTTCATGGTTTTTTTATCATTCCTTTGAGAAAGTCGATGTACCATGGCATAGTTCATCGAGATAGGATCTGTAGTATATCGATCTTCTAATGGTTAAGTTAGTATTCCATGTTTCCTATAGCATGCCCTGATTTTGTCCTGGAATAATTATTGTGCTTTCTTGCACTGCCATCATTTGGCTTGTTACTACTATCAATTCATTCTTTGGGATCGCCTTGCTTATTATATTTGCTAGTGTCTTCATTGGATAATGTGGGAGATGTTCAGATAAGCAATTGTACTTGAATATCAAGGCACTTGAAAAAATCCTCTGCCAAAGCAAAGTTGTTGGAAATATCTAATTAAATGAGCTAATCGTGTATTTACTGTGCCGGCTCTATCAGTCACTCTGTTAGAATGTTTGTGTCAGTGCGATGTCTGCAGCATTAGTTTGTCAGCAAGTTCGTAAACAATTTGGCGAATGTCTTGTTTGCAGGTATGTAACCGCGTTATTAGTTCGCAAGTCAAGAAAACCTTAGGGTAGAATTTATTTTAGTGTTTAATGCAATCCTATAGCTTCCATGTGAAGCAATCCTAAGTCGGCTGATAGAAAAATATGTAAATAGAAGCTCTTAGTTAAAAAATCAGAGAGAGATGTGTATGAGAGAAATTACAAAGAGTAGAAGTGAAGATCAGTGAATTTTATATCAAGAGCCCAAGCTCTGTGAATGTAAAAGATTGCAGTGAAACTCATTTCCATGATTTGAGGAGCTGCACAGTTTACTGTGGTAAATATACAAGTCTATAGTTTTATGTTTCATTCTCAAGAATGTTGTTTATTGCAAGTCGCACATCTTCTCCAATTTTACTCGCGTTAATAGTGTTTACATTTACCCATAGTAAATGAAATCAAGATTCATAAATAGTTCACCGCAGTGAAAGTTCTAAATTAACATTGAGTAACTTGGCGTTAAGATGTTTTAGTTGTTATGTCTTAAAGAAATATTCTACATGATAAAGTTTGGTTAAGTTAAACGCGAAGTAGAGTCTTGTAGCAAAGTTAACTTCGCATCACTCTGAATTTCACCGTGCAGTGAAAAGTCGAAATCATGTAGTTACTTGCCGTGAAGTGAATGCCACGCAGTTACTTGTCGTGAAGTAAAAGTTAATTGCTGCGCATTTAAAACTGCGAAGTTAATTCTTAGTGAGGAAAGTGTTCCGCAGAGGTAAAATTGAAGTTCTCTATTGTATGGTCCAAAAAGTCTGAAGAAAACAAAAAGAAGGTATCCATCTACTGCGCTGTGTGTCATTTTTCCCTTCATCTGGTATCAAATCCCGGTTTACGGAAAGAAGGAATTAAACTCACAAGGGAAAAGCAGTTAAGGATGGCTGAGAAGGATGTTCTGAGGGAACAAAGGAAGAAAGATCGAAAGGCGTTGTTCCACATACATCAAGCGACACATGAATCCATACTCCCAAGAGTAGCAGTAGCGTAGTCAGCAAAGGAAGCATGGGACATGCTGGAAACATCATATCAAGGTTTCAACAAGGTAAAGACTGTGAAACTTCAAATTCTGAGAAGAGATTTTAAATCTCTGTCAATGAAAAATACAGAGTCAATAGAATCATTCTATACTCATGTAATTGGTCTAGTTAATCAAATAAAGTCTCATGGAAAAACTCTAACGGACCAAAGAGTTGTTGAAAAAGTTCTTAGAGTTCTGCCAAAGAAATTTGAATCTTTAGTTGTCACCCTAGAGGAAAACAAAGATCTGTCCATATTTACTATTGATGAGTTGCAATCCTTATTACTCAATCATGAACATAGAATCAGCAGTTTAGACACATCGCTGGAAGGTGCATTCATATCACAGTCATCAATAAGTCGTGGTAGAGGTAGAGGAAGATCAAACTCTAGAGGTAGAGGATGAAGTTCGTTCAGAGGAGGTTGCAGCAGCAGTCCTGCACATGTCGCAGGAAGAGGCCAGGATCATACCCCCAATCAACCAAGTGGACAAAGGTATGATAAATCAAAGATTCAATGTCATTACTGTAAGAGGTATGGACACTTCGCATATGAATTCAGGAAGAAGCAGTATGACCAAGGAAAGCAAGGTGAACCTCAGTCAAGCAATAACAACACTTCAAACAGCTCATTCTTCTTAGCATGTGCACCTTCACTTGAATGCAATGCTATCCAAGATAGTCCAAATGACATATGGTATTTAGACTCAGGCTGTAGCAATCATATGACTGGTAATTCAAGTTTATTTTCTAGCCTAGGTAAATCAGTTCAAACTAATGTCACACTTGGAAACAATATCCAAGTCACTGTTTTGGGTAAGGGTATTGTTGATATTCTAACAAAACAGGGGGAGCATAAATTTATGCCTGATGTGTATTATGTTCAAGGTTTGAAGCATAATCTGATGAGCATTGGACAATTGATGGAAAAAGGTTACAGAGTTCATATGATAGGGAAGCACTGTGTGATCAAATATGTATATCCAAGAAATCAGTTAATAGCCGAAGTGTAGATGACAAGCAATCACTTGTTTCCTTTCAAGATAACACCAATCATCAAAGGTAAAAATACTCATATTGTTCATGAAAATCAAAAAGAAAATTCTGAAGCTACGTTCAAGACAGAAAGCAAAGGAGCAGAAGTTCGCAGTGGCAAGGAAGAAAAAGGCAGTGCAATGCAAGCTGTGTTTCAAACAAAAATGAAGGATGAATCCTGGTTATGGCATTTCAGATTTGGACATCTAAACTTTGGTGGGCTAAAGTGTTGATGTATATGTAACTTCAGAATTTATTTCACATATGTGTATATTGTATTCCTATAGATATGTTATTATTCCTCTATACGGAAGTGTCATCATTTATATTGTAAGTGTCGTAACTTATACTTGATGGGTTATTAGACCACCCTATTGGGGGTCGGCCATGTGGGTCAAAGGGTTATTAGACCACCCTAGTGGGCATAGGCCTAGTCATCATTATGTTAAGTGGTTAAGTTGAGGCCGACCTAGTTGAGTAAAGGTCAAGTCAAGTTAGTGTATAATAGAGAGTGTGTCTCTCTCATTTTACACATTCTATTCTCTCACTCACACTGTGGAGAGTGGTGCACTTGTGGAGGAGGAGGCTCTGCTACTAGGAGAAGACTATCTCTTGTATTCTGGTTGTATCATTGCTCTATCTATCTCTAAGGAAGTTATTGTGGTTTTTCACCTTTATGGTTTTTCCCAAGTAAACTCGGTGTCTCTTCTATGCTTGCATTATTATGTCCATGAATGATATGCTATAGATTTACTGTACATGTTGTTCTCTCAGTTAAGATCCTAGATCATATTAAAGTAAATTCTGAAAATTTAACATGGTATTAGAGCTAGCT
Organism: Larix kaempferi; assembly: GCA_027924585.1. Lineage (NCBI taxonomy): Eukaryota > Viridiplantae > Streptophyta > Pinopsida > Pinales > Pinaceae > Larix > Larix kaempferi. The sequence continues at coordinate 3,009,263 of BSBM01000779.1, forward strand.
TGAAAGAAGGCATGATATGGCATGTATGACACTTGTTGCACTTACGATGCTAGGGCTTGATATAGAAAAAACCAGTCATCGTAGCAGTTTTGCTATAAATCCGTTTTGGCAAATTTTTCGGATCTGAAACCTTTACAAGTCGAAGACTAAATCCCCATGTACCTTGTGTCCAAAGGAAAACCTCTAATTCATTGTACTTTGTGATTTATGATCTGTACAATATAGGGTTTCTGCCTCTTTCACATCTGATTCAAAATCAGGTGACCTTGGGAAAAAGGTCATAACTTGGGCTAGGAAGATCCAAATGAAATTTCGTAAAAATTTACAAGTAGTACATAGACTATACTATCTCAAGAAATTTTTTAGAGGCCGAAGTTGAACCAGTGACACGTGGCACACCGTACAAGTTCGCTCTCCTGTATTATCCCATAAACAGGTCACATTGTGACACCGGGAATAATGCCCTCTCAGAGAATCCCATTTAGGTCAAACCTATCAGGATGGTAATATAACAGGTCGAGATATCTCAGAAAATGGTTTCAGAGGCTGAAGTTGAACCCTCGACACGTGGCATGCCGTACAAGTTCGCTCTCCTGTATTATCCCATAAACAGGTTACGTTGCGAGACTTGGCATAACTCTCTCTTAGAGAATCCAATTGAGGTCAGATCTGTCGGAATGGAAAGATAACAAGTCGGGCTATCTTAAGAAAAATTTTCAGACCCTGTGGATTGAAAAGTTCAGAGTTACGCCAGAAACAATTAGGTACATATTTCTGTCAAAACAAAATTATTTTTGAGCACCTTCATTCATGGCTTCCGGAATTTAGGGCTTCGGAGAAAGTTGGAATTTTTGTAATCAGAGACCACGACTGGATTCTACTCATCAAAATCGAAATTTAGAGACCAAGATCAGATTTTTTGGTTGGGTAGAAGGCCGGGCTTGATCAAACCCCAGTTCGGGACTTTGATCGGAAAGATGGAAAATTAGGGCTTTTGCAAAAATTGGAATTTTGGAAATCTGTGACCACGGCTCGAAGCTCCTCAGAAAAATTGAATCTTAGAGCTTTGAATCAAATCTTTTGGTTGGGTGAAGCTCTGGGAAACTCAAACCCTAATTCAGGGTCCTCCCTAGTGAATCCAGAAATCTAAAAGGCAATTTTGAGGGGTGAAACTTTGCATTTTTCAAATTCTGAATATACCAACTTAATCAACTCATCAAGGTGCATATTTCTATCCTTTCGAAAGTTTGAAATTCAAAGTTTGAATTTTGGGGTTTCTTTGACAAACCCTAATCCAACTCCAGGTCCAGTTTTTGCAAATCAAGTGGATTGGGTTAATCCTAGAAGAAGATGGATTGGTCACCAGCATAAGTGAAGAAGTTCCTGTCTCAGAGGGAGATGAGGCTAAGGCCTTCCATAAGAAGATTACAAGCAATCTTGACAGGTATGGCTTACAGGTATGTTTCATGGTTAAGTTTATCATATGTTTGTCTTCATATCATTACAGTACAATCTTGATTAATTACTGGACTTGTTGTATCACCTTAATAGAATATATTCATTGATTAAGGTTTTGACACTTATGATTGTACTAATGCATTGTGATGTTTTATGAGGTTTATGTTGTTTGCTAACACAAAAGGTACACCAAGAAATTCAAATCATGTTCTACTTCAAGAACATATGCTCATGGTGACATTAAGACAAAGATTCATCCATTGTCATGGATCACATATAAGATCTACTTTTGAGGTATGTATAACTTGGTTCTATAATGGTTAACTTATGAGACATGCAGGTTACTAGCACAAGTCACTGAAGAGAACTAGAATACATTGTGCGGGTATGTTAGACATAACTAGCTAGCATGCTAATCCAGGTATGTTTTTCCTATATCAAGCTAGAATCCTACCTTGTGTTAGGATCTTATACTGTTGTGTTGTTGATAATGATTATTCATGAAGTCATAGGGTTGAATAATCATGGTTGTATGCATATTATGTTTCTTACCATAACTGATGATATGACTAACCATAAGAATCATGAAGGTATAGGTTTGAATAATCATGGGTTTTATGCATATTATATCTCTTATCTTGATTGATGATTCAACTAACCAGAAGAGTCCTATGATCAAATAAGAATATGTATGAGTAAAAGAAGACTTCCCTGAAACCTTGAATACTAATGTTTATTATTTGTGAATGAGCATGAATATACATGTTTAAGATTATTGTGTTTTGATAGTATTAAGATTATACTAATAAATGTGTGATTATGTATGAGACCTCAAGGATAACATAATGATGATACTAATAAGCATGCATAGTGATTAAGCATGGATGTAAGTTCAAGGATAGGTAATCCAGGAAGCAAAGATCAAGAGGGAGCACACTCTAGTTGTTCCTGTAAGAAAGCAAAGGAGCACACTTCAGTAGTTTCTGCAAGGATGCAGATATTCAGAGGGAGTTGACCACTTCTCACAATCCACATAAGAATGGAGTTGCAGAAAAGAAGCAAAGACTGAGAGGGAGTCAACCCAACAAACAAACAAAGATAAGTATTTGAATTGTCATTACTTGCATATTTTATTGTTTAAATAATACTGTTCAATAATATATATACTGATGTTCCTAGAATTAGGTTGTGTATTATGCACATTAGAATAATTGCATTGATGAATAGTATGATACTAATATGCATGGGTAAGTGGCCTATGGCACTGTACAACATTCCATTGCTACTTATCTAGAATGAAACCTCTTTTCTAACATGTTGGGAGTTGTGCACACTATTAACAATGTTCTTGTGGAGATTGGAAGGCATCTAGAAAGTTACGGGATATGGATAAATGTTGTATTGAAGCATTGGCTAAGATAATTGCATGACTGTATGACATATTTCTTTATGTGTAAGAATTTGTTCTGAAAACTATGAGATGTTTTCTAATCATGCAATTTAACTTGTTGTGTAGGAAAGATCATATGCTATCACCTACAAAAGAAGAACTACAACATTTGTTCAACAACAAAATTATGTATTGAAGATATTGAAGTTCCCAGGATATGGGAAGAATGCCATGATCCGTCGATCATGAAGAATAATGTTTGGGATGTAGTCCCAAGACTTGAAGGGAAGTTTGTTATGACTTCCATATGGATCTATCAAGATCAAGCATGCTGCAGATGGCAGCATAGAGAAATATAAAAGTGATGAAATAGAAGATACACCAGATGGATTTCAAGACAACCTTCTTGAATGGTGTAGTTGAAGAAGAAGTGTATGTGGAGAAGCCACTTGGTTCTAAGACACATGATAGGGAGTCATATATGTGCAAAAATTGGTACGATAGGATAGACAACTTTCTATCCAGTTTGGGCTTTACGAAGAGTAAAGCGGATTCCAACCTTTACTACAAGGTTGAGGAAGGCAATCCAGTAATACTACTTTTATATGCGCATAACCTGTTTGTTACAGGTTAAGATAGATTGATTGCTGACACGTAGCGGAAGCTTGCTGCCATGTTTGAGATGAAGAACTTGGGGATGATGCACTATTTGTTTTTGGCATGGAGGTGTGGTAGAGTGTAGATGGAATCTTCGTTGGACAAGGGAAGTATGCAGTAGAGATCCTGAAGAGGTTCGGGATGATGGATTGGAAGGCCATGGCGACACCTATGGCATCGAATCTAAAGCTTCTTTGTGATACCTCATTTGAGCTAGTTGATGTCTCTATGTATCATCAGATGATTGCGTCCTTGATGTACCTGACGAACACAAGACCAGATATTTGCTTTGCAGTGAACACATTGAGCCAGTTCCTGACGGATCCGAGGAGTGTTCACCTGGTTGCTATAAAGCATGTTTTGAGGTACCTGAAGGGTATAGTGGATTATGGGCTCAAGTATGAAGCGAATCAAAAGTTTAACCTGCAGGGTTATGTTGATTCGGATTGGGTTGGCAGTGTTGTAGATAGGAAGAGCACATCTGGTTGCTGCTTTAGTATGGGATTAGGTGTGATCTCTTGGTTTAGCAGGAAGCAATCCTGCGTAGCACTGAGTATAGTTGAGGTAGAGTATGTTGCAGCCTGTTCAGCTAGTTGTGAGGCAGTATGGCTATGGAAGCTACTGTCTAAGTTATTTGATCTCCTGTTGGATGCTACTTGTATCTTTTGTGATAACCAGAGTTGTGTGAAGTTGTCCGAGAACCCAGTGTTTCATGACAGGTTGAAACACATAGAGATCAAATATCACTATATCAGGGTTATGGTGCAGAGAGGAGCTGTGAAGCTCCTGTACATTACGATGGACGAGCAGATTGTAGATGTGCTGACAAAGCCACTAGCCAGGGTGAAGTTTGAGTACTTCAGGGAGAGGCTTGGTGTTCTTCAGATTGATGACACTTCGAGGAAGAAGTGATGGACACATTTGCTAAAGCCATTCCAAGCATGTTGGAAGGAGAATTCTTCACATGGCTGTGGATGTAAGCGCTGGATGATGAGCATTAGGATGATGTTCTAGTTTCTGCTTTGTATGATCAGTTGGATCATTTATATGTATGTGTACATCATGTTGGATGCTGGATATGATCAGTTGGATAATTTATATGTATATGTATGTGTGCATCATGTTGGATGCTGGATATGATCAGTTGGATCATTTATATGTATGTGTATGTGTGCATCATGTTGGATGCTGGATATGATCGGTTGGATCATTTGTATGTATTGTGTATATGCATCATGTTGGATGCTTGGACCATGTATCTGTATATGTATCAGGTGGATACATTATATGATTAGGTAGATCATGTATATTGATATGTATCAGGTATGGTCAGGTAGATCATGTATATTGATGGATACATTGTGTGGATCATGTATCTATGTATCAGGTGGATACACTATGTATGATGATATGTATCAGGTAGATACTTGGCATGCATCAGATGGATGCATTGTATAATCAGGATGATCGTGGATGACAAGATTCTCCAAATGACATGCAACAGGATGTTGCAGTGATGATGATCAGGATGATCATGTGTACATCAAGATGATGTATGGTGAGTATCAGGATGATACTTTGTGGCCGTGGATTAGGTTGTGCAGATGAGCATGTCTGGGAGATCCTATAGGTCGGAGTTGCATACCCATAACAGCCTGGGATGCTCTTTCGAGACATTGCTCTAGGAGGACATATAATATGTGCCCTGGGAGATCTTCAGGTTGGAGTTGTGTACCCGTAACATCATGAGATGCTCTTGCGAGGTTTTGTCCTAGGCACGTAATTTGCTCCTAGGAGACCTGGAAAGGATGAAAAAGGCCTCAGATGCTTCAGCCAGGTTTTTCCATGACCAAATGTAATTTGCTCCTGGGAGATCTGGACAGGATGAAAAAGGCCTCAGATACTTCAGCCTGGTTTTGTGGTGGACCACAAGTAATGTGCTCCTGGGAGATCCGACAGGTAGAGCTGTGTGCTCGTAACAGCCTGGGATGCTTCCGCCAGGTTTTGTGGTGAGATCACATGTAATGTGCTCCTGGGAGATCCGACAGGTAGAGAAGTGTGCTCGTAACAGCCTGGGATGCTTCAGCTAGGTTTTGTGATGGGTCACATGTAATGTGCTCCTGGGAGATCCTACAGGTAGAGTTGTGTGCTCGTAATAGCCTGGGATGCTGTAGCGAGGTTTTGTGACGCACGTAATAAGTCCTGAGAATTCCACAGTATGGCCAGTGATGACGAAGACCTGCAGGTGGTGGGCCTACATCCAATATGAAAAAGGACTGGCTCTGTAGAACTTCCTATGACGAGTAGATTCAGAGATTGATTGAGATAGCAGCAGCAGTGATGATGATGATGACTCGATGACAATTATCTAGTGACAATGATCCAGAGAAGATGACTTGTGCTAGAAGACCTGTGTCGAGAAATACCTTCCTAGTTAAGAGGGAGTGTTGATGTATATGTAACTTCGGAATGTATTTCACATATATGTATATTGTATTCCTATAGAGATGTTATTATTCCTCTATATAGAAGTGTTGTCATTTATATTGTAAGTGTAGTAACTTATACTTGATGGGTTATTAGACCACCTTGTTGGGGTCGGCCCTGTATAAGTCATGTGGTTCAAAGGGTTATTAGACCACCCTATTGGGGGTCGGCCATGTGGGTCAAATGGTTATTAGACCACCCTAGTGGGGGTCGACCTAGTCAACATTATGTTAAGTGGTTAAGTTGAGGCCGACCTAGTTGAGTAAAGGTCAAGTCAAGTTAGTGTATAAATAGAGAGTGTGTCTCTCTCATTTTACACATTCTATTCTCTCACTCACACTATGGAGAGTGGCGCACTTGTGGAGGAGGAGGATCTGCTGCTAGGAGAAGACTATCTCTTGTATTCTGGTTGTATCATTGCTCTATCTATCTCTGAGGAAGTTATTGGGGTTTTTCACCTTTATGGTTTTCCCTAAGTAAACTCGGCGTCTCTTCTATGCTTGCATTATTATGTCCATGAATGATATGCTGTACATGTTGTTATCTCAGTTAAGATTCTAGATTAGATTGAAGTAAATTCTGAAAATTTAACATAAAGCTACTGCACATGAAGGATATGGTGAAAGGATTGCCATTGATTGAAAAGCCAGAGAGAATTTGTGAAGGGTATATCTTTGGAAATCAGCATAGAGAGACTTTTCTAGTCGGAGAGTCATATAGAGCTCACACACCACTTGAAATTGTGCACTCCGATATTTGTGGACCGATGCAAACACCATCCATGGGAGGATACACATATCTTCTCACATTCATTGATGATTTTACAAGAAAAACCTGGTTCTATTTTCTAAAGCATAAATCTGATGCATTTGACTGTTTTCAGCAGTTCAAGGCACTTGTGGAGAAGCAGAGTGGTTACAGCATCAAGATATTAAGAACAGATAGAGGTGGTGAGTATGTCTCAAATGATTTCTTAAATTTTTGCAAGAATCATGGCATACAGAAGCAATTCATTGCGCGGTATACACCGTAGTAGAATGGTATCGTGGAGAGGAAGAACATGACCATCATGGAAATGGCACGCAGTATGTTGGCAGCGATGCATCTGTCAAATGAATATTGGGCTGAAGCAGTGGCAACTGCGATATACATCATGAATCAATGTCCGACAAAGAGCATGAAGAACAATGTTCCACAGGAATCATGGACAAGTATGAAACATAGTGTTTCACATTTAAAAGTATTTGGTTGTGTAGCATATGCACATGTTCCAGATGAGATGAGAAGAAAATTAGACAATAAAGGACAAAAATGCATCTTTATTGGATATTCTGAAGACACAAAAGCATACAAGTTGTATAATCTTGTCTCAAGGAAAGTTATTATCAGCCGTGATGTTTAGTTTGTGGAAAATGAAATATGGGATGGAACTGTTGAGAAGAATGTGAAAATCGTGTCACATATTGAACATGATGACATCGCAGAAGACGTGGTCGAGACTCTGCATGTGAATCAGAACTTTGCAGCACCGCCTACTCCAAGGATTGCGCATCATGGTTCAACACAAGCAACTTCGACACAAGTCACAGCAACTCCGATAAGCACTCCAAGTGCATAGCAAACTCCATCAAGCAGTTCACGCAGTTCGATACCAGCAACTCCGCCAAGGACAAGAAGCCTGCATGAGGTATATGAGGCTGGTACACCTAATTCATTCTCTTGTTTTGTATTATTTTCTCAAATTAATTATCCGCTAACATATGAAGAAGTTGTTGAAGATAAAGTTTGGGCACAAGCCATGGATGAAGAAACAGAATGGATTGAGAAGAATCAGACATGGGAACTAGTTGATGTTCCTGAAGACAAGGATGTGATAAGTGTGAACTGGATTTATAAGACCAAGCAAGGTGTTGAAGGAAATGTGTAGAAGCACAAGGAGAGATTGGTAGCAAGAGGGTTCACTCAGCAACCTAGCATAGACTTCAATGAAACCTTTCAACCTGTAGCTTGCATGGACACTATCAGAACAGTTTTGGCCATCGCAACACAAAAGAAATGACATGTTTATCAAATGGATGTCAAGTTCGCATTACTGAATGGTTATTTGGAGGAAGAAGTATACGTAGAGAAACCACAAGGCTATGAAATTCCAGAACAGGTACACAGAGTATACAGACTGAAGAAGGCTCTCTATGGTTTGAAGCAAGCTTTTAGAGCTTGGTACAGTCGCATTGAATCATACCTCATTCAGAATGGATTTCACAGAAGTGAACATGAGCCAATGATGTACACAAAAAATAACCAGCAAGGTAATAAGCTAATTATCTACCTGTATGTAGATGATTTAATATTTACTGGTGATTTTGGCATAGAAGAATTTAGAGCAATCATGGAAAGTGAATTTGAAATGACAAATTTGGGCCTTATGAAATATTTTATGGGAATTGAAGTTCAACAGAATGAAAATGGGATATTTATATCTCAGTCAAAGTATGTAAGTGATGTATTGAAGAGGTTTAAGATGTTAAATAGAAAAATAATTCCAACACCATTAATAATAGGTTTGAAATTAAGCAATGATGATGATGGATCCAATGTAGATCCTACATTGTTTAAAAGGCTCGTTGGTAGCCTTATGTATCTTACAGCAACAAGGCCAAACATCATGTATGGAGTCAGCTTAATCTCAAGATTCATGGAGTCACCAAAAGAATCCAATTGGCAAGCAGGTAAAAGAATTCTAAGGTATGTAAGTGGAACAAAATACTTTGGTATTCTGTATTCCACCTCAAAAAATTTGAAACTCATTGGATACACTGACAGTGACAATGGAGGAAGCATAGATGATAGAAAAAGCATATCTGGGAATACATTTCCTATAGGAACAGGTGTTGTATCATGGGCTTCAAAGAAACATCCCATAGTAACTCTTTCTTCGGCAGAAGCAAAGTATGTTGCAGCTACAAGCGCTACATGTCAGTGATCTATCACAGCATCAACAAGAACCTACAGTCATTTACTACGACAACAATTCGGCTATCGCACTGTCAAAGAAGCATGTGTTTCACAAGAGAACCAAGCACATCTACACAAGGTATCACTTCATTAGAGAATTGATAAACAAAAAGGAAATCTGTTTAGAATTTTGCAGGTCTGAAGATCAAGTTGCATACATATTTACAAAACCATTGGAAAAAGACCCATTCCAATTTCTATGAAGTTGTTTGGGAGTGACAAGTTCTGTACAGTGAACTCTGTCATGAACAGAGCATGTTTTAGCTCTGAAATATTTCGTAATATTTTAATTGAGTTTGATGATCCCCATCCGCTCATAATTAAGGGGGAGTGTTGGAAATATCTAATTAAATGAGCTGATCATTTATTTACTGTATCGGCTCTGTCAGTCACTCTGTCAGACTATTTGCGTCAGTGCGATGTCTGCAACATTAGTTTGTCAGCAAGTTCGTAAAAAATATGGCACACGTCTTGTTTGCAGTTATGTAACTGCATTATTAGTTTGCAAGTCAAGAAAACCCGAGGATAGAATTTATTACAATGTTTAATGCAATCCTATAGGTTCCATGTGAAGCAATCCTAAGTCAGTTGATAGAAAACTCTATAAATAGAAGCTCTTAGTTAAAAAATTAGAGAGAGATGTGTATGAGAGAAATTACGCAAAGTAGAAGTGAAGATCAGTGAAGTTTGTATCAAGAGCCCAAGCTCTGTGAATGTAAAACATTGCAGTGAAACTCATTTCCATGAATTGAGGAGCTGCGCAGTTTACTGTGGTAAATATACAAGTCTAAAGTTTTATGTTTCATTGTCAAGAATGTTGTTTATTGCAAGTCGCACATCTTCTCCAGTTTTACTCGTGTGAATAGTGTTTACATTTACCCATAGTAAAAGAAATCAAGATTCATAAATATTTCACCGCAGTGAAAGTTCTAAATTAACATTCAGTAACTTCACATTAAAGAAGTAGAGTATTGCAGCCAAGTTAACTTCACATCACTCTGAAGTTCACCACGCAGTGAAAAGTCAAAATTGCGCAGTTACTTGCCGCAAAGTAAAAGTTACTTGCCATGTATTTAAAACTACAAAGTTAATTCTTAGTGAGGAAAGTGTTCCGCAAAGATAAAATTGAATTTCTCTATTGTATGGTCCGCGAATTACGAAGAAAACAAAAAGAAGGTATCCATCTACTGCACAGTTAAATCTTCTTTACTGCGATGTGTGTCCTTTTTTCCTTCAAAAGTAAAGGAAGTAACCATTTGTACTCCAGACCAAAACAAGTTTGAATACAAAGAAAAAATAAACCAGTTGTGATAGTTCATCAGCTTTGTTTTCCATGGAATCAGAGGTAGTAATTGCGGATATGGTTTCTTTTCAATCTTCTCTAATGGAAAATGACACTGTAATTGGATTTTTCAATCTTATCTTTTATTGTTAATAGGGTTCTTTCTTTCAACGGTGAAGAACACTTTTTTATGGTGAAGCAGAGGATTGTGTCACGATTTTCTGCAGTCCCCTTCAATGTTGTTGTGATTGGTATTGGGCATCCCAATTTGCACAGCGGGACAGTATACTTGGGAGGGAAGATTGATCAATTTTGAATTTCGTCAAAGTACCACCAATTTAGATTTAAATTTGTTCAGTCATTCCATGTGACTTCACTTTGCACCAAACAATGGAGTTGGGAGGGGAGGATCGAGGATCCATGCGAGAGAAGAACCATGTAAACTACATTTAGGTTATACTGTGAAATTTTCTAAAGGTTTTGTAATATATATTTTGATGTTTTTTAAATATATTTTTTTAATTTATCAATTTTTTAAATTAGTTTTTTTAACATAATTATTCATAGTATGTTTAAATTTCTTTTCATTATAAAAATTATAAAATAACCTAAAAATACAAAATTTTAAAAGTTGACATATCACCTTATATATATTTAAATCATAGCATATATTTAATATGTTGTAATGTATGCATTACACAATCTGCATTGTGCTAATACAATCAAGTGACATTGCAATCTATGGCTTATGCAATCTAGGGAAGTTGCAGTCGATTCCTCAACCAATAATGATCAACATGCGTATAAGTGTTGTTCTCTTTGTCGTATTGCATACATCTAAGACACATTGGGGCTACCTACATGCATCTAAGGAAGGATTTATTTATCTATCGCTTAAGATCAATTAGAGGCACAATTGGCAAGTATTGCCTTCTTGTGCATTGCTAAAGTGACACAACGTTGTCCGCCGAGATGCACACCAGTAGTAGAAATCTTCCAAAAGTTGTTTCCTCACTGCAAGTGGGAAAGATGTGGCCTTGGGGGCAGGCAATGAGCCAAGTACTATCACTTGAATCCTAGCACCTCTGTTTAGGTAAACTCCTAAAGAAGCCAAGAGGGTTTGTCCCTAACAAAGAGTTGTCTAAGGCTCTTGTGTTTTTAAAGTGTTTTTGGGTGTATGGATGCGGATGGGTGTTGTTTAGGAGTTTTTGATGATCATAGATTTATAATAATTTGAGATTTAAATAACACAAAGATATACTTGCAATGATATTTGTGAGAAATGCACCACATATTGACAAATTGATAACTCATATATAAAGCATTCGCAATGCCTTGGTTAACTCTATCAATTCCAAAGTTGTCTGTATTGTTTGGGCTCACCCCAAAACCCAAATTTAAGGCCTTGTTTAAGATAGATATAGATAGGTAATGAACATAGTTCTTCATACTATTTATTGGAATTCACAAAATTCATTTTATATTTACTTAGTTAAAAAAATCCAAATGCGAATTATGTTGCAATGTTTGTTGTTTTCATTGTTTCATAACACTAGCACTAAAGTTTTAGGTTTTAAGAATCAACATGGTGAAAGGTACAAGGATGGCATTTGTATTTATTTTAATATAGTTTCCTAGGTGATTTGTGTGACAAATCTTTTTTATTTAATGAAGTACTTAGATAATCAAAGTACAATACATATATTCAATAATCAAAATATACAATTTCAAAGAATTAATTAACATACTAATAGTGTTAAATATTAATAATAAATACAGATTTTAATGAATATATTTTTTTTTTATAAATTTACAATTTGAAAACTAGTTTTAACCAAATTTGATAATTTTTTTTAATTTTATTAAGATATGACAGAATTTTTGTAATTAATTAAATTGTAATGAATTTTTAAAAGAGGGTTTAAATTTTTTTTAACAATTGGATAAATTCTTTATATTAAATTTTTAAAAACTATCTTAATTCTAAAAAATAATTTAAATATGAAATATTTTTAAAATAAATGCTAGTCAAATCAAATTTGATTCATTCAGATATTTTTAAAAAATCAATAAATATATATAGAGTTATTTATTTTTTCTTGTTTTGATAGTTAACTTGAAATTATTTTTTGCCCATGGTATTGATAAAATATTAATGTCTAATGATTCATATCAATGTTGTATTAAGGATGTGCAAGTTAGTATGTATAAAGCATATATATTTTTTAATTTTATCATTTAATTATTCAGTGATATCCTCTATATATGGATTTTTAGTCTTTACAATAATGGACAAAAATCTTCCTCTTATCAAATATCAATCCTCTCCAATGTTGTCCAAGTTCAAGGTAATTCATCAACCAATCGAGTAAAAAATTAGATGGATCAACGATCCTCTTCACTCACGCTTATAATATTGTCTTTAAATTTAAAAGTAAGTTGGGTGGCTTTTGCTATAACCAACAAAACAATATTATTTAATTTTCAAAATTTTGAAGGGTTGCTTTTGCTAGTACTTTTATCATACAATTCTAATTTAGAATAAATAAATAGATCTTTATTTTCTTTAATAAATTTTTTATTAAAATTAAGTTCACAAAGTTTGTGACAAATTCTGCAGTTAGAATGAATGTCTTCTACAATTCTCATAAAAAAAAATATCCTTTCCTTATTTCTTCTTTTTGTTACCTTCAACCTAACTAAGACAAATTCTCCAGTTAGATTGAATGTCTTCTACAATTCTCATAAAAAATATATATATCCTTAGATTGATAGTTTGAAGTTTTGCCATCAACCTCTTGAAAATATTTTTGAGAATCTTTGTACTTTTAGTTTTCTCTTTTAATGTTGATCCTCTTAATTATTTTTAAGTTGATTGTTGCATCACATAAGCCTGATTTTCCTCCATCTTGCACTGCTGAGAATAATTTCTTTGAAGTCATCATTGTGGCATAAGCCTCATTGTTCTCCCTCATTTTATTTCAAAGAAAAAAAAAAGTATTTTCATTCAAATTTAGAGCAAAAATACATTCCTCAATGCCATTCAACATTAAGTCTATGAAAAGATAGAGTCAACTGATAGTCTAGAGAGCTATAACAACCTTAAAGTAGTGATATACTTGTATTCTACTGGACAAAACCAATTCAAGATGACTTCCAAAAGTTCAGATATCTGAGAAAGGAATTATTTGAGAATTCAAGATAGGCACCCCTTGAAATTCTTCCAAATGAAGAGCACTCCGATGCAACAATAGCTCCTGTTTAGACAGAGAATCGACTGCCTCATTGAATTCGCACCTAATGTGCTGGAAAGAGATGTATTGAAAATATTCTTGAATTGTTCGTAACTACTCCACCAAATATATCAACCCAACATGAGTAACTTCAACTAGGCCCTTGAGGCAATTAACCACAAGTTCTAAATCTCCCAAAATCTACACGCTAAGAACCAACTTCCTGAAAGCCACCTTCAATAGGTAAAAGAGAGATTTGAACTTTGCTTGATTGTTCGTCCCAAGTCCCACACCACCACACCCTTTGAAGAAGTGTTGTCTATCCAAGAAAATTAAGAATAAAAAACCACTAATATTGTTTTGATCCTGACTAGACCCATCAAAAAATTCCATGGCTTGATTTCATCAACAATAGGTAGCTCTAGGATTCTCAAGGATTTAGGCTCAATCTCCGATTTGTAGAATGAAAACAAAGCCATAGATTGAGTTGCCACCTGCACAGAAGAAAATTTCTTATCCCTTCAAAATAACAACATTACTTATTATCCAAATGCCCCAAGAGACAATAATGTGCAGAAATTTGAAATCCAAAGCCTCATTTATGTGGAAAAAAACCTTAAACACAGCTCTACCGATAGGCCTTCCCACCTAATTGGGTAGCTCGATTGCCGACCCACTTCCAACCTAAATTTCTTGGAAAAATCACATTGTACAAATAGATGGTAGACTGACTCTTCACGATTCCTGCAAAGAGGACAAGCCCCATTCCCTTGAAAGCTAAAACTTTATAATATATCACATGTCAATACTCTATTGTTTAGCATAAGCCAGAAATGAAGAATAATTTTTGGGGTTCCTTTAATCTTCCAAAATTCCTTCCACCACGACCTACTCTTGTGTACAATAGAAAATAAAGGTTCATGCCCCAATTTTGCACAATACAAACCTCCTTTTGTGATTAAAAATCCAACAATTATCATCCTCCTCCATGCTAAGGTGGATATGTCCCTTTTCTAGCGAAGTGACAAGAGAGTCCCAACCAATCTTCTAGGACCCTGACAGGTCAAGCTCCTATGCTGAGATCCAAACCTGCTTCTAAGTGTTAGTGCCATCTGGCTTGGAAACTCTATTCAAAGTGGTTATACCCCTACTCTGAAGATGATCAATGAGCCCTACCAACAAATGACACTCATTTGTAAGACCCAATATGGAGTCACACCCCAACCTCACCAATCTACCATTCCCTACCTTCCATGCCAAATGTTGCCCAATAACTTAGAATGCATTGGATAGAGCTCTCCACTAATTAGAACTCTTAGTGACTGATTTCTCCCTACGTCGAATCCAGTCCATCACCAAATCCATGGAAATATATTTGGCCACCAAAATCCGCTTCCACAATCTATCCTTCTTCAAGAAATTCCATAAATATTTTGTTTCCAGGGACTTGTTGAAAACAAAGATCTCTTTAAGTCCCCAACCCCCACACTTTTAGGAGCAGCTAAAACCTTCCAATTAACTAGATCTTTGCCAATAGGTGCCAATAAATAGGAATGGCCTCCAATACTGACTTGACCAGGACAAGTCTTCCTCCCGTAGATAGCCAACGACTGCACCATAGATTTACTTTACCTGTCACTTTCTCTTCAATCCAGTGCCAATACTTTTTTCCATATTTTTTTGGCTTCAGACTAAATCCTAAATAGGGAATTCCATCCTCCATAGACATGCAATCATATGGAAAATAACCTCTCTAGAAAGCTCTGGATCCCTCTTGATTATCCAACAGATAAAGAGCGGATTTCTCAATGTTGATCTCCATTCCTATAGCCTTGCAAAAACGCTCCAATATAGAGCCCAATTTTTGGCAATTAGAAGCAACATGTCTATAGAAAAGAAATAAATAATCCATGAACATAAGATGAGTGAGAGTCTCCCTACCATTGAACAAGATACTCCTTAAGTTCCTTCTGTTACGTTCAAAAATTATGGATCTACTGAGCCCTTCAATGACTAAGAGAAACAAGTATGGGGAGAGAGGACAGCCTTATTGAAGCCCATGGGAAACCTTAAAGAAGGGGGAACTAGAACCATTGATAAGGACAACAAAGACAAGGGAGGTCACACACCCCATTATCCAATTAATCAATTCCAAACTGAACCCAATGTGTAGAAGGACCAACCTAAGAAAGAGCCAGGAGGCCTTATCATAGGATCTTGATCAATCAAGCTTTAAATTTGCCAGCCGCAAATTATTAATCTTAATATAGTGAATTCCTTCTTGAGCCACACCCACCTCCTCATGGATGAGATGCCCCTTTAAAAATTCAAACTGTTCCAATTACATATATACAAAAAGAAAGGGATTTAAATTAACAACCAGAACTTTAGCTATGATCTTATACACCCCATTGCACAGAGAAATAGGTATGAAGTCAATGAAGGTGATAGACATATCCTACTTAGGAATTAATGCTATAAATGTCTAATTGATAGCCTCTGGAATCTCTCCATATAGTCTAACCTCTTCCACCACCTTAGGAAGATCATCATCAACAAAATCAAACAAATCCAGGAAGAATTCCAACGACCAACCATTCGGACTAGGGATCTTGTCTCTGCAGAAACACTTCAAAGCACTGGAAAGTTCATCGAATGCCACAGACCTAAAGAGATCCTCAATCTCCTCCAAAATCAACATTTTAGGGAATCTCTGAATAACCTGCAACATCCCTAACATATCATGATCGGATAGTTCTGAATATAAATCTTGGACCATAAATAAGCAATTGCCTCCTCTTCCAGACTAGAGAAACCCCTAACAGAATTCCTTGAAGAGTCTTAAAGTTCCCAAATCCTATTGACATTCGTGTGATGAGAGGCCATCCTTTGGAAATATTTGGTATTTGAATCCCCCACATCCAACCAGAGATCCTTACTCTTCAATCTCCACTCCTTCTCCTTATCCTCCAACAACTTCTATTTTTCATTTTCCAAATGAGCTACTTCTACCTTCATATCTTCTTCAACTAACAATATAGGGTCTAACTTGTATAAACCCTCCAACTTTTGTTCAACTTCAAGCAATCTTCCATCCCGAGAGATACTTCTTCATGAATTCCACTCCCTCACTTTATTCTTAAGGACTTTTGGATTCATAGACATCTGGATCAAGGCATGACCAGCTCCCTCCCATAAATGAACCCAAAAATATTCGACGAAAGTACAAAAATAGGGTAGATTCGACCAACTAAAATTGAACTTAAAGGGCACTCCAGGTTTTTCCACCAGGGCCCCAATTTCCAGGAAGACTGGAAAATGATCTGAAAGCATGCAAGTCCCTACCCAAGATCTGAACAAACACCTATCCTCAAATAAAGTGACATTCATAAAAAAATCTATCCAGTCTTTTAGAAATACCTTTTTCCCATGCACGCTTGTTGGACTAGGTTGGCTTGAAATCAATAGCATAGGAATCTTCATGGGAATGACAACCCCAAATCTTGTCCGCACTCAGGGTTAGGTTCAAGTCTCCTCCCACAATCAGAGACTCATCCTTGAAGCATTCCTTCCCCCAAAGACAGGTCCAGAAATCCATCCTTTCATCATAGAGACCATAAATATTAAGAGTAAGAAAACTCTTATCCAATTCAAGACTATGAGCTTCCATCCAAAGGACAGAGCGCCCCCCAAAAGAATTTAACACCCTCAAATTTGAAGAAATACCCGACACCAAACCAGAGAATGTCCACTTGCATCAACAAAAAAAAAACACATTGAAGGAAATATTTAACTATCTCCAAACCAATTGCCATAGATTCTTGCAGCAAAAAAATCTAAGGTCTTTCTACATCTACCAAATGCTTGAGGGATAGCAATATGGCATACCCTCATAGGCCATTCACGATGATAGAAATGATCTTCATTAAGAGCCCCCAGCCTGGGGTCTTCCTTCTCTAAGTACCCATGATAAATGTAACTGTATTCCTTAAAAAATTTCTTGCTTCACCTTCTCCTTGGCATAGAACATATGTGACTTTAGTCCATCTTTCCCGAAAAAATGTTCAGCATCTACTCCATTCCAATTCTCTCAACCACCTTAGTGCCTTTTACACAAGAACATAAAAAGTATGGACCTCTACTACCACTACCATAAAAACTTCCACTACCTCCAAGACTGACTTTAGATGACCAATAGAATACGATACTTTTTCCATCCCCTCTGAATCCATCTCTCCCAATGCATCTAAAACATATGGTATTTTGTCAACTGCCACCAGTAAAATTCCTGCCCTTGAACGATCCACCAACTTGCATGCTACTTCCATGCCACCCTCGCCTAGGACCAAGGCCCCAAGTGTCTTCGTCACCACTTTACCACTTTCCTGCCAGAGATCAACAATTTTTTCCATTTGACTACACGAGAGCTCAAATCCCTCCACGAGGTTCATGAATTCAGGGAAATTTTCAACCTCTTTGATTAGTTCAGTGGGAAGAACCTCATCCCTAATGAGCTCATCTAATGGAACCTCTTTTGTCACTAGGGATCTAGATATCTCTACATGAGTCTCCACTTTAAGGTACTGCGAGATGCTTTCATCCCCCTTTGGAACTTCTTCTCTTCCATATTTTCTTGACAAAATGTATGTTACAGTTCGCTACCACATTCCCATATGAATGGAACTGTGCACATCTAAAGGGAACATTAAGATAGTCTAAGGGTTGGGAAAAATTATTCTCACCTGTAAGCAAATCTAGAGATTCAAATAAACCCTGACTTGCATCCACCTCCACATGAGAATTCTGGCTACGGACCTCTTCTGAGTCTTAAATAAATGATGCTTCCGCCATTATGAATTTTCCAATGGCATCCTCGATCACCTTGAATCCTTTGTTAGACCAGAATTCTAGGGGTAATAAGGGAAAATTAACCCCAATAGGAAATGAAGCCAAGGTATCCTTCCTTAGGTTGAATAAGGGGTGTCAGGGCTTGATTGCTAAAGGGAATTTCCCAAGTAACCAGATGTGTTGTAAAAAAGGTTCGATGTATGCCACTATATTGAACTCAAAACTCATCCAACCTCGAGGTAGGCCAAAAACTTTAGGAAGGTAATTAACCATCAAGGTCCAGGACTCTTTAACCAAATTATTCACCGAATATTTTGAAAAACATCTTCCACAGAATCTCTCAATAAGCTCTATGGAGAAGAAGAGCACTTAGAAGTTCTAACAGTGAACCCTTGGGCGGGCACACGAAGATGGTACCCATTTTCGTTGCAATAGGGGCGTGCTAGTAGAAAAATAAAATGATGCATACGGACCTAAGGCAGTGCGCACACGCCACTAGGTTCGGTACCGAACTGAGGTGTGTGCGCGTGGCTGGCGTGTACGCACAATGGTGGCACGCACGTGCCTCTGTTAAAAAGAAAAATAGAGCGCAATTCCCCTGTTGTTCCATTTGGCCGAGCGCGTCCTCCTCCTCCATGTGCGCATCGATTCAACCACCAAAGGAGGCCAAATCGACTCCAAAACCACCCAACAACATCCACAAACTCATCAACACTTCGATTAATAGGTAAATATCACATTTTTTTTTTCATTTTATTCATTATTTGTGTCAATTTTTTGATTTTTTTTTTAATTTAATTGTAAATAATTCCCAAATTTTGGAAACAATGAACCAATTTTCAATTGAAGATTGTAAATTGAGACAATGAGTGAACAAGATGTTAACCCTGAGTCCAGTGGAACACAAGAAAACTCAAACCTTGGCCCCAATACCGAAGAAAACCATGAACACAATCCAAATGCCAAACAAAACCAAAACCCCAAACCAAATTTTGGACAAGATTACCTTAATCATTATGTAAATGAAATGCAAGGGCACACTCGCAAACTTTGAAACTCGGGGGAACCATCTTGATTGTCTCTTGCCACGTCAATTGAGAACTCAATTGACTCCCTCATCCATGCACACCAGCAATTGACTGACATGACTCAATTTAGAGCTAGGATGCGGGAGTACTACTCCATGGGCATCTCTAGGGAAGCAATAAAATATTTTAACATTACAAAAGCCAAATTATATAGTATGTTCACCGATCCCAAAACAAACCAACCACCAAACATTACAAAGCCACGTGTCTGCATGGATTGGTGTCATTACCAATCGTGGACAGACAATTGGATGCAGAGGTGGTTCATGATGTATGATAAAAATCCCTACAATAATAGGGAGGTTCCACAGTACTTCCTTCACCAACTGTGGGCTGAGTTTTGCATCTGTTTACATGTCAACTATTTTGACATAACCGAGTTCCAGGGTGTTGGGGACAGTGCCACATCTTTGTCCCCATTGCAAGCACACTTTCCCTGGCCCGATCAAGGGCTGTTATATGGATCAGGTCATCAATTTTTTTAATGTGTTTTCAATCATCACTTGATAACTTGTAAAGTATTTTTAAAGTATTTTTGTTTGACTTAAACTATTATTTCAATGTACAGTTATTTAGAGCTGATACACCAAGATGGGAGAACGTAGGATCTCCCAACCTAGATGTAGCAATGGCAGCTGCAACTGAAATTGCGGAACCCCACATGGAGGTATTTTCAGTACCTGATACAATATTGTTATTACTTATGTCATTTATATTACTCAAGTATTTATATTTATGGCATACACGTTGATAGTTCGTACAATGTTTTTGAATATCTTGATTGCCTAGATAATGACTTGTTTAACATGTTCATAACATGCATGCATTTTGCTGTCCACAGGTGTCCATGACTACGGTGATCAACCACCCCCTCCAGGGATTAGCACATCACCGTATACACAGGTACAAGGTGTAGTTATAAGCATGCTTTTAATTTGATTTGTTACGACTTACTATGGTTTAATTTTTTGTTTGTTTACTAAATTGCGATATTACAAATGTATATGTAGGTGGCAGCAGCAACTGCATCTCCCCATTTTAGTCCTATGTATCCACCCTCTCCCATGAGTCCCCTCTCTCGCTTCCATCTAGACCCCTCCCTACATCCACCCCCTCCCTTCCAGCCATCCCCCCCTCTCCGGCCATACTCCCCCTTCCATCCATCCTCCGCCACTTGCCCCCCCTCCCCGTCCATACATCCTTCCCAATTTATCCACACCCCCATGTCTATCCATCCTCCCCCATTCGTCCACACCCCCCCTTCCTTCCACCTTCCCCTCTTCGTCCACAACCTACCTTTCTTCCATCCTCCTCCCTCCATGTAGGAATAACCTCCCATGCACCATCCGTAGACATTCCCCCTAGCCCTTTTCATTCAATAATGTCTATCGTACAACTGACAAGGGTTCATCGTCCATGACATCCTCCTCCACTCTATATCACCGTGTCTTCTCCCACCATATCATCCCCACTTCCCACCACTATTGTGGCATCTACTCTTCCAGTATCCTCATCAATGTCTCCAATGGTTGCACCTATAGTGGATGCCACTACATCTGTGCCCCCCCCCCCATCACTACATTGGAGCTGGTTGTCTGGCCATCTACTCCACTTGCTATCCCAGATGCCCAACCACGTCCATCGTCGAAGGTGTTCACGATGAGAATCAAGCTAATTTATGAAAATATTTTGATGCATTAACAAAAATTAATTTAAGCGTTTAATAGTTTTCAATGAAATGATTGTTGTAAATGTTGTAGGCTAGAATTGCTGAGAGGCTCTGTAGATCCAGGACACCTCTCCAACATTTCCCACTCACATCAGAGGTGATTTATTTAAGATACGAATTCTACATTTGTTTTATAAATGTGGTAAATGTTGCAAATGCTTGAAAATGACGGTATCTTATATCATTTGTTCCAGAGCCCAGAGAGACGGTCTACTCCTAGACAGAGCAAGACCCGAGGCATTGGTAGCTCGAAGAGAAGGAAGATCGACTTTGGAGATGCGCTTGGGAGTGACGGTGGTGGTCACAAGGCTTGACACACCACGTGTTATGTACATTAGCCATGATGTGGCACTTTCTTGCACCAGTTTTGATGTACTTTGTATCTACGGCTTGAGTTGCCATGTATTTTGTATCTACAACATGAGTTGTCACATTTTGTGTAGGGCACGAGTTGCCATTGTATGTACATTGGGAACCATGTTCCACTATTTTGCAAAAATTTTATATTTTTGGACGAGTTTTGTAGCCTCGATGTACATGGATTTTTAGTTATGTGATTTATATATCTCGTTGTCTAATGTGGTTGTCTCATGTTGTGTGTATCATGATGTGATGTTGTGTAAATTTGGGTTTAATCTAGATCTTAGAAGAGAATTTGGATATCATAGTTCATCTTGGTTTATCTTTCCACATGTAAAATATTCTAATGGTACTTATGTTAAGAAAACATTGTAAACATAGGCTAACTCAAACAAAATCATCTGTGAGAATTAATCTAAAAACAAACGGAATAAATGGATCATATTGGTGAGAATGATGTCATGATAGTGGAATTAAACATTAAGATGGTGACCCTACCATTGAACATTTTCTTTATGTTGATTTACTACCTCGATGAGTTTAGCAATGACATGTTATTTGCTCTGCTCAATAGTCCAAATGAATGTTGGCTGAATCTCTCCATGATGCCCTCCAATGACTTTAGAAACACACTCAACTTCTGACTAGAGCACTTCAAATCATTATGCTCGTTGCTGCTGTTGAAACCTTAATTGTTTGATTTTAGCTTGTAACACCTTATTTTCTGCAGCCTTCCTGATTCTCTCAATCGATAATAGAGTCTTTAGAAAACCTTGAAGGTTTGTCATTTTATCTTCCGCAGTCCCGATCCTAGCAGTTATGTCTTGAAGTTCTACATCCTCGAACATAGCATCCCAAGTCTGTGACACTTTTTTGTACATCTTCATACACTGCACCTTAGATTCCAGAATACTCTAAATGGCCACTTGCACCTCTACCCTTCACTTCTCTATCACTTATGATGGTGTTCTTAGCACTAACATGGATTCTAATTCTACCACCTTCTACCTGTAACCAGAAATAAATACTTCCAACCGCAACATATTCTCCTCAAATTCCATTTCGTCAATCACTTCTCCCTCTGGAACTGCTCAACATGTGACTTTGATAGCCTCATGCAACTTCTACCTTTCCTAATGAAGCATAGCCTTGTTTTGTTGAAACGCAATAGACTTCTCCTTAAGCTCAACTGCTTGGTTCTTCTAGCCTTTCATAAGATAAAAAATGGATCACTCCCTTTCTTTTAGTTCTTGTGCAATGTTTTCTTGGAGACTATGCAACATAAAAAGAGGTAATGCAGATAGCTTCAACTCTACATATCTCGACTAAGGGACTTGCTCACTTGCACTGACTTCTTCAAAACTCAATGCCTGTGGCAACAAATTGACCACTCTATCGTTGGAATGCATCATAGTCAACTGTTACCGATGCTCTTCTTCCTGTGCAACCTCTACACATTGTGCAATAACCTATTGCGGAGTCAAGATGCTGATTGTGAAGAACCTGCAATAATTAATTGATGAAAACACATGAAATAGTAGAAATAATAGAACTCAAAATCATATTGATCGCAAGCTACTTCGAGGGAGCAACCTCCTCTGAGAAAGCTCAATACAAATAACTTCACTGTGCCTTCATAGGCCTCAACACACACTTATATACTAAGTCTAGGCACCAATACTATGGGTCAACACCATGGGCCAATACAAACTATGGATCGACAATACTATGGGCGACCTACAAAGCATATGTGACAAACAACAATAACACAACTATGGATCAACAAATACTATGGGACGACTTACAAAGCATATGCCTCCACCGGTTGGAAAATGCACTTTTAAAATTAAATCCACACGTGATCTTTATGTCATTCCCAATATGCAATGAATGTACTTTATCCTTGCAATCATCATGGTGGGAATGACGAATCTATTCACACACTTAAGTCTTTTCAGCAATTAAATAAAAAATCCCACTAACATCGCCACTACACTCAACATAAAAGCAACAATTAATGCATGTCAACTACAACTACAACAGATCAACAAATTCAACGAATACGTTTGCACTTCGACATAGGACACTCCAAACCCCCATGTTGATAGAAAGCTGCGACACTAAAGATAAGTTGGGGTTTCCAAAAACCAAAGTAAGAATTCCATAGGAAAACTTTGACACAAAATCAAACTTCGGATTTCCAGGAACTATATACAAACATAAAGGATTTTTTTTTTTGTACAAACATTGACTCATAATTCTTCATTGTAAGGAGGCACTAATGTCCCTGTAGGGTTTTAGTCGGCTCCCATTTACCAATCCATCAAGAATTTCCCCATTTAGCTTACGAAAGTGTAATGCGGCCCCCTCTGTCACATAGTTAATTATAGAAGGACCTAGCTAAGGCATTCTTAGCTTTCCAGGGTGCTTGAAAAACTTACTATCATAAAGAAGAACAAAGTCTCCTCACGGGAATTTTTTTTTGGTGATGTGGTGATCATGACATGCCTTTTCTTTGTCTTTCTGAACATGCTGATGGAATCCAGAAATAAACTTGTCTTCTTCTAGCTGAAGTAACTGTGACAATCTTTCTTCGACAACACCAGTATTAGACATACCAGTCAAAGAAACAATCCTTAGACTTGGTACAATATAGTCCATAAGCATAACATTGTCTTGTCCATATACTAGTCTAAAGCATGTTTGGCCTGTCAATTTCTTGCATGTTGTTCTATAATCCCATAAAACTACAGGAACCCTCAAGTCCCAGTCATCGCATTTCACATTACAAACCTTCATCAATGCATGTTCCAAAATCTTGTTAAATGCTTTGACATTAACATTTTCCTGTGGGTGATATGTAGTGCTCTTCCTGTGATAGATTTGGTATTATTTTGTAAGTGATTCTATAGTCTTGTTGACAAAGTGAGTACCTCAATCACTTAGTAATATTCGTAGACAACCAAACCTTGTAACTACATTTTCAAAAATAAACTTTGTAGCAGTTGCAGCACTACAATCTCGCACTAGCGCAGATTCATCCCATCTGGTAAGATAGTCAGTTGCAGTAATAATATAACTTGCACCAATCCTTTTCCCTGGTAGAGTTATCTGACACACAAAATCAATAGCACATATGTCGAAGGCTTGCAACATAACTTGGGGATCTAATGGAATTTCTTCCGTTCTTGATGGATTCCCGATCCTCTGGAATACATCGTAGTTCCTGAAATATTATTTGGCATCCTTATGGAGGTAGGCCACCACAGCTCAGCTCTCAAGATATTCTACATAGTGGCTTTTCCTGTATAGTGACCTCTCACAACACCATTGTGAGCCTCATTTAAGATCATTGGTCACGCATGCTCTATAACACAAGGAAAAAATACCTCATTTAGTCCTAACTTGTACAATTGACTGACTATCAATTGATAGCTTGCAGATTTAACAACTAACTACTTCTTTTGTGTAGTCATATATTTCTATGGTGCCACTCCTGTAGACAAGAAATTCACAATGTCTTCAAATTATTCATCAACCATTCTTACCAAGAAGAACTGTGCATCTAGGAGGTTATCCTCTAAGTTGGTCATTTCCTCTCCTATTTCCAACCTTGATAGATGGTCAGTCCTCACATTCATCCTCCCTACCTTGACGACAATTTCGAAATCATATTCCTAGAACAATATAGCTATAAACATATCTTCCGACCCAACAATGGCTTGTTGATGAGGTACTTCAAAGAAAAATGATTTGTGACATTTTAAAGTGCCCTCCTAACAGATAATGTCTAAACTTTTGCACGGCATATACCTTAGCTATCCCTTCCCTCCTTGTCATAGTGTAATTCATTTATGTTTTCGACAATTTCCTGCTAGCAAATGCAATTGGATGATCAATAGTTCCCTCACTTGGCTGAGCAAGGACTACACCTAGAGTGACTGAAGATGCATCGACATGCACATGGAATTATTTTCGCCAGTCCGTAAATATGAAAATAGGTGTTGTCACCATTTTCTCCTTTAGTGTGTCGAGGCTCTATTGACATTATTCATTCCACTTAAACTTCACATATTTCTTTAATAGCTTTTCCATAGGAGTTGTAATCTGAGCATATCCTTTGATAAACTTCCGGTAATAGCCCATATGGCCCAGAGTTTCCCTTGTCTATCGATATGGTGTAGGTGTAGGTAGATCCGTTATAACTGCAACCTTCGCGGGATCCTCCAACAATATTTGCTTGCAGACCACATGACCCAACAATATGCCAAATGGGGCAAAAAATATACACTTCTTCAAGTTAAACAAGATCTGGTACTATCTACAACACTCTAACGTCAACCTTAAGATTTCAATATGATTCTTAAGAAAACCATATACTGTCCAGTCATCGAAATAGACTTCAAGAAATTTATGAATAAATTATTTAAATGCATCAACAACTACTCTTGAACAAATTGGAGGAGCATTCTTTAAACCAAAGGGGATTACCATATACTAGAAGCAACCCATTATGTCGCAAATGTTGTCTGGTGTCGACCTTCCTTGGCGATATTTATTAGATGATACCCAGAGAATCAATCGATAAAAGAATATGCTTCTTGACCTCTGACATTTTCTAGCACTTCATCTATGAATGGTGTTGGAAAAGGATTATGTCGACAAGCATCATTCAATTTCCTCAAGTCAACATACATTCGAATCTCACCAGTCTTCTTATCTTGTACGACCATGGGATTGATCCAATATGACTCTTCGATAGGCTCAATAATGCCTACATCAAGCATTCTATCCATCTTGTCTCTAACCTTTTCCTTATACCTAGGATTCAATCTATAAGGTCTTTGCTTAATCAGCTTGGTGCCTGATTTCAGCGGGATCTTCACTTCTCCCAGGTCACCAGTAATGCCTTTCATTTCAAAAAACTTGGTAGGGAATAAATATTGAAACTCATGCAACAAATCAGTAATCTTACCTACTATTTCATTGCCCTAATAATCCCCAATATTCACAAACTTAGGATTTTCACGGGACCCAATATTTACCTTTTTTATCCTCAATGGCCTAAAAAATATGTCAGATAAAATCTCTGGTCCCTTCAGATCGCGGTTTCATTCAGTTTCTGTATATGTACATATCTCAAATCATCATCTTTCATCCCTCCAGTTACATTATAGCATTCCATCATTTTCTTAACTGTTTCATCCCACCAAGACAAATAAAACATTGGCCTAGGAATTTCCTCAATTTTTTTTGCTTTTATGACTTGCAGAGCTGCATCTACTATCAAGATCTCATCGTCATAGTTAAATGTTTGCTTGAAACTCAGAGCCATATTATCCCAATCTATATTTCCTTGTCGAAGCTCCAATGACATATACCAATTCCTTGGTATAGTATCCAATGTGTGTATGAACATGTGGACCCACTCTTGCTTGGGTATGTTCTGCCAGATTGTGCTACAAGTGGTTAGATGATAAGCATGGTCAGTCAACCCAGTATATTTTTCTCTGACATAGGGGACTCACTCTCCAAACCGGATCTCAAAGAATAATCTACAATGCAACCAACCCGTTATAGATTGTTTATGAACAACACACCATCTTGTTAGTGTTGCTTTTAATGGCACATCTAATGCCAATAACCATTGTATTTCTAGCACCTAAACTTCAAGTTCAACAATAAAATTATCCAAATTATGAAAACCTTCATAAGTGGGAAGGTCACATACTGCTTTACCAACCCAGCATAGTGACTTCGTAACCCGAGCACATCTTCACATTGAGACCTCATGTATCATATTCTTCCAATTCTCTATAGATTTGCCAAAATCTAATGAGTAAGAGCTAATGCTCCACCAACTCAATGTGCCATCAACTGTGGCATTGATATAATCATTTATCCTTGAGGATACATTGTAAATATTATCCATATCTCGAGCATCATATTCTTCCTTGACTGGGTCAGCATACCTCTGTCCTTCCAGCAAATCCCAAGGTGAAACAACTCTTACTTCATCATTTTCAAATGTCAACGGTCTCTTCTTCAGTTAATAATAGTTTGGCTTTGAATTTCCTAGTCTCTTCCCAGGAGTGTAGGATACATATTGCTATCATCGACAATCTCTTTAACTTCAAAATATGCAAAAGTGCGCAGTCCCTCCACTTCAATGGGGACTCCTAACATCCTTCCAAAGGGTATGACTTTTTGTTGATTTTCCAATCTCAACTGAATGGGTGACCACACCAATTTTGGCTTTCCCATATTTTCCCAAGTTTGCTTGGTAATGATATTCACATCTAATCCCAGATCCAAAATAACAAAATCCATATCATAGTCTCCAATTTGTGCATTAAGTCACAGCTCCCGACCAATTTTTGTTTTCTTTTGGACATAATTCACAACTCTCTTTTGCCTCATTTATTCCTCAAATTCACCAATTAAATTATGTAATTCCTGTAAGGAATTTTCATCCTTAATTAGAGCCACACAACTTTTCAAAAATCTATGCATAGCACTTACCTTTCTTGTATTTTTCCTTGACATGGATCGGTTGAAGCAAGGTGGCATGTCGTAGACAGGGCCTTCTTCGAATACTAGTGATGGGAAGGATGTCGATGTTTTCTTCTGGTTTTCGTTAAATTCATCACAAACTTCAAATAAAACTTCCTTCTCTTTTTTAATGTAAAATTGCAGCAGCCCTTAAACTACTAGCCTCACTCACAGATCCCATTGGTTGTTATGATTTACCGTGTCATCACCCGTCGTATCTCCCCCTCTGGTGACTACATTGATAATAGGTTGCTTCTATCGTGGACCAGCTGAAATATTCTGAACATTTTGGTTCTGATTTTTGATATTATTTACCTGCCATTTTTCTATAAGTTGGGGACAGTCTTCAGTAGTATGGTATAATGCCCTACAATACATGCATGTCAAAGCAGGATTCAAGCATTCCCTAGCATAATTTCTTGGACTACCACTTATAAAATATTACCTAGCCTCTTACGTAACCAAATCCTCATCATCCACGTCCTTAGAATCCACCCTGCAGCTGCATAAACTATGCATTACTTCTTTCATATTGCTCTTCTCCTTTCATAAGGAAAGTATCTGTTGTGCATTCTGTGAGCAGCTGATATGCTCAATAGTTCTTCTCATTGTGACCGACTGATCAAAAAAACTTACACCATAGGTTTTGTGGGGTACCAACCATTTTCTATAGCAAATAGAATTCTTTTGGTCAATGTCCTCTAGTTTGACAGATTCTACACCATATGCCCATTCCAAGGTTCAATGGATTAGGATTTCCAACAACGAGATAGTCATGGAAATATGTACATTGATTTGTTGAGTAAACCTCATCCTTACATCTAATACACCAAGCATCTTCTCTTTTTTCCTTACCGTTCTTGATGTCTTGGATTTGAGCCATACCAGTTCCAGTTTCTCGGACAAGTGATGCTTCCAACTTCATGGCCAACTCAAGAGCCTCCATCTATGACAAAATCTTTTGTTGCATCAGCATAATTCTGATATGAGGTAGTAAAGTGACTATAAACCACTCCTTGTGTTGAATGTCATTCATTTGAAGACTTGCATGAGACATCAATGTCTTGAATCTATGGTTGAAGTCCCAAACAATTTCATTTGGCTCTTGTTTAATCTCTTTGAGTTCGGTGATGCACTATGACTCAAACTTTGGATTTTTAAATTTAGCTTTTAACCCATCCTTAACTTCTGCTAAAGTCATTCCTATTTTTCCACCAGTAACTTTTGAAAACCTCATAAACCAATCCAAAGTGCGACATCTAAAAGTCATAATTAACTGCGCCAATTTGACATTATCATCTTGTATTTGTTGAATAGTCCAGACTGCATTACACGGAAACCAGTGCTGCTCTGGATCCTATGATCCATTCCCATTAAAGATAGGTAGCTTCATGTCATCCCCAACCATTATGGGCCTCATATTTTTTGGCTAATTTGATATTAATGGACCACTACTTGGAATCTTACTACTTGGCGAAGTGCTACTTTGACTATTACCCCTATTTTGACTTGCTTGGACAAATTGTGATGAACCCATATGTCTTACCTCATTTTACAGAGATATACATAGGATCATCGGTATTCCATAGCCTCAGGTATGAGAAATGAACTGGTACTCTTCCTCTTCGTCGTAAGCATCCTTGTCAAGCTATGGTATTGGTTTGTAGTCCCTTCTTTTAGTTGCACTACAACATTCTCTCCTTGTTGCAGTTCTCCTTCTCTTGATCGACCGAAATATCTTCCCACTTAGCAGAAACCCACACTCTTAATATGTCTCATTCTATTCTCCCCTTATCATTTCAGGTCATTACATGCATTCTCCTAGACCTTCCTTCATTCGATACCCATTCCCACTGCGCACAAATGCTTTACTTGTCAGATTCCATTCACATCACCCCTTTTTCATAGAGAAACTTCTTAATCGATAATTTTAAAGATATCAAGTACTTAACACGTGGTCCTTGAAAGAATTCTCACTCTGCTACACTATATGACTTAGTAGTGTCAATACAAAATTCAATAATATACCCCTCTAATATATTGTCTAGCCAGTAATCCACAACACATGAAATTTTTTTTTTCACACTTTTCAGTCGCTGGATCAACTCAAGTTTCCAACATCTAGGATCTCCTCCTTGGAAGTTTGTCTTTTGCTCAGTTAACCTTGCTGACCATTCATGTAATATCACAGGAAACTACCCAAAGAAAACCTTATGAATATAAAAAAAACATACTCACCAAGCCACGCTTCGTCGTCCAATCGAGGGTACTTGTTCTGATCTTTAGCAAACTCTCTCAACTTTTGATCTACCCAATGCTAGATCTCAGGATTAATAGGATTCCACATATCCCACATTCCCCTTTGACACAACTCCCAGGCCAGTCAACAGAACCATTTCTCAGTGCACTTCTACTTCAAATAGGGTCCAAACACACAAAACAACACCAACAAATACCACAGATACTGACCTGAAAGGGTTTTATCCCTTTCGGAAACATCTTCAAAGCATATGAGGTCCACGCGAAGTAGCTATGGAGACTGCAGGAACTAGGTATCTACAGTGTGGAAGTAGAATAGCTCGATAGACATATCATTCAACAAACAACCCATAACTCCGACATAGATCAATAACCTCGACAAACCATCCAGTTCGATAAATACCATAAGTTAACCATAATTTCTATGACATGTAATATACTTCGCATTCATCTAAGCATATCCATTCATCAATTTATGCAAATCATAAGCAAAGTTAAAAACACATAACACATCACAAAACATCACACCATAATTAACGCCATGATTTAATGTGGAAACCCAAGATGGTAAAAACCATAGAAGTGCTTCTTTTAATTATGAGTCGCAGCTAATAGATAAGCACTTCATGTTTTACAAACTTCCATACTTTCCTCTTCAGTTACAACAGATATGCGCACACAACCTGCAGATCATGCAACTCGGCTTCTCACAGCAGCTTCAACATACCAAAAACATAAGCAGTTCACCAAATACATACATAGACCAGCAATTTCCCAAACAACTTTCTATTCACTAACAACCTCAAAATTTCCCACTTATTGCATATTTATAGGGCATACGTATCTTTCCCTGCTCCCACCACCCCACTAACCAACTACTTGAATATTTAATGTAAGTGGACAAATCCTTAACTAACTTACTCAACCCCACCCTTTGACATAATAAAAATGACCATCTTCCTATTTTCTCGGCCACTTTGTCGAAGCTGACAACCGCGTCAAACCACTATTTCTTGGTTCTGTCCACACCAAAATTTCTTTACCAAAAATGGTACCCAAAACTTACTAGGCCCAATAGAGTTGTTGTTCCCACTTAGATTGTTGATTAATGATTTGATGTCCTTTAATATAAGGGGGCTTGGGGGTGGCAAAAGTTTCAATCCTCAAGACACTATTTGAGAATTCAAAACCTGATGTGCTCTCTATCCAAGAAACGATGTGTCTAGGAGATAAAGCTATTGAAGATTTTTTGAAATTCTTCCTTGGTTGGAAAGTTTGTGCAATGGATGTAGATGGCCTCTCGGGGAGATTATTGGCCATTTGGGACCTAGTTGTAGCTGATTTCAAACCATTTGGTACATGTGCATGTATTTTACTAGAGGGTATATTCAGAGGTTTTGATCATAAGTTTTCTATAATCAATTTCTATGGTCCTTACAAATATAGGATTTTTTTGGGGGACAAGGTGGATGCCAATTTACTTTTAAGATATTCTAATCTAATTCTAATTGGTGATCTCAATCTTACTTCATCTGCTTCAGAATTCTAGGGGGGTTTCTCTAGGCTAGATCCTCTTTTAGACTATTTTCAACATCTTTTTCAAAAATGCCAATTGCTAGATGTTGTTCCTACTAAAATGTGCCCTACTTGGAGAAATGGTAGGATTGTATCATTTGGAAAAAGTAAGAGGATAGACAAATTTATGATTGTTGAATATTTAGTCAGTTCACTAAGTAGATTCAGATCCTGGGTTGTTCATTTGTCTATCTCTAACAACTCTCCCATCTGTTTTCAAATTGATGGAATATCTAAAACATATAAGTACCCTTTTAAACTCAATCATGTGTGGATTGAGGATGAAGATTTTAGTGCTATGGTTAGATCAAAATGGAATTCTATTGAGTTATCTGAAGAGCTTGGTTCCATGAATAGATTAACTGTTAAGCTCAAATGTCTGAAAATATGATTGTTATGTACTGGGAGAAGGAGAAGAAAAAAAATCTATATAGGAACTTTTGGATATTTAGGGTAAGATTGATAGTGTTTAGGAGTCCAATCTCACAAGCTTATTTTCTATGAAGAAAAATCATTTTCTATCTGATCCGAATAATAGAAGAGCACAAATTATTAAGTAGGAGGAATAATATTGGAGATTGAAGAGCAGGTAAATATGGATTGCTCAAGGAGAATAAAACGAATTTTTTCATATATATGCTAGCTATAGAAACAATTTAAATTCGATATGGGACTTGAGGGATGTCAATGGTAACTGGATTGCTAATCAAAAATATTTGGAAAAGTCTATTGTCGAACATTTATTTAATCACTTTAAAGATCCTGGAGGCAATGACATTGTTTCACAGCTCAAAGTGATTAAGCACTATCCTATTGTTTTCCTTGAGGATGAAGGACTACAAATTGGGAAGGCAATCTCATTGGATGAAGTAGAAGAGGGTTTAAGGCAATTTTCTAAGGACAAAAGTCTTGGACAAGATGGTTGGTCTACAAAATTCTTCATTAATTTTTTTGACATGCTTGGGAATGATCTATTGGTTGTGGTAGAACAATCTAGAACTTAAGGTTTTGTTTCAGGAATACATTTATTATCCTTCTCCCTAAAGAACTTTATCAGACTATACGCCTATATCCCTATGCAATCTTGTCTACAAGATCATCACTAAAATCATTTCCAATAGTCTTAGACCCAAGCTGGATGAGGTGTTGACGAAGGAGCAATTTGGCTTCTTGTAAAGCAGGCAAATTTTAGATGCTATTGGGGTCACTCAGGAATGTCTTCATTCCATCAAGTCTAAAAATATGAATGGTTTAATCATTAAGATGGACTTGGTTAAATATTATGATAAGGTTAATTAGGTTTTCTTAAGAATGGTATTAATCCATATTGGTCTCCCATTGGTAGTTACTGACTGGATTACAACATTTGTATCCTCAACTTGCTTTGTTGTCCTTATCAATGGTACTCCCATCGGTTTCTTTAAATGCTCCAGGGGGATCAAGCAGGGATTACCACTCTCCCAACTTCTTTTCTTGCTGGTTATTGAAGGACTCGGTAGAATGATTGTTGTTGTAAAAAATGAAGGCAAGCTATCTGGTATCAAATTGGAAACATCTATCTACACTACACACTTTCTATTTGTTGATGATGTGATTATATTTGGAAAAGGTTCAATGGAGGAATGGGAAACCTTTTGAAATATTATTTCATTAATTTGTGTTGCATCTGGTATGGAGGTGAGTTCAAGTAAGTCATGCTTCCTCATCAATGTTGTTAGTGAAGCTACTTTCGCTAAGATTGCTACATTGTTCCCTTTTAAAGTTGAAGATATTGATTATCGTACAAAGTACCTTGGATATTACTTAAATGATAACAATTATAAAGTCATTAATTGGATGTGGTTGGTGGAAAAAGTGGAGAAGAGAATGGAGAGCTTGTGCTATAGATTATTATCTATCTGTGGCAAACTTACTTTAGTAAGATCAATTTTAGTGGGGATACCAATATATTGGTTTTCATTAGCTAAAGTGCCTCATTCAATTCTAAAACTGATTAGACAAAAAATGATCAACTTTCTTTCGTAAGGTACTGTGATGGGGGATAAGATGCATTTAGTTAAATGGAACATAATTTATTTTCCAAAATATATGGGGTATTGGTATATTTAAAACTTACATTGGTTCAGTCTTGCTTTATTGTCAAGAGCTTGCGGAGAGGTATTGATGGGACATGTTTATGGTGCGATGTTCTCAAATCCAAATATCTTTAATGGAATATGTTGTTGCAATGGATCAAATATCCCGAAAAGTCTGTTTGATGGGTTTCAAATTTTTGGAATGGTTTTTCCATAACTCTTCATTGGATTAGTAGATACTAATCTTGAAAAGTCGGAAATGGTCATAATGTGTTTATTGGAGTTGATCCCTTCATTGGTGGGGAGAGAAACTATATTATTTCTTCATATCTCTTGGATTATCTTATTGATTTTGGTTTCTATACCCTAAATCACATCATTAGACCTGACCGATTAAGGAATGATGGCTCTTACTGGTTTCTTTTTGAGGATATGGGTATATTGAAAGTATAGTGGGATCACGAAAGTAATGTTTTTATAATGTCATTGAACAGAGCTAGTATTAGATTAAATAATGAGGTAGATACTTTGGTTGTTGATGTATATGTAACTTCGGAATGTATTTCACATATATGTATATTGTATTCCTATAGAGATGGTATTATTCCTCTATAAGGAAGTGTCGTCATTTATATTGTAAGTGTCGTAACTTATACTTGATGGGTTATTAGACCACCTTATTTGGGGTCGGCCCTGTATAAGTCATGTGGGTCAAAGGGTTATTAGACCACCCTATTGGGGGTCGGCCATGTGGGTCAAAGGGTTATTAGACCACCCTATTGGGGGTCGGCCCACTCAGCATTATGTTATGTGGTTAAGTTCGAGCCTACATGAGTTAGGTAAAAATGCAAGTCAAGTCAAGTATAAATAGAGTGCGGGAGGCACTCTATTTGCTCACTCACTTCTCACACATGCACTCAAGGAGGAGTGGCGCACTTATGGAGGAGGAGGATCTGCTGCTAGGTTATGGCTATCTCTCTTGGTTGGTTGTATCATTGCTCTATCTATCTCTGAGGAAGTTATTGGGGTTTTTCACCTTTATGGTTTTCCCCAAGTAAATCTTTGTGTCTCTTGTGTGCTTGCATTATTGTCTCCATGATTGATATGCTGTAGATATGCTGTACATGTTGTTCTCTCAGTTAAGATCCTATATCAAATTGAAGTAAATTCAGAAAATTTAACATGGTATCAGAGCTAGCTTGAAAGAAGGCATGATATGGCATGTATGACACTTGTTGCACTTACGATGCTAGGACTTGATATAGCAAAAACCAGTCATCGTAGCACTTTCGCTATAAATCCGTTTTGGCAAAGTTTTCGGATCTGAAATTGTTACAGGCCGAAGCTAAGATCTCCAGGTATCTTGTGTCCAAAGGACAACCTCTAATTCGTTGTACTTTGTGATTTATGATCTGTACAATATAGGGTTTCTGCCTCTTCCAGATCTGAGTCAAAATCAGGTGACCTTGGGAAAAAGGTCATAACTTGGGATAGGAAGCTCCAAATGAAATTTCGTGAAAAGTGACAGGTAGTACACAGACTGTACTATCTCAGAAAACGTTTTCAGAGGCCGAAGTTGAACCAGTGACACGTGGCACTCCGTACAAGTGCGCTCTACTGTATTATCCCATAAACAGGTCATGTTGCGACATTTGGCATAACTATCTCTCAGAGAGTCCAATTGAGGTAAGACCTGTCAGGATGGAAAGGTAACAGGCCGAGCTATCTCAATAAAAATTTTCAGAGGCTTAAGTTAAAACAGTGACACGTGGAACGCCGTACAAGTTCGCTCTCCTGTTTTATCCCAAAACAGGTCACGTTGCGACATTTGGCATAACTCTCTCTCAGAGAATCGAAATGAGGTGAGACCTATCAGGATGGAAATATAACAGGTCAGGCTATCTCAGAAAACTTTTTCAGAGCTTGTGGATCAAAAATTTCGGAGTTACACCAGAAACAATCAGGTACATATTTCTGTCAAAACAGAATTATTTTTTGGTACCTTCATTCATGGCTTCCGGAATTTAGGGCTTTGGAGAAAGTTGGAATTTTTGTAATCGGATACCACGGCTGAATGCTACTCATCAAAATAAAAATTTAGAGACCAAAATCAGAATTTTTGGTTGGGCAGAAGGCCGGGCTTGATCAGACCCTAGTTCGGGACTTTGATCAGGAAAGTGGAAAATTAGGGCTTCTGTAAAAATGGGAATTTTTGAAATCTGAGACCACGGCTGAAAGCTCCTCAGAAAAATAGAAGCTTAGAGCTTTGGATCAAACCTTTTGATCGGGAAAAAGAGTGGGCTTCATCAAACCCCAGTTCAGGGTCACGTCTAGTGAATCCGGGAGTTTCAAAGGCAAAATTGAGGAGTGAAACTTTGCAGTTTTCAAATTTTGAATATACCAGTTTGATCAGCTCATCAAGGCACATATTTCTATCCTTTCGGAAGTTTGAAATTCAAAGTTTGAATTTTTGGGGTTTCTCTGACAAACCCATATCCAGCTCTAGGTCCAGTTCTTGCAAATCAAGTGGATTGGGTTAATCCTAGAAGAAGATGGATTGATCATCTGCATGAGTGAAGAAGTTCCTGTTTCAGAGGGAGATGAGGCTAAGGCCTTACATAAGAAGATTACAAGCGATCTCGACAGGTATGACTCATCGAGGTTACTAGCACAAGTCATTGAAGAAGAACAAGAATACATCTTGTGAGTATGTTAGACATAACTAACTAGCATGCTAATCCAGGTATGTTTTTCCTATATCAAGTTAGAATCCTACCTTGGGTTAGGATCTTATACTGTTGTTGATAATGATTATTCATGAAGTCATAGGTTTGAATAATCATGATTGTATGCATATTATGTTTCTTACCATAATTGATGATATGACTAACCATAAAAATCATGATGGTATAGGGTTGAATAATCACAGGTTTTATGCATTTTGTATCTCTTATCTTGATTGATGATTCAACGAACCTGAAGAGTCATAAGTTTGAGTAATTACAGGTTTAGACATGTTATGTTTCTTATGATTTGACTAACCTTAAGAATCCTACATAAACCTTGAATGCTAATGCTTATTATTTTCTGTTTGAAATGATCATGACTATACATGCTTGAGATTATTGTGTTTTAATAGTATACTAATGAATGTATGATTTTATATGAGATCACAAGGATAACACATTCATGATACTAATAAGCATGCATAGGGACCAAGGATGAATATGAGTTCAAGAACAGGTAATTCAGGAAGCAAAGATCAAGAGGGAGCACACTTCAGTTGCTGCTGCAAGAAAGCAAAGGAGCACACTCCAGTTGCTCCTGCAAGAAAGCAAAGGAGCACACTTCAGTAGTTTCTGCAAGGATGCAGATATTCAAAGGGAGTTGACCATCTTTCTACATTCCACAACAGAAAGGTGTAGAAGAAGCTACTTCAGATTAGGACTCCAACAGCTCCTGCAAGGAAGCAAAGACTCAGAGGGAGTCCACCCAACGAACAAAGAAAGATATGTATTTTAATCATCATTTCTTAAATAATACTGTTCAATAATGTATATACTGATGTTCCTAGAATTAGGTTGTGTATTATGCATATTAGAATAATTGCATTGATGAACAGTATACTCCTAATATGCATGGGTAAGTGGCCTATGGCACTATACAACATTCCATTGCTACTTATCTAGAATGAAACCTCTTTGCTGACATGTTGGGAGTTGTGCACACTCTTAACAATGTTCTGGTAGAGATTGGAAGGCATCTAGAAAGTTACGGAACATGGATAAATGTTGTATTGAAGCATTGGCTAAGATAATTGCATGACTGTATGGCATATTTCTTTATGTGTAAGAATTTGTTCTGAAAACTATGAGATGTTTTCTAATCATGCAATTTAACTTGTTGTGTAGGAAAGATCGTATGCCATCTCCTACAAAAGAAGAACTACAACATTTTGTTCCAGCAACAAAGATATCTATTGAAGATATTGAATATATTGAAGTTCCCAGGATCTGGGATGAAGAAATGAAATGCCATGATCCGTCGATCATGAAGAATGATGTTTGGGATGTAATCCTAAGACATGAAGAGAAGTTTGCTATGACTTCCAATTGGAACTATCAGATCAAGCATGTTGCAGATGGCAGCATTGAGAAATATAAAAGTGATGAAATAGAAGATACACCAGATGGATTCAAGACAACTTCCTTGAATGGTGTAGTTGAAGAAGAAGTGTATGTAGAGCAGCCACTTGGTTCTAAGACACATGATAGGAAATCATATATGTGCAAAACTTGGTATGGTGAAGATAGATTGATTGCCGACACGCAGCGGAAGCTTACTACCGAGTTCGAGATGAACAACTTGGGGATGATGCACTATTTGTTTTTGGCATGAAGGTGTGGCAGAGTGCAGATAGAATCTTCCTTGGACAAGGGAAGTATGTAGTAGAGATCCCAAAGAGGTTCGGGATGATGGATTGCAAGGCCATGGCCACACCTATGGCATCAAATCTGAAGCTTCTATGTGATGCTTCATCTAAGCCGATTGATGTCTCTATGTATCGCCAGATGATTGGGTCCTTGATGTACTTGACGAACACAAGACCAGACATTTGCTTTGCTGTGAACACATTGAGCCAGTTCCTGACGGATCCGAGGAGTGTTCACCTGGTTGCTGTAAAGCATGTTCTGAGGTACCTGAAGGGTACAGTGGATTATGGGATCAAGTATGAAGCAAATCAAAAGTTTAACCTACATGGTTATGTTGATTCAGATTGGACTAGCAGTGCTGCAGATAGGAAGAGCACATCTGGGTGCTGCTTCAGTATGGGATCAGGTGTGATCTCTTGGTTTAGCAGGAAGCAGTCCTGCGTAGCACTGAGTACAACTGAGGCAGAATATGTTGCAGCCTGCTCAGCTAGTTGCGAGGTAGTATGGCTACGGAAGCTACTGTTTGAGTTATTTGATCTCTCGTTGGAAGCTATTGGTATCTTCTGTGATAACCAGAGTTGTGTGAAGCTGTCCGAGAACCCAGTGTTTCATGACAGGTCGAAACACATAGAGATCAAATATCACTATATCAGGGATATGGTGCAGAGAGGAGCTTTGAAGCTCCTATATGTTGCGACGGACGAGCAGATTGCAGATGTGCTGACGAAGCCACTAGCCAGGGTGAAGTTCGAGTACTTCAGAGAGAGGCTTGGCATTCTTCAGATCGAGGACACTTCAAGGAAGAAGTGATGGACACATTTGCTGAAGCCATTCCAAGCATGTTGGAAGGAGGATCCTTCACATTGCCGTGGATGTAAGCGCTGGATGATGAGCATCAGGATGATGTTCTGGTTTCTGCTTGGATATGATCAGTTGGATCATTTATGTATGTACGCATCATGTTGGATGCTGGATATGATCAGTTGGATCATTTATGTATGTATGCATCATGTTGGATGCTGGATATGATCAGTTGGATCATGTGTATGTATTTTGTATATGCATCATGTTGGATGCTTGGACCATGTATCTGTATATGTATTAGGTGGATACATTGTATGATCAGGTGGATCATGTATGGTGATATGTATCATGTATCAGGTGGATACATTGTATGATCAGGAGGATCATGTATGATGATATGTATCACGTAGATACTTGGTATGCATCAGGTGGATACATTGTATGATCAGGTGGATCATGTATGGTGATATGTATCATGTATCAGGTGGATACATTGTATGATCAGGAGGATCATGTATGATGATATGTATCACGTAGATACTTGCTATGCATCAGGTGGATGCATTGATGATCAGGTGGATCATGTATGATGATATGTATCAGGTAGATACTTGGTATGCATCAGGTGGATGTATTGATGATCAGGTGGATCATGCAGCAGGATGTTGCAGTGATGATCAGGATGATCATGGATGATGAGCTTCAGGATGTTGCTCCAGATGACATGCAGTAGGACGTTGCAGTGATGATGATCAGGATGATCATGAGTACATCAGGATGATGTATGGTGAATATCAGGTTGATACTCTGTGGCCGTGGATTAGGTTGTGCAGATGAGCATGTCTGGGAGATCCTATAGGTCGGAGTTGTGTACCCGTAACAGCCTGGGATGCTCTTTCGAGACATTGCTCTGGGAGGACATGTAATTTGTGCCCTGGGAGATTTCAGGTCGGAGTTGTGTACCCGTAACATCCTGAGATGCTCTTGCGAGGTTTTGTCCTATGGCATGTAATTTGGGCCCTGGGAGATTTCAGGTCGGAGTTGTGTACCCGTAACATCCTGAGATGCTCTTTCGAGGTTTTGCCATGACCACATGTAATTTGTGCCCTGGGAGATTTCAGGTCGGAGTTGTGTACCCGTAACATCCTGAGATGCTCTTGCTAGGTTTTGTGGTGGACCACATGTAATTTGTGCCCTGGGAGATTTCAGGTCGGAGTTGTGTACCCGTAACATCCTGAGATGCTCTTTCGAGGTTTTGTGGTGGGGTCACATGTAATAGCGCCCTGGGAGATCCTACAGGTCGGAGTTGTGTACCCGTAACATCCTGGGATGCTCTTTCGAGGTTTTGTGACGCACGTAATAAGTCCTGAGGATTCCACAGTATGGCCAGTGATGACGAAGACCTGCAGGTGGTGGGCCTACATCCAGTATGAAAAAGGACTGGCTCTGTAGAACTTCCTATGACGAGTAGATTCAGAGATTGATTGAGATAGCAGCAGCAGTGATGATGATGATGACTCGATGACGATTATCCAGTGACGATGATCCAGATAAGATGACTTGTGCTAGAAGAACTGTGCTGAGAAATACCTTCCTAGTTAAGAGGGAGTGTTGATGTATATGTAACTTCGGAATGTATTTCACATATATGTATATTGTATTCCTATAGAGATGGTATTATTCCTCTATAAGGAAGTGTCGTCATTTATATTGTAAGTGTCGTAACTTATACTTGATGGGTTATTAGACCACCTTATTTGGGGTCGGCCCTGTATAAGTCATGTGGGTCAAAGGGTTATTAGACCACCCTATTGGGGGTCAGCCATGTGGGTCAAAGGGTTATTAGACCACCCTATTGGGGGTCGGCCCACTCAGCATTATGTTATGTGGTTAAGTTCGAGCCTACATGAGTTAGGTAAAAAGGCAAGTCAAGTCAAGTATAAATAGAGTGCGGGAGGCACTCTATTTTCTCACTCACTTCTCACACATGCACTCAAGGAGGAGTGGCGCACTTATGGAGGAGGAGGATCTGCTGCTAGGTTATGGCTATCTCTCTTGGTTGGTTGTATCATTGCTCTATCTATCTCTGAGGAAGTTATTGGGGTTTTTCACCTTTATGGTTTTCCCCAAGTAAATCTTTGTGTCTCTTGTGTGCTTGCATTATTGTCTCCATGATTGATATGCTGTAGATATGCTGTACATGTTGTTCTCTCAGTTAAGATCCTATATCAAATTGAAGTAAATTCAGAAAATTTAACATTGGTATGGGACTGGAATACATCAATTGGTCAACTAAGTACTAAGTCTCCCTATGATTCTATTTCACATTCTTATTTCCAAGGTGAGTCTTGAATGGTGGTTCAATGTTTATGGAAATGGAACATCCCATTGAAGCTGAAATGTTTCTTTTGGATCAATTTGAAAAATTGCATTCTGACATGGGACAACCTTGTTAAAAGAGGGTGGTATGGGCCTAACATTTGTGTTCTATGTAAAATGGAATGTGATCCAGTTAAACATATGTTTGCAGATTGCTCTTTCATTACAAAGATATGGCAAGAAATTTTTGAATATTTACAAATTACCCAAGCTTGGAGATCCTCCTTTGTTGATGACAATTTTAAACTTTGGGTTGAGAGAAATAAATCCCACAAGATGTTGTCAGTATTCATATTCTGGGACATTTGGAAATCAAGGTACTTTGCTATTTTTGAGGGAAAAACTTCAAATGTCTATGCCAGTTGTGTCAGAATCTTAGGCTTTTATAAAGAATTTTCTTTAGTTGAAAAGAAAAAAAGAGTTCGTCAGATTTCTAATCCTGCGATCTCCTTCTATTTTCCAGTGGGATATTTTGATGGAGTTGCTCAAATGGGTGAATGTGGAGGAGGGATTTTTGTAAAAATTAATGAAGATCCTAATTTCATACTCTCAATGAGTTGTGGTTCGGGTTCTAATACAAGAGCAGAACTAATGGCTTTATTGGGGTTAATCCATTTTTTTTAACCATTGGTATTGCTTCTATCCAGGTTTTGGGAGATTCAAAGGTTGTTGTGAATTGGGAAAATGGTTTGTATAAGTTGTAGGTACTTTCTTTGGAGCAATGGTGCCACAAAATCCGTTATGTAATGCCCTCCTTTTTAAAGATATCTATTTGCCATATCTTTAGAGAATATAATTATGTTGCTGATGATTTATCAAAGAAAGCTATTTGAGGACCAGAGGGCATATTATTTTATGAGGAATTCATGGAGGGTTCATGTTGACATGGAAACAAGTAGTTTCCCACAACAACATTGAACATTGTGTGGCTAGTGAAAGATAAGCATGATTGATCGCCCTTAGTTTATAGCGACATAAAACAAGACAATGAATAAAATAAATAATAGTGTTTGTCTCGAATTTCCTGAGAAATAAGTGAGCTGTAAAAATGATTTTCTTTATTAGTAAAACATTTCATACATTTCTTAGGAAATAGCTATATCTTCAAAACGACCGTGAAGAGCGGAATGTAATATCGCACAATACATAGTCAAATTTGCAATAAGGGAAGGATGAGGTGTTTGGACTAAGAAGTATCAATAATGAGTTTTGTAATGTCGATTCCCTCAAAATAGTTCAAACTGAATTCAACCTTCCAACTTTTTACAAACTTATAAGGGAACACCTTCCATCAATGCAATTTTTCATAGACCAGACTCCCTGCGCAAGTGATATATCTCTCTCTTTTAAAGAGTTACTTGACAGTTATAGTTTTTATTCTTTTTAATAGAAATGTGAAATAGATTTATATATATGAATGGAGAGTACAAGGAACATACAAGCCTCCAAAAAAGAACATGCCAAAATCCTGGGAATAAGACATCCAGCAAGAAAAAGTCTCCAAAGGCTTAAGTAGAGTTTCATAATTTCTTAACAGTCCTAAATTTTGTCCTTTTACAATATAGATTCTAACGAACTGATTACATAGAAGCTTGCAGAAAAAACATAAATATCTACTTCAAATAGAGAAAGCTGAGAGTGGCACTTCATTCCTGAATCAGGGTTCTTGCTATTTCCATATGTAGAGCAACTTCTTCTTCCATATAGGAATTCCCTCCTTGTTTTTCCTGGGTACACTGGTTCTCCTTGAGCCCTTCCACACCGTTCCACACTTCAAGCAAAATATCCTCTAATTGGATGAAGCAGTCCTCGTTCCGTTCATTGCCATGCATGAAATCTTCCTGGTGCCGAAAATTCATGCTGGCCATGTCTCTCTTCATAACTTCAAGCCATTCAAACTAAACCTTACCATGTCGCTCATCGTCTTCCTCAAATCCTCCAATTTGTGAATGTGCACCCGAGAATGAGTCACGATGTCTTCCACACGAGAATCCAAGTAGCTAAGGTCCTGAGCAGTTCTCTGACCTTCCTCTAGTGTGTCCCAAAAAGCTTCATAGGTGCAACGCACCATCTTTCTCGTACCCATCGGGATGTTTTTAATTTCCCTGACCTCTCCTAAGAGCTTCTCCATTTATTTTCTCATGGAAGTAGGGTTACTCTTCCTTATATCCCAACTACCTTCACATATGATCAACTCTAAACTCATGAGAGTGCACTCTGAGTTATGAGAAATGATATAGATATTCTCCATTTTAACGAGTCTTTCTGACGGAGGAGCATGTGAAGTAAAGGCCTGGTCCTTTCCCTGCGAGGCATTAAAATATTTAGTCCAATCAAAGATCTCCTTCAAATTATCGAGGGGATTTTTGATTTTAGGGCAATTAAAGGCTGTTAACTCACACTTAACAGTTGTCATCCAAGCAACGTTCCTCCATTGCTTGCCATCGATTCTCCCTTTGAGAGATGGAAACTTAGAGTTAAGGGCACC
Source organism: Larix kaempferi (assembly GCA_027924585.1). Taxonomy (NCBI): domain Eukaryota; kingdom Viridiplantae; phylum Streptophyta; class Pinopsida; order Pinales; family Pinaceae; genus Larix; species Larix kaempferi. The sequence continues at coordinate 3,053,375 of BSBM01000779.1, forward strand.
AAACTCTCTCCCAAGGTGCTGGACTAACGAGTGGTGGCCTCTTCCCATAATTAGCAGGGTAACCATTTAAAATATTTTGAGGAGTTATTTTCTATGATTTCCCCTTGGCCAAGCCTAGATCACTTGTTGGCCATAGTGTCTGCTTCACTATTATTCTAACGCTTTATGTGGAAGAATTGGATCCTATCTATTTCAGAAATAAAAGCTAGGATTATTTGATGTATCATACTCACTTCTTAGTCTTTACCATACTGGATATTACACATCTCCTGAATGACAATCTTTGAGTCTCCAAAGACCTGGTAAGACTCAATTCCTAGTTTGGCCATTGTTTCGATGCCTAGCATTAAGGCCGCCCATTCAAGCTAATTGTTCATTTTCTTCCCAAGACCCCAAGCATAGGAAAAGAAGGTTTCATTCATCTCGAGTCAAAGATGACCCCCGGACACCTACCTCCCCTTTGACAGAGGGTAATGAGTTTTCCATTATGTCGATTCGAGCCACTCATGTGAAGAAAAAGGGCATCATGGAAACATCTTGATTGGTGTTGATGAAATATTGTAGGAAGGATAGAAGGATGGCTCTTTATTTGAAGGTTATATGTAGATTAGTCTACATCCTAGTCCAATGCTTTTTTATTTCCCGTTCTCCAATTTACGATGAGAGTAGCAATGAAATTGAACTCTTTTGAGCAATTTCAATTCGTGTGCAGGTAGAGCACAAGTGGCGATACACTTTTGAAAGGACATGTGCGGGTAACTAATGAAGAAGACCATAAGGGAATGTGCAAAATTCCCGAGCCGCTGGAGCACAAGTAGCGGCACACTATTGAAGAGGCCTCTGATAACTCATAGACGAGAAAGGATTTATTTCATGGTAAGGCTCCTATAAGCATCCAAGAAGCGTCGATTTTCTATGGAAGATGTGGGAAGCTAAAGGAAAACGTTACATGTGTTACCATTGTAGCGCGTGTGGCATCTGTAACAAAGATAGGTCACAAGACAAATGGTAATTGATAGGGTGGTCAACACAATCAAATTTCATGTTTTATATATTAGTCAATTGGGATTCTCCATGTTTGGTCAAATCAATAGAGCATTTATGTTACGAGTTGAATTTACATTTTTCTAACCATACACAGGCATGCAAACTATGCACTTTCTGAATATATTATAGATGTTTCATACTATAAGTGCTTTAAAAAGGAAAAGATTGTTTCAATGATGTGATTGCTTGCAACAATATCAAATATTCAACATATCAGCCTTTGCATAAACCTTCTGATTTGATATTTTCAGAGCCATAAAAATCGTAGATGTTAGTAGAGATTTTGTGTGTCAGTTTTTTCTTGGTTTCTCGTAAAGTCAAACCCTTGTCAAAAGGTTGAGCATTACCTTCATGGGTTAAACTTTCTTATCTTTTAGTGAATTGATAAAACCATTGATGCAAACCCCGGTATGGGCCAATCCCGCATCACCCAAAAATATATCCATTCCAATTTCCCAATTTGTCAAATCCTAGTATCTAACAAATGGAAAAGGAGTGTCATAAATCTAGCCGCTTGTTGGAATCCTCATAGTTTGAGATGTAATACTTTTAAATTTTAGGATAAACAAATACAATTCTGTAACTATTACTTCCATGATTTTGGTATGAAGATATATATAACCAGATATTCTAAGTTAATCACATACCGATCAACGATATAATACTTTAAACCTTCACAACATTGAATATGCATCTGGATCTATAAAAACTAGAGCTCTAATTTATCACTCACAGGGACTGCATTTTACTCATAGTCTGAGATGTAATACTTTAAATTTCAAGATAAATGAATACAAATTTTGTACCTATTGTTTCCACAAATTTTGTTTTTTTGAAATATGAATACAAGAGTTCTAAGTTACTAGCTAGATCAGAGTTTTACTTGTAGTCAGAAAGACTTTATATTCTCAACAGACAAACGAATGTGAAAACTGAATCTTCCTTTTTCATGATTTTTGGTATGAAAAATATGTAAACAAAGGATCTTCCTTTCTCAGTGTATTTAAACCTATAGATTGATAAAAGAGGTCCTACGCCATATCGAAGAGATTTAAAAGAGATAAATCATTAATTAAACATTCCCAGCGTAAATGTGGTTCTACCCAAATCGCAGAGGTTTAGAACAATAAATATGTAATTAAACAATTCAACCGTAAATGTGATTCCACCCAAATCGTAGAGAAAAAGAAATGAATCTGTGATTTACATTCCAATCATGAATGTGGTTCTACCCAAATCGCAGAGATCTAAAGAGAATGAATTTGTAGTTAAACAATTCAACTGTACTGGTTATTCCACCCAAATCGCGAAGAAAATGAAATGAATTTGTGATTAAACAATTCAACCGTAAATGTGATTCTACCCAAATCGTAGAGAAAAAAAAATGAATCTGTGATTAAACAATTCAATTGTAAATCTAATTCTACCCAGATTGCATAGTTTTGAAAACAATAAATTGTAAATGAACATTTCGAATGGTAAATGGTATTCTATCTAGATTGCATAAACCAAAAGGAACTTAAAATGAACATACAACTTAAAACATCAAGGATTACCTATAATTTTCTATCTATATAAAATGTAACCAGAATTTTTATAATATTTACCTATCCAGGTATCTGCTCATGATGTTTGACAACGATACAGAAGCCAATACCTGCGATTTCCCTCCAAGAATATTTAGCAATTCACCGACGGACACCTCGATTGACCTCCCGACCTTATTGGGAGTACTCTTCTTCCACCTGAACCCCCGAGCAATGGGGCATAGAGCTCACACACAAATCTAGAGATCCAGAAGTGGGCTTCCCCACCACCAAGACCTCTTGCCAAACTCCAATAGAATCAAATCAATGACTTACACTCATTACGATAACCATCCAACCATAGGGTCCCTTTCCCCTTCGTCATGCCTTCCTTAAATAGGAAAATTCACTGTGACACATGTCGCTTCATGCAAAAATACCTAATTTTTAATTATTCAATTGAAATTTAGCTCACCTAGCCATGTGTCAAATTTCTAAGAGAGTGCACATACCTTCCTAGATTTACTCAAGTCTATCTCACCTGATGTTCAATCTAGTTTCTATTTTTGTGGGTGCAAGCGGGGTTGACTAAATGCTAGAGTTTAGTATACCATTTTCTCCTAAAAAAATATTCTCCATTATTTTAATTACTAAAATACATTTCATGTGCAAATGGCGTAAATGCAATTTACATGTTTAATGCATAATGTTCGTCAATTATTTTTTCTCTAGGGTCTAGGTACCACATCGTCATGTCCATTTGTCCCTCATTTAATTTTTTTCAACATGGTACCACACCGTCGGGTCCATTTTTCCATTATTTCCGTTTATCAACAAGGTACCACATCTTCGGGTCCTTTCATTGATACTTCTTCGTTGCATATTATTTGCGGGAACTTCATGTAAGTATTTAGGATTCCTTGCCTTCAATCCTCCGTCTACACTCTATTGTAGACTAATGGTGCTGAGGAATAAGTCCATTCTTACTGCATGCCCCACAACCTTGTATGCGACCAATTCCATCATGGTCCACTTCTCATGACTTCACACTTCCCCAAGTAAGCGGATAGGTGTTTTTCAATTCGTGCATGGAATTCCGTAGGAAGTTGACACTATCATCGTTCTTCTATGTGTGATTTATTCATGCTCTACAACCCATTTATTTCCTTTGTGAGTCCGTTGATGAATTGTTTCACCTGTTGCTACACACATGCTCCAAAGCACACATTAGTAGCTCTATTCTCATTTATTATAATTCGTTTCATAATCAAACATCATATATTTCGTCGGTCTGCTAATCATTAAGCCAAAATGCATTTCTTTCACTTGCATCATACATTTCATAGCATAGCTAACAGTTAAGCAGCATATTCATGTATACACATCTATATTTCATAAAATAACTAATCATTAAGCAAACGTACATTTATTCATCAATTCTAGATAAAGCACCCAATTCAACAAATGCCATTTAACTCATTGTTTTCATTCATCAATTTGTCGTCATGAACATCGTCAGGAGTTTTCAATTATTCAAATAATATAATCAGAGGCCTCAAAGTCTACATCAGTCTAGGGGCATTACATACACCGCTTCTTATTTAGAACTTCGTCCTGAAGTTCATAATAAATATGGAAAGCTATGTCGCTCTCAGTTGCGTCCTCTCAAGTCCCAAAGCTAGGTCTATAATTGTCCCACTACACTTTGACTTGATCAATCACATGATGCCTAAGATGCCACGTTAGCTGGTCCAATACCTAGATCAGCTCGGCCATCATGGCCCCGTCATCTGTTATCTGCACATTGCTTAGATCAATAACATGTGAAGTATTGGGAACATAATGATGTAATACAGATACATGAAATACATTGTGAATCCTAATAAAATATGATGACAAGTCAAGACGATAGGAAACCGGTCCTATTCGTTCCAAAATACTAAAGGGTCCCACAAACCTAGGTGACAACTTGGCTTTCTTGCCAAATTTTATCGAACTCTTCTATGGTTTCACTCACAGAAATACCTTATCCCCAGTCTCATAACTTCGGTCAGTTTTATGCGCATCCACATAGCTCTTCTATTGATCCTATGCTTCCTTCAGTCGAGCACGAATGGGAACCATCTGGTCTTCCATTTCTTGTATCACTTCTAGCCCTAAAAATGCCCTATCTTCCAATCTATCCCAAATTATGGGATTCCTACAAGGCCGAGCATATAGGAATTTGAAAGGTGCCATTTGAATAGAACTTTGGTAACTGTTATTGTAAGCAAATTCCATTAGAGGTAGATATTCTTCCCACCTTTTATGTTGATCCATCACATACATCCTTAACATGTCCTCTAAAACTTGGTTCACCCTCTTGGTTTGACCATCCGTCTCAGGGTGATAGGCAGTACTGAAGTTACGTTGAGTTCCTAGAGCTTCTTGAAAGCTTGTCCAAAATCTTCTAGTAAATACTAAACCTTTATCTGAAATGATCTTTTTCGGTATTTCGTGCAATCTTACAACCTCATTTATGAAAACCTTCGCTATTTCTAGCGCTTGATATGTGTTCTTGAAAGGTAGGAAGTGTGCACTCTTGGTAAGAGTGTCGACTACTACAAATATGGTGTCATGTCTTCTGTTGGTCAAAGGTAAGCCAACTATAAAGTCCATAGAAATGACTTCCCACTTAGATTCTGGAATTGCATGGGGTTGAAGCAATATAGCAGGGTATCGGTGTTTTGCCTTAATCATCTGGCATTCCATACATTTAGCTACAAAACTTACCACATCCCTCTTCATTCCTTGCCAAAAGAATAAAGGTTTTAGATATGCATACATTTTCTTTACCCCGAGATGAGCCCTGTAAACCACTCTATGAGCTTCTAACAGTATCAACTTTAAGATCTCTTCATTCTTTGGTACATAGATATGGTTGTTATATCTCAGTAACCCATCCAATTCAACAGATTATCCCTCATACTTGGGTATACTCATTTGCTCATTCTCCAATTCTGTTTTCACTTTGTTGTACCATGATTCATCTAGTTGTAGTGCCAAGATATTTTCTCTTAGGTTGGTTTTCATTGGTATAACTGAGAATATCCTAGGTCTCTGACTGAGTGCGTCAGCTACTCTGTTTAAAGCTCATTTTACATAAGTTATGTCGAAGTCATACTCACTGAGTAACTCCGACCATCTTCTTTGTCTTGCATTTAGGTCACTTTGAGTAAATATATGTTGTAACCCACAATGGTCTGTCTTTAGCTCAAAATTCCTCCTGACTAAGTAGTGTCACCATAATCTCAAGGCGTGGATTATTGTTTTCATCTCCATATCATGGGTTGCATAGTTCTCCTCATGCGGCCCAAGCCTTCGAGATGTGTAAGCAATCACCCTTCCCTCTTGCATCAAAAGACATCCTACTCCTTCCTTTGATGCATCCGTACAAACTAGAAAATCCTTGTCCATATTAGGAACTTTCAATATGAGTGCAATAGTTAACAATTCCTTTAATCTAGCAAAAGCCTTATCACATTTATCAGTCCACGGAAATGCTGTATTTTTCTTCTGTAATTCTGTTATAGGTCTAGCTATTTTGGAGAAACCTTCTACATACTGTCTATAATATCCCACCATCCCCATAAAACTTTGAACCTCATGTACATTAGTGGGCACCGACCATTTCCAAATTGCTTCTATCTTTGTCGGATCCGCCGCAATCCCTTCACCGGATATAATGTGGCCAAGGTAGTGAATCTCCTTCTAGAAGAATGAACACTTGGATAACTTCCTATATAAATGGTTCTCTCTTAAGCATTGCAGCACTATTCTCAAATGTTCCTCATGTTCTTTTGGTGTTCTAGAATATATTAAAATGTCGTCTAGAAATACTTCCACAAATTTATCAAGGTATTGACAAAATACACCATTCATTAAGTTCATAAATACGCTCGATGCATTTGTCAATCCAAAAGGTACTACAACAAACTCAAAGTGTCCAAATCTCATCTTGAAGGTAGTTTTAGGAATATCTTCATCCTTAATTCTCAATTCGTGATATCTCGATCTCAGATCTATCTTAGAAAATATTGTTGCACCCTTCATCTAGTCAAAAAGGTCATCAATCCTAGGTAGAGGGTATTGATTTCTTACAGGCGCCTTAGTTAGTTGACGATAAGCAATGCAAAAATGCCATGATCCATCTTTCTTCTTGAAAAACATCATAGGTGCTCCCCATGGAGACACATTGGGTCTAATCAACCCCAAATCCAACAACTCTTGAAGTTGGATCTGTAACTCTTTCAATTCTGGCACCGACATTCGGTAAGGAGTTCTTGTTATAGGATCTGTCCTTGGTTTTAGTTCTATGGTGAAATATAATTCACATTGCAGTGGTATACCAAGTAAAGCATCCAGGAATACATCCATGTATTCCAAAATTAGAGGATGGTTGACTACTTCTATTTTATCCCCTTCCTTGTTCATAGCTATTACTGCATAAATTTGGCATCCCTTTCTCATACTCTTCTTCAGTTGCATGGCCGATATCATCCTTAAGGAAACCTTCCTTTTCCTTCATAAGTATTCTCTTGTAACCTTCATCATCGTAGAAGGATAATTTCTTACTTCAGCAATCCATTACCGTTGAATGTACCTCCAACCAATCCATTCCTAGAATTAGAACATAAGTGCCTAACTATGTAGCATAAAATGACACTTTAGTAGAGCATACCCCTAAGTCAACTTTGCAATCTTCTACTTTGAGACCCACTCTCTGGACACTCCCGGAAGACATTTCGATAGTGTCAAAATCCTCTTGATTGACTGCCATCATCTTACTACTTTCTAAAGCTTTAAAAGAAATGAAAATTTATGTGGCACTAAGGTCTATAAGCAAAGAGAATACATTACTGTCTATCTTACCAGTGGTCTCTAGGACTATAGATTGGTGCTCGGTTTGATGGTTGTTGACAACCACATGGAAGTGATGCACTCGTCTCAGATTTTCCGCAGTAGTTTGTCGAGGTCCTTGAATTCTTTTGTTCCCTTGGTCTTGCCAAGGACATTTGCTCTGGAAGTGTGGTCCTCCACATTTCCAACATCCAGCTTTTGGACCTCTAGTGTTACTTTCAGTGGGTACATGGTTCCGTGTAGTTCCAAATTGTGTTGGTTTGCAAAAGGTTTTTCATGATCATTTATCGGTGGCGATCAGTAGGGTGCTACATCTTCTTTGTTAGATTTTCCATGGAAAGATCCCTTCCCAAAATTATTCTGTCCATAATGATGTTTGGGTGCATGAGAATATTGATTGCCTCGTTCAACACTAAAAAAGTTCTTAATGGGTGGTCCCTTGCTTTAAAGCTCTTCCTCAGTAATGAGAGATTTCTAAACTACGTCGTGTAAGCTTGAAGGCATCAAAATGCGAACCTTGTCTTAGATATTTTGGTTTAATCCAAAGACAAACTTGTTGACTTTTAAATTTCTTGTTGATACATGATGTGCATACCTCAGCAATTCCATAAAACAGATCTCATACTCCTGTACCGCTTGTTGTCCATGTCTCAAAGCATGGAAGTCATTCAACTGTCGTTCGATGAACTCATCTGATACATAATGTTGACAGAAGTGTTTGTTGAACTCTTCTCAATAAATATCTTCGGTTTCCAGACCTAGATGAGTTTGTAAGGTCTTCCAACAAATGAGGGATTCCCCCATAAGCTCTAGTGATGACATGCAGACTTTCATGTTGGATGTATAGTACCTCAGTGCAAAACACATGGCCATATTTTCTAACCATGCTTATGTGTCAGTTCCCTCGGTGGAACCCAATGTAAAATTAGTCACAGCAGATCTATTGAACAAGAATATCAATCACAAATATGTAAAACAATTTGGAGTAAAAACTATGCAATAGAGATGCATCAGTGCTCTATAATCCAGAATAGTAGAATTACAATACAATACTGTTGCAATGACTGAGCAATCCAAATTATCCAAGGAGGTCATTCGAATATAATTCATGGCATAGCTTGGTTCCAACTAGGAGTACTCACCTCAATCAGTGGTGGTCATCAATGCACAAGTAACTGTCAGACAAGTGTCGAACTGAGTCTAACTGAGTGTAATAAGTGGAACTGATGGTAACTAGCAATAATTTAGGGATGGAGGCTTGGTGGAGGGTGCATCAGGAGCAATCTGGAGTATGAATAGGTATTAAAGTCTCATCGAAGGTCCATCAGAGTGATAACAATAGTTAGGAGTCAGTCCAGCCTTAAATCAAGGCAAGATAGGTGGCTAACTGAAGTGAACTGGAGTGGTAGGTGAAAAAAGGCGCCCTTCTATTGTTCGAGAATTCTACCCTATAGCGAGGAGATGGACACCACCAACTTCTGTGGTGACAAGTAAATACATTGATCATATCACATAGGCTTCTACAAAAGGAAAGAGATCAAGGTTCTTGAAGCCATACCTTATTAACGAAGTTCGATCCTAGCTTTCGCTTTCTCCTTCGATCGATCCTCCACTTGATCTTCCATTTGACAAACCTGCAATACAAAGATACCTTCCTCAGCGTATCTTTACTGATATAAAAATAATGAAATTGAAATACAATTTAGACATCAAATACAATCAACCATTTAATCCAAACAAACATGCAATCCATTATACATTTGATTGCGACGGGAAGGGCATTTCAACCTTTATTGTCAAAAGCAAATAATCAGTACAATTATACCTGATCATTCAAAGTGCTTATGCAACCGGATCCTGGGATCCTGATCTTCACACTAACTTTGGAATTCCTCTAGCGTAACAAACCTTAATGCATAGTTTCTCCTCATTTGTGAGTCTAGTCTCTCTCTTCTATCCCTCTTGTATTTATGGGACAAGGTAGGCAGTTTGGATCAAGAGGTAGTTTGATTGGGAAGTTGGGCAAGTTGCAAAACCAACTTCAACTAATTTCAATTCATCAAATTAATATATTTTTGATTACTTTTTAAGGTGTAGGCTACTTTTGTTAAGTGGAGTAGCGTTCAACATGCAACTTCTCTGCTTTACAACCAGCGTTTGCAATATTTCTAAAGCTGTATGCTACTCTATTGAAGCAAAGTAGAGTATTTCTAAGGGAAAACGCTACTTTAATGAAGTGGAGTAGAGTATATTTGGAGGAAAACACTACTATCATGCTTATAGGGTAGTGTTTTTTGTTAAAAGTAGCCAAAAAGAGGGTTTTGTCAGCTGTAGAGGGGTAAGTCTAGTCCATTCATCATCTAAGGCAATCATGCTCTTCAATCCCAATTGTCCTTTTGTGTGATCGACAGCTCAAGGTGATCATGGATGGAGAAGCATAGATTTGACCTATAACAGATGCCCCCTAATGTGTGAGATCAAAGGGAGTAGATGGCCGAAATACATTATAATTTCAAGTCAGCAGAGGAGCAAGAAATCGTAAAACCAAGTCACAAAAGTACCTAAAATAACAATCAAGGTTAGCAAGCAATTACAATCTTGACATCATATATATGTGTAGCATGACACAACGTGATCTCCAATACATAACTAGGAGACATATATATAGCATGGCCGAAGAAATACAAGTGTGGATCCATGTCAGAATAAGAGATCATAGCCATAACAACAAACTGGATCTATGTCTCATGGAGAGCCAAAAAATGAGTGAGGCTTAGTCTTGCACAGCTTGGGTGATAGCATAATGAGGTAATGCTATCAAAATCCCAAGGTCTTAATCCAAACACCCAAGGTACAAACCCTAACCATGTGAATAAATGAGATGAAATTCAAACATGGGGAGTATCGTTTAATTACCGGTCATTGATGTATACTGTTAACAAACACGAGGACTTCCACCGATAATGATGATGGGGCCCAAGGTACCTAATACTATCCAACAAGTGTGAATAAATGGACTTGACGTCGAACACTTGAGGAACCTTTCAAGTAAGAGATATTGATGTATTCTCATAATTCAACAGTGAGGGAAATTGTCACTGGTGACTGCAATCCTCAAGGTACTAACCGAAACTCTAAACTTCGTTCCCAGAGAAAAATGAGTTGATGTCGATGGGAAGAAGTTCGTTGGAAGGGAGGCCTTAAGGCATCCTCCATCATCCGACATGAGGAACACTCAAATGGTATGAGCTGATGTGGAGCAGTACAAGTAACAAGACTGACACTAGGATGGCTGACACATGAGGTCAAGGTAAACTGTAGAATGGTCGACATAGGGTGTATCCTTGAACAGTGAGCATGACACAAAGTGACTTAGGCAATTTTCAACATGATGGGAGAGTGATATAAGCCTGCAATGTAGGAGACATTAGCAGACCCTCCATATGGTTGGAAGAATAACCAACCAAGGGAGTAAACAACTCGGAGATCAGGTTCACCCTAAGGTCAAAAAACTAAAACCCAATTGACATGATGGACTCAAGTAGGTGATGTGTTCAAGGATAGGACTGACTGAACTGCCTTTGAAACTATAAGATTTGATATACCCTTCTTATCCCTTATTCTTTTTAGATAAAAGAATACCTTTCTTGTTGTTTTAATGATTCCAAGAAAGAATGAAAACTCAATAGATCCAACCATGTAAAGAGTTTAATGAGCCCATGGGAGGAAGACTCGGGACCTTCTTCATTGTTTACAGAGTTTGAAGAAGAGATAGAATAATACTCTATAATACTGATCTCTGGATTTTAATATCGAGCAGAGATCTGTTCTTGCTCACCGGTGTTTTCAATTTTAAGGAGTCTGAAAAACTTAAACAATAACTCCATTCACCTACTCATGGATTTTAATATCGAGCCCAAGTAGTTTAATGCTCACTGGTGTTTTCCTGTTTATGGAGTCTGAAAAACTTAAACAATCCTCTTCTTACCCTCTCATGGATTTCACATCGAGCGCGAGTAGGTGAGTGCTTGCTTGGTGTTTTCATATTTCGAGAGCCTGAAAACCCTAAAGAAGGCTTCAAAAGGTCCTTTTTTGTAAATTTAGTCTCCTCCCCCAAAAAAGTGTAAAACAATGGAAGAAGAACTCTTCTAGCCATAGATGACTAGAGTATTGCTTTTTCGTAAGTAATCCACAAAAGTCCGGAAAAAGGTTAAACTTATACTTAAGTAGATGTCGCTTCAAATCCTTTAACGAGTCTGAAATGACAACTATACTCGGCAATCTTGTCATATTTAAAGAGTCTAACAAGAGCGTGAAAGAACTCTATAAAGATATTTTTGATAAAATTTTAACGAGTCCGAAAAAGTAAACTTGTGACCTCCTTACTATTTTTAATGAGCTCAAAGGAGAGATAGAAGAATGCTCATAGCCTCCTTACTATTTTTAACAAGTTTGAAGTGAAGGTGGAAGAATGCTCGTAACTTCCTTACTATTTTTAACGAGCTCAAAGGAAATTTGGAAGATTGCTCGATAGTGGATCAATGTCCAAATGAATGGCAGACTGCATTATAGACTATAGGAAAACTTCATAAGAGGGAAGTATATTATCCCAGATGGATTGCATATCTAAACATTCAAATGGAGTCATCACCTGGTCAATTGTCGGGACCGAGTCTCGAGAAAGTAAGCATGAATTCAGAGGCTTATTCTTAGTAGCAATTGGACTCAAGGAACAATATGCCACATAATTTGATTGCGACATAGTAGTGCCTACTGACGGGGGACACACTTGGTCTATAGTTGGGTGATAAGTGTTGATGTATATGTAACTTCGGAATGTATTTCATATATGTATTTCATATATATTTATTGTACCCTTATAAGAGATGTGTTATTCCTCTATAAGGAAGTGTCGTCATGTGTATTGACAAGTGTCGCAAGTGTGTGTACTTGGTGATGGGTTATTAGACCACCATGTGTGGGGTTGGCCCTGAAATATATATTATATTGTGGATGTAACTAGCTAGGCAAGTCGGCCCCATAAGGTCACTGGGCAAATAGGTTAGTATAAATAGAGATCAGGAGATCTCTATTTTGATCATTCAGAAAGACACACTTCTCTCACTCAGAAGGTGGCACACTATTGAGGAGGAGGATCATCTGCTACTAGGAGACTATCTCAAGTTTATTTTGGTTGTACTTTGGATGAGCCATTGCTCTATCTATCTCTGTGGAAGTTGTGGGGTTTTTCACCTTAGGGTTTTACCCACGGAAACTCTGTGTCTCTTGTCTCTCATGCTTTTGATTCTTGTGATGCTTGTCATGCTTATTGTGATTGTTATGCATTGATATACTGTATATGTTGTTCTCTCAGTAAAGATCCAAGAGTATTGTGAATTAATGCTCAAAATTTAACATGGTATCAGAGCTAACCTAAGAAGAAGACATTTTACAGTGACAGAAACTTGAGTTTCTTGTTTATTGGGTTTCTCTCCACAGATTTCGGAAAAGTAGTATAGTATATTGACTCTACTCATCAAGGAGAATCTATCTGTCCAATCATAATTCAATTCTGAGCATTTTCAGATTTGGCCCTAAAAATTAGGGTTTCCACAAAAATAGGAATTTCTGAAATCTGAAAACATAGCTGGAAGCTCCTTGCAAAAATCGAAGTTTAGAGCTTTGGATTGAGATTTTTGGTTGGGTAGATATTTGGGAAACTCAAACCCTAATTTAGGGCTCTCCCTAGTGAACCCGAGAGGACAAAAAGGCAAATATGAAGGGTAAATCTTTGCTAATCTCAAATTCTGAATACACCAGGCTAATCAGCTCATCAAGGTGCATATTTCTATTTTTTCAGAAAGTTGAAATTCACATTTTGAATTTTTAGGGTTTTTTCGACAAACCCTAATCCAAGACTAGATCCTGTTTTCAATAATATAAGTGGTAAGACCTAAATCTTTTCTATTTCCATTTGAAGTACTCTTAAGATGTCTCACCACACCAAGCTTGAGGATAAGCTTGAAAGGGATGATAACTTCCGAGCTTGGAAGTATAGGATTGGGTTAATCCTGGAAGAGAATGAGTTGGACTCATATATAAAAGAAGACATCCCTATCCTAGAAGATGAAGAGGCTAAAGTATTGCATAAGAAGAACTTGGTCAAGGCAAAAAGAATCATTGCTGATTCTATCAAATACCATCTCATACCCCATGTGTCTTCTCTAAGAGAAACCCAAAGAGATGTTTGACTCTTTGACCAAGTTATATGAAGGGAAGAACATAAATCGGAAGATGACTCTGTGGAATCAATTGAAAGGGGTCAAGATGTTCAATGGAGAAACCATTCAATCTTACTTCTCCAAGGTATCTCAAATCAAGGAACAACTTGAAGCTATGGATGAAGTAGTGGACAACGGTGAAATTGTTATGACCACTCTGAATGGCCTACCTAGGTCATGGGACTCCTTTATTCAAGGAATCTATGCAAGAAAGAAATTGATCTCTTTCAATAGATTGTGGGAGGAATGCTCGGCTTGTGGCCCGAGAAGAAAAGATGGGGAATGAAGATAAAGCTCTCACATCTCACACTAAGAAGGGAAAGTTCAAGAGGGATCCATCCCATTACAAGAAGAAATCTTCTCATCATTATCACAAAGATAAGAAAGATCTAAGGTGTTTCACTTGTAATGAGAAGGGTCACTTTGCTTCAAAATGTCCCAAGAACAAAAGGGACAACCACAACAAAAACAACTCCATCAAGAAGAAGAACGGTAACAAAAGAAGGTACCATGCTCATGTTGCCGAAGATGATGAACCTCCAAAGAAGAAAGCTAGGGCAGAAAGTGAAGATGACTCATCAAGTGAAGAAGAGTATGTCCTAATCTCTGCTCTCACAGGTACAATCTCCCATGGTTGTAATGATTGGTTAATTGATAGTGGGGATTCCAAACACATGACTGGGTCTAAGGAATCCTTTGTAAACCTATCTGAACATCGATCACCCCATAAGGTGAAACTTAGGGATGATTTTCAATACCCAATCAAAGGAAGTGGTGAAGCCCCGTACAACCCAAATTCTGGAAAATCATTGAAGATGAAAGAAGTCCTTTATGTACGTGGGCTCAAGAAGAATCTTCTCTCCATCTCGGCATTGGATGCAAAAGGCATGAGGGTTGCATTTGTAGATGGCTAAGTCCTAAGGTGGCCAAAGTATAAATCAATCGATGATGCAGTAGTGTTTGGAGAGCAAGAGGGAGGATTGTACAAATTAAAGGGACAACCTGAACATGCTATGGAGACAAAGATTCATCCATAGTCATGGATCACATAGAGGTATGTATATAATTTGTTTTTGCAAAAGTTAACTAATGAGTTATGCAGGTCATTGAAGAGAACAAGATCACATTGCTAGACATAACTAGCAAATATGGTGACCATGTACGTGTTTCTTATATCATAGGATCTATTATATAAATATGTATGACATGATTGATGATGTATATTCATGAAGTCATAGGTTTGAATAATCATGGGTATATGCATATTACATGTCTTACCTTATTTAATGTTATGACTAACCAAAAGAGTCATAGGCTTGAGTAATCATAGGTTTAGACATGTTATGACTAACCATAAGAGTCCTATATAAACCTTGAATGCTAATGCTTATTATTTCTGTTTGAAATGATCATGACTATACATGCTTGAGATTATTTTGTTTTGATAGTATTGAGAATATACTAATGAGTGTATGATTTTTTATGAGATCACAAGGATAACACAGTCATGATACTAATAAGCATGCATTGGGACCAAGGATGAATATAAGTTCAAGAACAGGTAATCTAGGAAGCAAAGATCAAGAGGGAGCACACTCCATTGGCTTTTCCAAGGATGTAGATATTCAGAGGGAGTTGACCATCTCTCTACATTCCACATCAGAAAGGTGTAGAAGAAGCTACTTCAGCAGCTCCTGCAAGGAAGCAAAGACTCATAGGGAGTCCACCCAACAAACAAACAAAGATAAGTATTTTAATTATCATTTCTTGCATATTTGTTTGTTTAAATAAAATTGTTTAATGATGTATATGCTCATGTTCCTAGACTTAGGATATGTATTGTGCATATTAGAATGATTGCATTAATGAAAAGTATACTACTAATATGCATGTGATGGGTAAGTGGCCTATGGCACTGTACAACATTCCATTGCTACTTATCTAGAATGAATCCTCTTTGCTGACATGTTGGGACTAGTGCAAACTCTTAACAATGTTCTAGTAGAGATTGGAAGGCATCTAGAAAGTTACAGGATATGGATGAATGTTGTATTGAAGCATTGGCTAGAATAATTGCTTGACTGTATGACATATTTCTTTATGTATAAGAATTTGTTTTAAAAAATATAAGATGTTTCTAATCATGCAATTTAACTTGTCTTGTAGGAAAGATCAAATACCATCACCTACAAAAGAAGGACTACAACATTTGTTCAGCAACAAAGTTATCTATTGAAAATATTGAAGATATTAAAGTTCCCAGGACCCAGGAAGAATGCCATGATCCGTCGATCATGAAGAATGATGTTTGGGATGTAGTCCCAAGACCTGAAGGGAAGTTTTGTTATGACTTCCATACAGATCTATCAGATCAAGCATGCTGCAAATGGCAGCATAGAGAAATATAAAAGTGATGAAATGGAAAATACACCAAATGGATGTCAAGACTGCTTTCTTGAATGGTGTAGTTGAAGAGGAAGTATATGTGGAGCAGACACTCGGTTTCTAAATACATGATAGGGAGTCATATGTGTGCAGATTGAAGAAAGCCTTGTATGGATTGAAGCAAGCTCCCAGAACTTGGTATGGTACGATGGACAGTTTCCTATCTAGTTTGGGCTTTACCAAGAGTAAAGCGGATTCCAACCTTTACTACAAGGTCGAGGAAGGGAATCTTGTGATTATACTATTGTATGTGGCTGACTTATTTGTAACAAGAGATGACAAATTGATTGCAGATACTAAAAGGAAGCTTGCTGCCGAGTTCGATATGAAAGATTTGGGAATGATGCATTATTTCCTAGGTATGGAGGTGTGGCAGAGTGCAAGTGGGATCTTCCATGGTCAAGGGAAGTACACAGTAGATATCTTGAAGAGATTTGGGATGATGGATTGCAAGGCCATGGCCACACCCATGGCATTGAATCTGAAGCTTCTATGTGATGCTTCATCTAAGCCAGTTGATATCTCTATGCATCGTTAAATGATATGGGTCCTTGATGTACTTGACAAACACGAGACCAGATATTTGCTTTGCAGTGAACACATTGAGCCAGTTCCTGACGGATCCGAGGAGTGTTCACCTGGTTGCTGTAAAGCATGTCCTGAGGTACCTGAATGGTATAGTGGATTATGGGCTCAAGTATGAAGCGAATCAAAAGTTTAGCCTGTAGGGTTATGTTGATTCAGATTGGGCTGGCAGTGCTGCAGATAGGAAGAGCACATCTGGGTGCTGCTTCAGTATGGGATCAGGTGTGATCTCTTGGTTTAGCAGGAAGCAGTCCTGCGTATCACTGAGTACAGCTAAGGCGGAGTATGTTGCATCTTGTTCAGCTAGTTCTGAGGCAGTATGGCTACAGAAGCTACTATTTGAGTTATTTGATCTCCTATTGGATGCTACTGGTATCTTTTGTGATAACCAGAGTTGTGTGAAGCTGTTCAAGAACCCAGTGTTTCATGACAGGTCGAAACACATAGAGATCAAATATCACTATATTAGGGATATGGTGTAGAGAGGAGCTGTGAAGCTCCTGTACGTTGCAACGGACGAGCAGATTGCAGATGTGCTAACGAAGCCACTAGCCAGGGTGAAGTTCGAGTACTTCAGGAGAGGCTTGGTGTTCTTCAGATTGATGACACTTCGAGGAAGAAGTGATGGACACATTTGATGAAGCCATTCCAAGCATGTTGGAAGTACGATCCTTCACATGGCTATGGATATAAGCGTTGGATGATGAGCATCGGGATGATGTTTTGGTTTCTGCTTTGTATGATCAGTTGGATCATTTGTATATGTATGTACGCATCATGTTGGATGTTGGATATGATCAGTTGGATCATTTATATGTATGTACGCATCATGTTGGATGCTGGATATGATTGGTTGGATCATGTGTATGTATTTTTTATAGGCATCATGTTGGATGCTTGGACCATGTATATGTATATGTATCAGGTGGATACATTGTATGATCAGGTAGATCATGTATGTTGATATGTATCATGTATTTATATTTGTATCAGGTGGATACACTATATGATCAGGTGGATCATGTATGATGATATGTATCAAGTAGATACTTGGTATGCATCAGGTAGATGCATTATATGATCAGGATGATCATGGATGACGAGCTTCAGGATGTTGCTCTAGATGACATGCAGTAGGATGTTGCAGTGATGATGATCAAGATAATCATGTGTACATCAAGATGATGTATGGTGAGTATCAGGTTAAACTCTGTGGCCGTGGAACAGGTTGTGCAGATAAGCATGTAATTTGTGCCCTGGCAGATTTGCAGATAGTCTTTTGAGGTTTTGCCTATGGTATGTAATTTGTACCCTGGTATATCTAGCAAATGCTCTTTCGAGGTTTTGCTTGGGAGGACATGTAATTTGTGCCTTGGGAGATCTACAGATAGTCTTTCAAGGTTTTTCCTATGGCATGTAATTTGTGCCCTGGGATATCTAGCAGATGATCTTTTGAGGTTTTGTCCTATGGCATGTAATTTGTGCCCTGGGAGATCCGATAGGTTGAGTCGTGTGCTCGTAATTAGTCCTGGAATGCCCTTTCAAGGTTTTTCCATGACCACATGTAATTTGTGCCCTGGGAGATCTGATAGGTTGAGCCTTGTGCTCGTAATCAGTCCTGGGATGCTCTTTCAAGGTTTTGTGGTGACCACATGTAATTTGGGCCCTGGGAGATCCGATAGGTTGAGCCTTGTGCTCATAATCGGTCCTAGGATTATCTTTCTAGGTTTTGTGGTGGGGTCACATGTAATAAGTCCTAGAGATTTGGACAGGATGAAAAAGGCCTCAAATGCTCTTTAGAGTTCTTGCTAGTCAAGAGACTCTTTTAAGGTTTTGTGACGCATGTAATAAGTCCTAAGATTTCCACTGTATGGCCAGTGATGACGAAGACCTGCAGGTGGTGGACCTACATCCAGTATGAAAAAGGGCTGGCTCTGTAGAACTTCCTATGATGAGTAGAGTCAGAGATTGGTTGAGATAGCAGCAGCAGTGATGATGATGATGACGATGCATCGATGACGATGGTCCCGAGAAGAAGACTTGTCTAGCAGATCTGTGTCGACAAATACCTTCCTAGTTAAGAGGGAGTGTTGATGTATATGTAACTTCGGAATGTATTTCATATATATTTATTGTACCCTTATAAGAGATGTGTTATTCCTCTATAAGGAAGTGTCGTCATGTGTATTGACAAGTATCGCAAGTGTGTGTACTTGGCGATGGGTTATTAGACCACCATGTGTGGGGTCGGCCCTGAAATATATATTATATTGTGGATGTACCTAGCTAGACAAGTCGGCCCCATAAGGTCACTGGGAAAATAGGTTAGTATAAATAGAGATTGGGAGATCTCTATTTTGATCATTCGGAAAGACACACTTCTCTCACTCAGAAAGTGGCGCACTAGTGAAGAGGAGGATCATCTACTACTAGGAGACTATGTCAAGTGTATTTTGGTTGTGCTTTGGTTGAGCCATTGCTCTCTCTATCTCTGAGGAAGTTGTGGGGTTTTTCACCTTAGGTTTTTCACCTTAGGTTTTTCCCCATAGAAACTTTGTGTCTCTTGTCTCTCATACTTTTGATTCTTGTGATGCTTGTCATGCTTATTGTGATTGTTATGCATTGATATACTGTATATGTTATTCTCTCAGTAAAGACCCAAGAGTATTGTGAATTAATGCTCAAAATTTAACAATAAGCAGGATCAACAAATGTAAGCTGATTGATAGTGACAATGCTTCCATTGTGAGGAAAATGCATCACACAAAAGAGCGTAGACACCACAGCTTGCATAATATATACGAAATCACTCCTGAGGATCATATCAAAATCCATCAAGTCTTTTAAAACCATAAAATCAACTAAGACTATTTTTCCACTCAAACTAACAGGTACCTAAGGGAGGAATCCCAATAGTTCACTGGGTCTTCTGTCGAAGGTCAATGGCTAATTAACAGTTGTAACAAGGTTAGGAAAACCTAAATCTCTCCAAGAATAAAGGGATAAGATACTAACAGAGGCTCCTTCATCTACAACACATTGGTGAACCACATGGTTGCTGATATCAACCTTTATCTGGAAAGGTGTAGCAGAAGGAAGGGGAGGCCCAATTAGACTATTCCAATCAAAGGAAATGATCCCAAATCTTCGTAGGGGATCACTTAGCACAGATGCAGTGCCCCCATTTTCAGAGACATCTTAACTGGTAATGTAGAATACTTCAGGGATAGGTGTCTCAGTCTTAGAAGGACTGATGGGATCAGTCGAACATTGCATCGATTCGATCACTTCACTCTCCAAAAGAAGAGTGGGGTTGACCAAAGATTGCATTGGTTCAATCACTTCACTCTCCAAAGGGAGAGTGGGGTTGACCAAAGATTGAATTGGTTCAACCACTTTATCAACCAAAGGTTGATCGGGCTATTAGGAATCTATAGACAGTTTAGGAGTAGAGGATCCTTTAGACATGGACCACACTCTCCATTCCTCTGGAATAGTAGGGCACTGGTGAGTAAGGTGATCTCCCTTACAAAGTTTACAATGGAACTTTGGCTTCCATCCTATAAGCTTCAACTCCGTAAGAACAACAGTACTCTCAGCATGACTAGCATTGGCTGCTAGCTTGCCCCTATCATGACTTGCATTGGCTAGTTGCTCAGAAGCAGAAGACTTTTGAACTATGGACCACCCTCTTTGCACCTCTGGAATAATAGGGCACCGGTGAGTAAGGTGGTCTCCCTCGCAAAACTTACAAGGGAACTTAAGCTTATGTTTATTAGGTTTGTCAACAATGTCAATGTTCTCAGCATGACTTGTAGTGGCTAATTCAGTGTCTCCAGTATGAATCACAGGAATTGGTAACTTGTCATTAATATGACCAGCAGTGATCAATGATGTGTCCTGAACATGAGAAACAGTGATTGAAGACATGCTTTCAGTATAATTTACGTTGATTGAAATTTTTGTCCCAGGATGATCTCTAGAGGCTAGGTAGGTGACCCGAGCATGACTTCTAGAGGCAGGGTAGGTGCCCCTAGCATGACTTCCAGAGGCAGGGTGGCGAGGTTCAGTATGATTTCCAATGACTGAACAAGTTCTCCCAACATGACCACCAGAGTTTGGGTAGGTTCCCCCATCATGACCTTCAGAGGCTGGGTGGTTGCCCCCTTGCTTTGGCATCTTCTTCCTATTCTTCCTCCGTCTATTCCTTTTAGATTGTTGGTTACTAGTATTGCTACTTTCACCACATGAGGTAGAAGGAGGAGAAGAAGATGTTACTGGTGAAGTGGGCATAGGTTTCTGATGCGCTTTATGTGAGGTGCTTACTTGAGAAGCATCAGGAGCATGAAAGGCATTCAGAGTGGAAAACAACCAAACCGGTATCCCTATAGTGAATCCCAGAAGATTCAAAGTGTTGATGTATATGTAACTTCAGAATGTATTTCATCTATGTATTTCATATATATTTATTGTACCCTTATTAGAGATGTGTTATTCCTCTATAAGGAAGTGTTGTCATGTGGATTGACAAGTGTCGCAAGTGTGTGTACTTGCTGATGGGTTATCAGACCACCATGTGTGGGGTCGGCCCTGAAATATATATATTATATATATTATATTTCTCTCTCTATCTCCGAGGAAGTTGTGGGGTTTTTCACCTTAGGGTTTTCCCCACGAAAACTCTATGTGTGTTGTCTCTCATGCTTTTGATTCTTATGATGCTTGTGATGCTTATTGTGATTGATTATTCATTGATATATTGTATATGTTATTCTCTCAGTGAAGATCCTAGAGTATTGTGAATTAATCCTCAAAATTTTAACATGGTATCAGAGATAACCTAAGAAGAAGACATTTTGCAATGACAGAAACTTGAGTTTCTTGTTTATTGGGTTTCTCTCCACAGCTTTTGGAAAAGCAGTATAGTAGATTCACTCTACTCATCAAGGAGAATCTATCTATCCGATCAGAATTCAATTATGAGCGTTTTCAGATTTGGCCCTAAAAATTAAGGTTTCCACAAAAATAGGAATTTCTAGAATCTGAAGACACAGCTAGAAGCTCCTTGCAAAAATCAAAGTTTATAGCTTTGGATCGAGATTTTTGGTTGGGTAGATCTCTGGGAAACTCAAACCCTAATTCAGGGCTCTCCCAAGTGAACTCGGGAGGACAAAAAGACAAATCTAAAGGGTAAAACTTTGTTGATCTCAAATTCTGAATGCACCAGGCTGATCAGCTCATCAAGGCGCATCTTTTTATCCTTTCAGAAATTTGAAATTCACATTTTTAATTTTTAGGGTTTTTTTGACAAACCCTAATCTGGGACCAGATCCAGTTTTCAGCATTTCAAGTGGTAAGACCTAAATCTTTTCTATTTCCATTTGAAGTATTCTTTAAGATGTCTCACCACACCAAGCTTGAGGATAAGCTTGAAGGGGCTGATAACTTCTGAGCTTGGAAGTATAGGATTGGGTTAATCCTAAAAGAGAATGAGTTGGACTCATATATAAAAGAAGACATCCCTATCCTAGAGGATGAAGAGGCCAAGGTATTGCATAAGAAGAAATTGGTCAAGGAAAAGAGAATCATTGTTTATTCTATCAAAGACCATCTCATACCTCATGTGTCTTCTCTAAAGGCACCCAAGGAGATGTTTGATTCTTTGACCAAGCTATTTGAAGGGAAGAACATAAATCGAAAGATGACTCTGCGGAATCAATTGAAAGGGGTCAAGATGTTGAATGGAGAACCATTCAATCTTACTTCTCCAAGGTCTCTCAGATCAAGGAGCAACTTCAAGCTGTGGATGAAGTAGTGGACAATGGTGAAGTTGTTCTGACCACTCTGAATGGCCTACCTAGGTCATGGGACTCCTTTATTCAAGGAATCTGTGCAAGAAAGAAATTGATCTCTTTCAGTAAACTATGGGAGGAATGCTCTCAAGAAGAAGCTAGACTTGTAGCTCATGAGGAAAACATGGGAGGTGAAGATCAAGCTCTTGCAACTCACACCAAAAGAAGTAAGCCCAAGAAGGAGCACTCTCGTTACAAAAGATCCTATCAAAAGAATAAGAAGGATCTAAGATGCTTCACATGCAATGAGAAGGGTCACTTTGCTTCAGATTGTCCCAAGAACAAAAGGGATAATAACAACAACTTCAGCAAGAAGAAGAAGGGCAGCAAAAGAAAGTTCCATGCTCATGCTGCCGAGGATGATGAACCTCCAAAGAAGAAGGCTAGGGCACAAAGTGATGATGACTCATCAAGTGAAGAAGAGTAGGTTCTAATCTTTGTTGTCACAGGTACTATCTCCCATGGTTGTAATGATTGGTTGATTGATAGTGGGGCTTTCAAACACATGGTTGGGTTTAAGGAATCTTTCGTGAATCTATCTAAACATGAATCACCCCTTAAGGTGAAACTTGGGGATGATTATCAATACTCAATCAAAGGAAGTGGTGAATCCTCCTACAACCTAGATTCTAGAAAATCTTTGAAGTTGAAAGAAGTCCTTTATGTACCTGGGCTCAAGAAGAATTTACTCTCCATCTCTGCATTGGATGCAAAAGGTATGAGGGTTGCATTTGTGGATGGCCAAGTCCTAATGTGGCCAAACGGAAAGACCACAGATGATGCAATAGTGATTGGAGAGCAAGAGGGAGGATTGTATAAATTGAAGGGACAACCTGAACATGCCATGGTGCATGAATTCATGGAGCCAAGTGAACTTTGGCATAGAAGACTTGCTCATATGCACTATAGGGCACTTCCAATTGCAAGCAAGGCTGTAGAAGGTCTTCCTGAAATCAAGACCAAACATGAAGGCGTTTGCAAAGGATGTGGAAAAGGTAAGTACATTAAGAAGGCTTTCCCAAGCAGTGAAAGCAAGGCCAAAGAAATCTTGGAAATCATCCACTCAGATGTGTGTGATCCTATGTCATCCAGTTCTCTTAGTGAGTATGTTTACTATGTCTCATTTATTGATGACTTCTCTAGGAAGACTTGGGTATACTTCTTGAAGAACAAAGATGAGGTGTTTGATAAGTTGAAGGAATTCAAAACTTTGATGGAGAATCAAACTGACAAGAATATCAAAACATTCAGATCCGACAATGGTGGAGAATTCACCTCAGGTGACTTCAAGAAGCTTTGCAGTGATTCAAGGATTAAGAGGGAGTTGACTGCTCCTTATAATCCTCAACAAAATGGAGTTGCAGAAAGGAAGAATAGAACTATCATGGAAGCAGCAAGGGCAATGCTGCATGACCAGGATCTACCTATGCATCTATGGGCAGAAGCAGCTAGAACAGTTGTATATGTGCAGAACAGAACACCCCACAAGATATTGGACAACAAGACACCAGAAGAGGTCTTTTCTGGTAAGAAACCTGAAGTCGGCCATCTCAGAATATTTGTTTGTCCAGTATACACTCATGTCCCAAAGGAAAAGAGGACTAAACTAGATCCTTCAAGAAAGAAGGGTATCTTTGTGGGTTACGGTGAAAGCTCGAAGGCTTACAAAATATACTCTCTAGGGTTCAAGAAGATTGATGTCAGTAGGGATGTAACATTTGATGAAAACTCAGCATTCATCAAATCAAGGAAGGCACCTACAGAAGTTTATGAAGAACCTAAGGAAACTAGATTTCAAGACACTACCATGACTGAAGCAGTTCCAAAAGTTGTTCATGAGTTTGAAGATCCACAAGAACTTGTAGATCCACCCCATGAGGATAAATCTCACAAGAGGAAACTTGCATGGGCTAGAGAGCTCATTCGAGATGCAGAAAGATTTGGCATTCCAAAAGAAGAACATAGAGCAAAGAAGAGAACCCGATCACATACCAGCTATGTTGCTTTACTCCGTGACATTATGAACAAAGAGCATTCCAGTTATGAAGAAGTAGCAGAAAAGAAAGAATGGAAGGATGCCATGGTTGAGGAATACCAATCAATAATGAAGAATGATGTTTGGGATGTTGTCCCAAGACCTAAAGAGAAGTCTGTTGTGACTTCCAAATGGATCTAAAAAATCAAGCATGCTGTAGATGGCAGTGTAGAGAAATACAAGGCAAGATTCGTAGCTCGTGGCTTCTCTCAGAAAGAGGGAATAGATTATGAAGAAAATTTTGCACCTGTAGCCAGGTATACTTCCATCAGATCAATACTTGTTCTGGCTGCAGCAATGAAATGGAAAATACACCAGATGGATGTCAAGACTGCTTTCTTGAATGGTGTAGTTGAAGAGGAAGTATATGTGGAGCAACCACTCGGTTTTGAAATACATGATAGGGAGTCATATGTGTGCAGATTGAAGAAAGAATTGTATGGCTTGAAACAAGCTCCCAGAACCTGGTATGGTAGGATGGACAGTTTCCTATCTAGTTTGGGATTTACCGAGAGTAAAACGGATTCCAACCTTTACTACAAGGTTGAGGAAGGGAATTCTGTGATTTTACTCCTGTATGTGGATGACTTATTTGTAACAAGAGATGACAGATTGATTGCAGATACTAAGAGGAAGCTTGCTTCCGAGTTCGATATGAAATATTTGGGAATGATGCATTATTTCCTAGGTATGGAGGTGTGGAAGAGTGTAGGTGGGATCTTCCTTTGACAAGGGAAGTACACAGTAGATATCCTGAAGAGATTCGGGATGATGGATTGCAAGGCCATGACCACACCTATGGCATCGAATCTGAAGCTTTTATGTGATGCTTCATCTGAGTCGGTTGATGTCTCTATGTATCGTCAGATGATTGGGTCCTTGATGTACCTGACGCACACGAGACCAGATATTTGCTTTGTGGTGAACACATTGAGTCAGTTCCTAATAGATCCGAGGAGTGTTCATCTGGTTGCTGTAAAGCATGTTCTGAGGCACCTAAAGGGTACAGTGGATTATGGGCTCAAGTATGAATCGAATCAAAAGTTTAACTTGTAGGGTTATGTTGATTCAGATTGGGCTGGTAGTGCTGCAGATAGGAAGAGCACATATGGGTTTTGTTTCAGTATGGGATCAGGTGTGATCTCTTGGTTTAGCAGGAAGCAGTCCTGCGTAGCACTGAGTACAGCTGAGGTAGAGTATGTTACAGCCTGTTCAGCTAGTTGTGAGGCAGTATGGCTATGGAAGCTACTGTCTGAGTTATTTGATTTCCCGTTGGATGCTACTGGTATATTCTGTGATAACCAGAGTT
This sequence comes from Larix kaempferi, assembly GCA_027924585.1. Taxonomy (NCBI): domain Eukaryota; kingdom Viridiplantae; phylum Streptophyta; class Pinopsida; order Pinales; family Pinaceae; genus Larix; species Larix kaempferi. The sequence goes on from BSBM01000779.1 coordinate 3,079,354, forward strand.
GTGTGAAGCTATCGAAACACATAGAGATCAAATATCACTATATCAAGGATATGGTGCAGGGAGGAGCTATGAAGCTCCTGTATGTTGTGACGGACAACGAGATTGCAGATGTGCTGACGAAGCCACTAGCCAGGGTGAAGTTCGAGTACTTCAGAGAGAGGCTTGGTGTTCTTTGGATTGATGACACTTCGAGGAAGAAGTGATGGACACATTTGATGAAGCCATTCCAAGCATGTTGGAAGGAGGATCTTTCACATGGCTGTGGATGTAAGCATTGGATGATGAGCATCAGGATGATGTTCTGGTTTATGCTGGATATGATCAATTGGATCATTTATATGTATATGTATGTATGCATCATGTTGGATGTTGGATATGATCAGTTGGATCATTTATATGTATATGTATGTATGCATTATGTTGGATGCTGGATATGATCAGTAGGATCATTTGTATGTATTTTGTATATGCATCATGTTGGATGCTTGGACCATGTATCTGTATATGTATTAGGTGGATACATTGTATGATCAGGTGGATCATGTATGGTGATATGTATCATGTATTTGTATTTGTATCAGGTGGATACACTGTATGATCAGGTGGATCATGTATGATGATATGTATTAGGTAGATACTTGGTATGCATCAGGTAGATACATTATATGATCAAGATGATCGTGGATGACGAGCTTCAGGATGATGCTCCAGATGACTTGCAGGAGGATGTTGCAGTGATGATGATCAGGATGATTATGTGTACATCAAGATGATGTATGGTGAGTATCAAGTTGATACTCTATGGCCGTGGATCAGGTTGTGCAGATGAGCATATAATTTGGCCCTAGGAGATTTGCAGATAGTCTTTCTAGGTTTTGCCTATGGCATATAATTTGGCCTTGGCATATATGGCAAATGATCTTTCGAGGTTTTTCTCTGGGAGGACATATAATTTGGCCCTGGGAGATCTGTAGATAGTCTTTCGAGGTTTTGCCTATGGCATATAATCTGGCCCTGGGATATCTGGCAGATGCTCTTTCGAGGTTTTGTCCTATGACATATAATATTTCCCTGGGAGATCCGATAGGTTGGGTTGTGTGCCCGTAATAAGTCCTGGGATGCTCTTGCGAGGTTTTTCCATGACCTCATATAATATGTCCCTGGGAGATCCTATAGGTAGAGCTATGTGCTCGTAACAACCTGGGATGCTCTTGCAAGGTTTTGTGGTGAGGTCACATATAATGTGGCCCTGGGAGATCCTATAGGTAGAGCTGTGTGCTCATAATAGCCTGGGATGCTCTTTCAAGGTTTTGTGATGCATGTAATACGTCCTAAGGATTCCACAGTATGGCCAGTGATGACGAAGACCTACAGGTGGTGGGCCTACATCCAGTATGAAAAAGGATTGGATCTGTAGAACTTCCTATGACGAGTAGAGTTAGAGAGTGGTTGAGATAGCAGCAACAGTGACGATGATGATGACGATGCATCGATGATGATGATCTCGATAAGAAGACTTGTCTAGCATATTTGTGTCGAGAAATACCTTCCTATTTAAGAGGGAGTGTTGATGTATATGTAACTTTGGAATGTATTTCATCTATGTATTTTATATATATTTATTGTACCCTTATTAGAGATGTGTTATTCCACTATAAGGAAGTGTCATCATGTGGATTGACAAGTGTCGCAAGTGTGTGTACTTGCTGATGGGTTATTAGACCGCCATGTGTGGGGTCGGCCCTGAAATATATATATTATATTGTGGATGTACCTAGCTAGACAAGTCGGCCCCATAAGGTCACTGTGCAAACATGTTAGTATAAATAGAGATCAGGAGATATCTATTTAGATCATTCGGAAATTCATATCTCTCTAACTCAGAAAGTGGCGCACTAGTGAGGAGGAGGATCATCTACTACTAGGAGACTATTTCGGTGTATTTTGGTTGTACTTTGGTTGAGCCATTTCTCTCTGTATCTCTGAGGAAGTTGTGGGGTTTTTCACCTTAGGGTTTTCCCCATGGATACTCTGTGTCTGTTGTCTCTCATGCTTTTGATTCTTGTGATGCTTTTCATGCTTATTGTGATTGATTATGCATTGATATACTGTATATGTTATTCTCTTAGTGAAGATCCTAGAGTATTGTGAATTAATGCTCAAAATTTTAACACAAAGTAGCCATTAAGGTAGTACCAATGTTCCCAATGAATGGAAAAGCACAAGGAGCCCCTTCAATAGGGGTGCCTTGATTGGTGCTCACTGAGATGCTATCCATAGCTTTCGACTCAACAAACCAAAAATCTATGAGGCCAACTAAAAACAAGCAGCACAAAGAGCACACCACTGCAAAATCCTAAGTATCCAAAACCAGGAAAACAAGGATGGTGAATACTCTCAATAGAATGTCTATGATGATCAGGACCCAAAACAAGCTAGTAGAACATCGAAGAATAATTATACGGTGTCCAGTTCAAGTCATCTGGGTGTAAGCGTTTGAATCACCAAACTGCTCTCCTAGGATTACTGAAAAGGGTAACCTTCCGTATCTGTCCTAGGTACAATGAAAATAGCCTTTCACTACCACTTTTGTAAGAAACCCTAAATTCAAGATACTAAGGCTACCATTAACACAAAAGAAGCTCTAGGGGACAGTCGTAGGTCCGACTAGAATGCATGGGCAGGGTAGCTAAGCCCGAAATCCAAATGGATCCCCATACGCGAACCAGCCTTGGTGTATGCTTCGAATGAAAAGTGAAGGGGTATCCTCACTATTTCACCTTCGCAATACCTCGTGCTTAACTCCGGTTTCACTGGAGCTTCCCGAACAACTTTGATGTCAATGGGTTTACCTAAAAATAGTCTCACTACGATTATTGAGTAATGAAAATGGTTTTGGATAGTTAAAGTGCGTTCTAATCCGAAACCCTGGCCTAAGCTAGTTGGTGTAGTGACATCCCTAGAAAGAAAAGTTGCTAATAAATTTTATTAATTATTCATTTTAAGGGTTGTTCTTTACTCAAAGGTTGCAGTGCATTGTGTTGCATGGTTGTGACAGAAATGGAAAGTACATAAAAGTAAAGAACTTTCACTAAACTTTCTCATTCATTATTTTCCAAAACTAAAGATAAGCAAACCTAAAACAAGTCTCTTTTTATTTTCTTTTCAAATTAAAAACAAAGTAAAGTACGCTACTTTGAAATGATTATAAGTCTGACTACTTTAAACTACCAAACTCATTTTTTGCTTTCTCTGATGTATGTAAAAGAAAAATAACTCGAAAATGGAAGTAAGTAAGACCTAAAAGATAAATGCGAGTAAAAAAAAACAACTCTAAGGTTCACAACAATCAACTTGATTACTTGACAAAGACTTTTCGTACAAATTTTTTAAAGGGAAAAAACCTTGGGCTTGGAAGACAAAGTGGAAAGAAAAGAAGGATAAGAGATGATTTAAAATGGAAAGGAAAACTTCAAAGGTTGCTCCAAAGCATCAAGAACCCTAAAAACACTAAGCCAAGCTAACGGTGGGCAAGCGAACCAAAGATGACCTTACAATCACAAAGAATCAAATGGAAGCAAACTAAAAGACTTCAACTTATTTGAAACTGAAACTGGCAAAGTAATCAGGAAGTGTCTAGACTCAAAAAATTTTAAAAACACCATAAAGACTCCAACTTGGGTTCAAACCCTAAATCAAAGGCCAAGACACGGTCAAAGTATGCTTAGAGTTTCCACAAATAGAAAATGCTACAAAACAAAGGTTTGTATACCTGCAACAAGCATCTAGGGTACATAAGTGCAGCTATGTCCAACAAGGAACAAAGCACGGTCTTCAAAAAGAGCCACAAACAAGCAAGACACCTCAAAAGCATTCAAGAAAGAAAAAGATGACCTAAGGGACTTAGGAGAGGCAAACGAGACTCAACAAAGGCATAAAGACCACAAGGATCAGTTGGGAAAGAAAAAACAGAGGGTGGAAATCAAGCCAAATAGGAAAAAATCAAATCCCAAACACAAACAGAGACTTACAGGAAAATACTCTACTGTGCAGTGGAGAAACCTGCATTTTTCTATAGGTGTACTCTACTATGTAAAAGCAAACCAACGTTTTTCCAGGAGATGAACGCTACTGTATGCATAGAAAACTAGTGTTTTTGCCAGAGAAGGTTTAAAACAAGCTTAAAAACTTCAAACTGAGGTAAGTCAAGCAATGGAAACAGGTTACAATAACCTACAAAGCCTCTCAGAGGGTAAAAAATATCAAAAAGTACTGGAAGGAAAGTCAAATGAGTCTCCTAGAATAATAAATAGCCGGTCCCCAGTGGATTCGTTAGTCTGTTCTTTGGGAATTCTACCCTATAGTGAGGAGAGGGACACTACCAACTTCTGGGGTGACAGGTAAATACATTGATCATATCACATAGGCTTCTACAAAAGGAAAGAGATCAAGGTTCTTGAAGGCATACCTTATTAATGAAGTTCGATCCTAGCTTTTGCTTGCTCCTTTGATCGATCCTCCACTTGATCTTCCATTTGACGAACCTACAATACAAAGATACCTTCCTCAACGTATCTTGATTGATATAACAATGATGAAATTGAAATACAATTTAGACATCAAATACAATCAACCATTTAATCCAAACAAACATGCAATCATTAGACATTTGATTGGGACGGGAAGGGCATTTGAACCTTTATTGTCAAAAGCAAATAATTAGTACAATTATACCTTATCATTCAAAGTGCTTGTGCAACCAAATCTTGGGCTCCTTATCTTCACACTAAATTTGGAATTTCTCTAGCATAACAACCCTTAATGCATAGTTTCTCCTCCTTTGTGAGTCTAGTCTCTCTCTCCTATCCCCCTTGTATTTATGGGACAAGGTAGGTAGTTTGGATTGAGAGGTAGTTTGATTGGGAAGTTGGGGAAGTTGCAAAACCAACTTCAACTAATCCCAATTCATCAAATTAATATATTTTTAATTACTTTTTAAGGCGTACATTACTTTTCTTAAGTGGAGTAGCATTCAACATGCAACTTCCCTGCTTTACAACCAGTGTTTGCAAGATTTCTGAAGCTGTATGCTACTCTATTGAAGCAAAGTAGAGTATTTCTGAGGGAAAACGCTACTTTAATGAAGTGGAGTAGAGTATTTCTAGAGGAAAATGCTACTATCATGTTTATAAGGTAGCGTTTTTCCTTAAAAGTAGAAGAGGGTTTTGTCAGCTGCATAGGGCTAAGCCTAGTCCATTCACCATCTAAGGCAATCATGCTCTTCAATCCCAGTTGTCCTTTTGTGTGATCAACAACTAAAGGTGACCACAGATGGAGAAGTGCAGATTTGAAAAATTAGTCACAGCAGATCTATTGAACAAGAATATCAATCACAAAAATGTAAAACAATTTGGAGTAAAAACTATGCAAGAGAGATGCATCAGTGCTCTATAATCCAGAATAGTAGAATTACAATACAATACTGTCACAATGATTGAACAATCCAAATTAGCCAAGGATGTCATTCGAATATACTTCATGGCATAGCTTGGCTCCAACTAGGAGTCCTCATCTCTATCAGTGGTGGTCATCAATGCACAAGTAATTGTCAGACATGTGTCAAACTGAGTCTAACTGAGTCTAATAAGTGTAACTGATGGTAAATAGCACTAATGTAGGGATGGAGGCTCAGTGGAGGGTGCATCAGGATCAATCTGGAGTCTGAATAGGTATTCAAGTCTCATTGGAGGTCCATCGAAGTGATAACAACAGTTAGGAGTCAGTCTAGCCTTAAATCAAGGCAAGACAGGTGGCTAACTGAAGTGACTTGGAGTGGTAGGTGAAAAAGGGCTCCCTTCTACTGTGGAAGGTGAGAAGAGGGCGCATCCATGGCTAGGAGGGTTACAACAGAGTGGAAATAATCTCTTGAGTGTTGGAAGACTAGGGACTAGGTGTTGGAGGCATCAAACTGATGACTGGGAAGCATGTGGATGCATGCAATGCATGGAAAATCCATGCATGCATGAAAAATGCATGCAAAGTACATACTGAAAGATGAGATATCCTAACACCCCCCTCAAGCTATACTATGATGTAAAAAATAAAATGCAGGGCCCTAGTTACTGAGACCAAAGGTCACCCCAATACAATAATCCAAAAATGTTGAAAATAAGCTAAGTGAGGAAGGAGGGAAAACCTAGTGGGAAGAAAGCCCCCCCTCAAGCTAAACATAAAATGGATCTAATCTGTATCCACCATGATGGAACTCACTCCCAACAGTGAATGGAGTTAAGAGAACTTCTTCTCACTGAAGCTCTTGGTGAAGTTGTCTGCAATTTGCTCATCAGTAGGGCAATATTGCAGAATGATAGTGCGATCATGCACCAACTCGCGGATGTAGTGCATATGAATCTCAATGTGTTTGGTCCTCTGCCGCTGAACTGGCATCCTTATTCCTTGAACCATCAGGAAGACATATGTTGTTCTTTTCCAAAAGGAGGGCCATTTGATTTATTGTTTTCTTTATGCATGAAATTTCAAGATGAAAGCCACGGTTGCAATAAGTACATTTAGATTTTTCTTTTCCCTCTTTACCCTTCTGCTTGTTCCTTGAACCGGATGGTGCATCCAATGATTTTCCTTTCTCTCTTTGCTTGGTAGGCTCGAATTTGGGCTTCTCTCTCTCTTTTTCTTTCCTTTTCCATTCGAATTCTTGGATCCTTGAGCAAAGAGGGCTGAATCTTTGGAGCTTATGGACCCCATTTGAATCAACTTGTCATGCTCATTGGTAACAGACTCAATGAAGGCATTCAAGGTAGGCATCTTCCAATTCAGGGTAGTTAGCCAATTGAAATTGAAAGTAGAGACAAATACTGAGTAATATTTACCAAGCTTTGTGAGAATGGAGAGGATCAGATGCTTATCTTCTTTAAAAACTCCACTATTCTTCAATTGTAAAGACAAATGCTTGAATCTTGTGAAAAAGTCATTAATGGTCTCAAAATTCTCAGGATTTAAGGAGATCAATTCATTTTCCAATTGAAGAGACTGCATGTCATCTTGTTTCCCAAAAATCTTTTCAAGTTGCTCCCATACTGCCTTTGGAGTAGTCAATCGACTGAGGTGAAAGAGAAGATCCTTGGAGATATTGAGGCAAAGAAGACCATATGCTTCATCCAACTTGTTGAAGTGCTTTTCTTTTTCAATGAGTGTATTGGGCTCAACTTCGAGGCCCATGGTGACTCTGTAGTACCCTCTTGAGTGCAACATAATCTCCATGTCATTCTTCCATTCAAAATAATTGAAGGGAGTGAGTAGCTTAGAAGAAGAAGAGTCCATCTCAAGGTATCGAATGCACTTGATGGAGAAGAACCTGTAGATCACAAGATAGTGAATGCACTTGATGTAGATGATTAACCTACAAATCACAATCAAAATAGAACAGTAAGGTTGAACAATCCACCCATTTAGAGTTGCATCACACCCGGGATTGGAGATCAAGCAATTTTGAAGATCCAATGTATCAAATCCAAGAATTATGTGGAAAACTCAAGCTTCTGGAGTGAGATTGAAGAGAAAAATTCAGCATTAGCGAATGCATGAGCAGTTTTGCATGCCAAATCTTCAGTATTTTTGAGAAAATTCACTCAATTATTCATGTGGCAAACCTGTAGAAGAGAGATCTTGTCCCTACCATGGCTCTGATACCATGTAAAATTAGTCACAACAGATCTATTGAACAAGAATATCAATCACAAAGATGTAAAACAATTTGGAGTAAAAATTGTGCAAGAGAGATGCATCAGTGCTCTATAATCCAGAATAGAGGAATTACAATACAATACTATCACAATGACTAAGCAATCCGACTTATCCAAGGAGTTCATTCGAATATACTACATGGCATATCTTGGCTCCAACTAGGAGTCCTCATCTCAATCAGTGGCGGTCATCAATGCATAAGTAACTATCTGATAGGTGTCAAACTGAGTCTAACTGAGTGTAATAAGTGTAAGTAATGGTAACTAGCACTAATGTAGGGATGGAGGCTCAATGGAGGGCGCTTTAGGAGCAATATGGAGTCTTAATAGGTAGTCAAGTCTCATCAGAGTTCCATCGGAGTGATAACAATAGTTAGGAGTCAGTCTAGCCTTAAATCAAGGCAAGATAGGTGGCTAACAGAAGTAAACTGGAGTGGTAGGTGAGAAAAGGTACCCTTCTGCTGTGGAAGGTGAGAAGAGGGTGCATCCTTGGCTAGGAGGGCTACAAAGGATTGGAAATAAGATCCCGACTACTGGAACACTAGGGACTAGGTGCTGGAGGTATCAAATTGATGACTGGGCAGCATGCGGATGCGTGTAATGCATGCAAAATGCATGCATGTATGCATGCAAAGTACATACTAAAAGATGAGATATCCTAACACCCAAAACTCTAGAAATTTAACTTTTTCTAGTTCCTCCTCTATGTTGACCGATAGTGGAGTTTGCGATACTGCAGTCACTTGAGAGCTTCTGACATCCGATGAAAATTCCTCATCATGGTCATAACCTCGCCTGCGGGTAGGTTAATAGTTTCTTCAGTTCTTGGAGGCATATTTATAGGAGTTGTTGGGGTTGGTGGATGTGTTTTCCTTCCTCTTTCTTGCCCAGCCCTACCTCTGCAAGTTCTTCGATCCATGACAAAGTTTGTCGACAGGGAAAGTAAGATTAATTAGTTTAAAAAATGAAACATCAAATTGTTTCGAAAACATGTAGGTCATATCTAAGCAACAATGAATGATGATATGGACCCAGTGGACAAATTAAATTTGATAAAAAAGTCTCTTTGCTATAAAGGGATCATATGAATTCATTTATAGGTAGTATTGACTAGCTTAATAGTAAGTATCTTGAGATAAATCCAAGGAATATGTGATGCAGATGAAAGGGATATCACAAGGAGATATAAATAGAGAGAGATATCATGAGAACAGAGAAGAAGATCTTAAGTTTAGGTGTTTCCAAGAGTCCAAAACGCTCTTGAGCCTAGTGTGTTTGATCATGCAAAGCTCTTGAGCCTACTGTGTTTGATCATGCAAATCAAGATCAACATTGAAAGGAGAGTGGAAGTTGGAATAATTCAGAGCATGAATATCATGAAAGTAGCTTTCATAATGTTGACCCTGGCAAAGAGTGTTGTGATCTGATTTTGAGATTGTAATGTCACAAGTAGAATGTAAACTTGGACTAACATCTCTGGTTAAGAAGAAGAATAACAATATTAACCACACGCATTCCAACTCTCATACAATAAAATTGAAAGGAATTATTTCCCACTAACTCAATAACATGTGAATGTAATAAAAACTAGTTGGCATCTAAGGCACTAATTATATGTAGATCATGTACTTCCCTATTGGAGGGAAATAATTACATAGATTTAATGCAAAGAATAGCAATATTAGCCACTTGCAGTCCAACTCATGTTAAGATTAAATATGCTAAGATAGAAAATATCAGTATTACATTCTATTTCACAACAATAGCATATACAGGATCACTGAAGGAACAAAAAGCACAACAAAAACACAAGAGACACAAATTTATCCTTGGAAACCCTCATGGGGTAGAAAACCCAGCAAAACTTCCTCAATATAGATGACAAGAAAATACAAATATGTAATCCCCAAACATGAGCTCCTTCTCCTCCATAACATATCTCTCTCTCTCCTATGTGAGTTTCACAAGTGAGTGAATCGGTGTTAAATGAGGAACACACCTCCTCTATTTATACATAACTCATACTTCACTTTTACACCAACTAGTTAGGCCCCAACTTAACCACTTAACATAATGTGACAAGGTTGACCCCACTAGGGTGGTATAATAACCCTTTAACCCACATGACTCATACAGGGACGAAACCACTAGGGAAGTCTAATATCCCAAGTTACCACATTCTCCACGGAGGAATAAAACATCTCCGGATATACAATAGAGTCTCCACGGAAGAATGAAACATCTCTGGAATAATAAAGTACAAATATAATATTCTTAGAAGTTGCAATATCTCAACACTCCCCCTTAACTAGAAGTATATTATAACAACATCTGCAGGATATTATAACAACATCAAACAGTTACTGGAACATCTTCAAGATTTTCAATACTGGAACATCAACATCTTCAGTACTAAGTATTCATCTTCTGTAGCACTCAAACAGCTACAATAACATCATCATCTAGATCTCTCGATCAACATCATCAACATCTAGATCCTCTCCATCAACAGCATCAACATCTGGATCTCCCAATCAACAACATCAACATCTGGATCCTCTCGATAACTAGCATCAACATATGGATCCTCTCAATCAACAGCATCAACTGGATCCTCACGATCAATAACATTGTCATCTGGATCCTCACGATCAACAGCATCATACAGCATACCCTGCAATACACATGATCCGTTTGAGACATCATAGCATGTCTAGAAATGATGCAGTCCAATCGTCAACTTAGACAAAGTCTAAGGATGCCTTTTTCGAAGACATATGTCTATGGATCAATTCAGGGACCTAAGTCTGGGAATGATACAATCCCCTCTTGTCCACTGGGGACCACTTCTCAGAGACATTTGTCTATGGATTAATTCAGGGACCAAAGTCCTGGGATGATACAATCCTCTCATCCACTGGGGACCACTTCTCGGAGACATCTGTCTATGGATCTATTCAGGGACCAAAGTCTTGGGATGATACAATCCTCTCGTCCACTGGGGACCACTTCTCGAAGACATATGTCTATGGATCTATTCAAGGACAAAATTCTTGGGATGATACAATCCTCTCGTCCACTGGGGACCACTTATCGGAGACATCTGTCTACGGATCTATTCAGGGACCAAAGTCCTGGGATGATACAATCCTCTCATTCATTGGGGACCTCTTATCGAAGACAACTATCTATAGATATGTTCAAGGACCTAAGTCCAGGGATGATACAATCCCTCCTCCTCCACTAGGGATTACTTCTCAAAGACATATGTCTACGGATTTGTTCATGGACCTAAGTCCAAGGATGATACAATCCCTCCTCGTCCACTAGGGACCACTTCTCGAAGACAACTGTCTACAGATCAATTCAGGGACCGAAGTCCAGGGATGATACAATCCCTTCTTATCCACTTAGACAAAGTCTAAGGACCATGCATCGACCTCATTGTCATAACCTACAACCTCATCATCGACCTAATCATCACAACAAGTAACCTCATCATCGACACTAGTATCCTCATCATCGATACAAGTATCCACATCATCGATACAAGTATCCACATCATCGATATAGTATCCACATCATCGATATAGTATCCTCATCATCGATATAGTATCCACATCATCGATACAGTATCTACATCATCGATACAGTATCCTCATCATTGATATAGCATCCTCATCATCAATACAGTATCCACATCATCGATACAGTATCCTCATCATCAATACAGTATCCTCACCATCGATCTTACTGTCGATATAGGCAATCTCATCATTGATACAGGTATCCAAGTATCATGATCGACCATGTCACTCCCCCTTTCGAGGAGGGTCCTTCTGAACTACACCAAGCTCATCTCAAAATACTCAAACTTTACTTGAGACAGAGGTTTGGTCAATATATTAGCAACTTGTCCGTCAGTGCTCACATACTCAAGATTTATAGCTCCTTTCTACACCATATCCCATATATAGAAATATCGGATCTCTATGTGCTTTGACTTATCATGGAACACTGGATTCTTATTCATATTGATACAACTCTATTTGTCACACAAGATCACAGAGGGGTCCATCTCCAATTCAAACAATCCTGATAACAATTTTTGAAGCCATAGCGCTTCATAAATAGCAAATCAAGTAGCTATATATTCCACTTCAACTATGCTAAGAGCCACACTAGATTGCTTCCTGCTAAACTATGAGATCATGCTAGATCCCAGAAAATAACATATGCCTGAGGTGCTCTTCCTGTCTGATACACTTCCTTCCCAATCAGCATCTGTGTAGCCATACTATCTGAAGTCATGATCTCCAAGATAACATAGACCAAAGTATAGTGTACCCTTTAGGTACCTCATCACATGCTTTGCAGCTATCAAGTGAACACGTCTAGGTTCTACTAGATATTGAATCAAGGTGTTCACAACAAAGCATATATCTGGCCTGGTATTCGTCAGATACATCAATGACCCAATAATCTGTCTGTTCAGAGTCACATCCACTGACTCTGATGAGTCATCAGATAACAGCTTCAAGTTGGAATCCATGGGAGTGGTCATGGCTTTACATTCCAACATATCAAATCTTTTCAAGATTTACACAACATACTTTCTTTGGTTGAGAAAGATTCCTTCTGGGCCTTGCCATACTTCCAAACCTAGGAAGTAATGCATCAATCCAAGATCTTTCATCTCAAATTCTGTAGCTATCTTCTTCTTACTTTCCATGATCTGTTTCTCATTCCCTGTCAGAAAGAGATCATCCAGATACAGTATTAGTATGACAGGTTCATCATCCATAACCTTAACGTAAAGGTTAGGATCAGCTTTACTTTTGGTAAATCCCAAGCTTGTCAAGAAGCTATCAATTCTCCCTCTATGACTGAACATCATTCACACTCTGCATTGAGTGATATTCTGCATATCTATCCATGCCATCTCTTGTCAGATGGGTCTACCAATATGAGCCTCAAGATCATTCGAACTCTATGGTGAGCTCCTTCTTGCATCAATATAAGAGAAGAATGTCATCTGTATATAGACACCATCTTCAACCTTGTGGAAAAAGTTGAAATCCGCATCACCCATGGTGATCATTAAGCTCATCAAATGACTATCGATCCTGGGTACCCATACAAAGCTTTCTTCAATTGAGTCCTATGAGTTTTCTTGATTCGTACTTCTTCTTCAATTACACCATTAAGAGAATGGTCTTGGAGCAAACATATCATCATGATCCTCTTCCTCTTTCCAAGAGAATCTTCTAGCTACGAGCCTTCTATAGTATGCTTGATTTGCAATTCTTCTTGTTGAACATCCATCACTTGTTCGGTGTTCATCATTCTTCATGATCTTTCCTACAAATCAAAGTTAAGTACATGATTAGTAATACTTCATAATCATCAAATCATGTTGATATGATAACCTATTATGCATATAGATATGATTCACATAGTTATGCAATTATCTTGACCAATACTTTGGTACACCACTTTTCCATATCATGTATGCATACAGTGGCTATCTAGATGCCTTCCATCTCTATTATAACATACTATCGAGAGCGTGCACAGCTCTCATCATGTCAGCAAAGAGGTTTCATTCTAAACACGCAACAATGGAATGTTTGTCCAACTTACCCATCATATGCATATTAGTAGTATATTGTTCAATGCTATACTATGCATGATATCTTCTAGGAATACAAATATGCATACAAGTATTATGAGCAATATCATTTAACTATTCATAGATTCAAATAACAACTCAAATAATTATCTTTTATGTTTGTGAGGTTGCCTCCCGCTTGATCTCTATGATATCATCATGATTATAAGTCTTTGAACTTCTATCCATCCTGGACCACTATGCATGCTCAAGTGTGCACTAGTGTCATCCTCGTGATCTCATACATAATCATACATTTATTAGTATAGTCTCAATACTATCAAAACATTATGATTCTAAATAATCTGAAGTGTGTATGGTCATGATCATTTCATACACAGGTATACTTACCTAAGGTCCTAACACAAAGTAGGATTCTAACTTGATATAGGAGAACATACCTGGATTATCATGCTTGGTTATGTCTTAACATACCCAAACAATATCTTCTTTGTTCTCTTCAATGATTTATAGACCTTGTGATAGAACCTGCATATCTCATAAGTTAAGCATAGTAGAAAAAAGTCATATATACCTCATAAGTATAGCTTCTATGTGGTCAAATACTATGGATGAGTCTTTGTCTCCATGTCATCATGGGCATAGAACTCGATTTGTCTTTCTTGATGTACCTTTCATGTTAGCAGGCGACATTATCCTCATACAACACCACAAGTGCTTTAGTATAATCATAAGTGTCATAAACGTAATCAATGAATGTCTTCTATCACTTCACATGCATTCATTTTCAAACAATCATAATTGTACTAACCTCAATAGCACTAAGACAAACATATTATGAACTTAATCAAGAATCAAATTTCAAAACATACTTGTGTCTTCTCGAGTCATACCTGTCAAGTAGTCTTCTCTATAAGAGTAAAACACTAACCATCCAAGGTATATCACTTGTAAACATCTTATGTATGTTCATGATGCTAGGATGATAGAATATCAGCACCATTTAAACCTTCTTCATCGCTGCCCTATGAGTCTCCCAACTTTGCTAAGGTTTCTTCTTACTTGGAAACCCTAATTTTCAATCTCCTTCCTCCCACAACATTTTGATGGAGGATCAATATCTATGATGGATGGATTCCAAAACCATTATCAAAGCTTCCAATGTTGTATCAAGCATCTCCAACATTATATCAGGTCCTTCCAGTTCTAAGAACTAAAAACCCTAAGTGAAATCTTCTTCCTCCTCATCTTAGATTTCCTCCATTTAGCCATTTCATATGTGCCATATTATTTCTAGTGCATCTCTGAAATTTCGGATCTGTAGCATCTAAAACTTCAGCCTATGGTATCCTGAAATGTCATATTTCCAACCCCATAGGTCTGACCTCAAATGGATTCCCTGAAAGAGAGTTATTCCAAATGTCTCAACGTGGCCTGTTTATGGGATAAAATAGTATAGAGAACTTGTACGGAGTGCCACGTGTCAATGTTTCAACTTCGGCCTTTGAAAAGTGGATCTGAAAAACTACATTCTGTGCCCTAACTGCCACATTTTACATAATTTCATTTGGAGCTTCCTAGCCCAAGTTGTGACCTTTTTTCCTGGGTCACCTATTTATGACTGAGATCTGGAAGAGGCAGAAACCCTATCTTGTACGGATCATAAATCACAAAGTACAGAGAATTAGATCTAGAAGAGGCAGAAACCCTAACTTGTACAGATCATAAATCACAAAGTACAGAGAATTAGATATTGTGCTTCGGACACAAGGTACATGGGGATGTTATCTATGTCATGTAAAAGTTTCAGATCCTTAACCTTCGCTAAAATGGATTTATAAAGAAAGTGCCACGATGAATAGGTTTTTCTATTCAAAACAACTTTCAAATTGTCTCAAGTGATACAAGTGTCATAAGTGCCATACATTTCCTTCCTTCAGGCTATCTCTAATACCATGTTAAGATTCA
The DNA here is from genome assembly GCA_027924585.1 of Larix kaempferi. Classification (NCBI taxonomy): domain Eukaryota; kingdom Viridiplantae; phylum Streptophyta; class Pinopsida; order Pinales; family Pinaceae; genus Larix; species Larix kaempferi. Next base: position 3,094,714 of record BSBM01000779.1, read on the forward strand.
ATATGATAAGATAGAAAAATCAGTATTACATTCCATTTCACAACAATAACATATACAGGATCACTGAAGGAACAACAAGCACAGCAAAAACACAAGAGACACAGATTTATCCTGGGAAACCCTCATGGGGTAGAAAACCCAACAAAGCTTCCTCAATATAGATGACCAAAAAATACAAAGATGTAATCCCCAAACATGAGCTCCTTCTCCTCCATAACAGATCTCTCTCTCTCCTATGCGAGTTTCACAAGTGAGTGAATGTGTGTTAAATGAGGAACACACCTCCTCTATTTATACATAACTTCGACTTGACTTTTACACTAACTAGGTTGGCCCCAACTTAACCACTTAACATAATGTGACAGGGCCGACCCCACTAGGGTGGTCTAATAACCCTTTAACCCACATGACTCATATAGGGACGACCCCGCTAGGGATGTCTAATAACCCAAGTTACCACATTCTCCATGGAGGAATAAAACATCTCTGGATATACAATAGATTCTCCACAAAGGAATGAAACATCTCCAGAATAATAAAGTACAAATATAATATTCTTAGAAGTTACAATATCTCAACAACTCATACAATAAAATTAAAAGGAATTCTTGTCCACTAACTCAACAATGCACACAAGGGACATATGAATGTAATAAAGACCACACAAGGGATATGTGAATGTAATAAGGACAATCATAGATCTATCTTAAACCAGGATCTATCAAGCACAGAGAGGTATCCAATTTTCATGCTCTAGATCCAGGTTTAAGATGGATTTATGCTGGTTTTAATATTTTTAATTTTAAGAGCTGAGGTGGATTTTTTTAATTACTTTTTATTTTTGGTAGCATAATGCTATGTTACGTGACAACATCTCCCCCATACTAGATTGTAAAGCACCTCGCTCCTCGGTACAACGAGTTAGCATCTAAAACACTAATAAATATATGTACATTAATAAGTATATGTACATTATGCAGAGAAAGAAATACATATATTCAATGCAAAGATGGGATGTTAAGTTCAACAATCCCAACAATTTCCATGAACCGCAGCCATTAAAGACAGCTATGCATCTCAAGAAAATTTCTTTGCACCATCCTTAGGAAAACATAGAATGATAGACTATAGCACATGTGTATGTTGTAGTCTACCAGCTAATTGAAAAATATCTTAATAATGTGCCCTTTTCATACTTTAAAACACATAAGTATAAATTACATGATGGTACAAGAAATAAAGGGGAATGAGTTAGCGTACATTACTCAAGCCAAAATTTTGAAATCCTTATTTCAACACTGAACTATGAATCATAGATACTCAACATTCTTTTAAAAGAAATTCCTACAAAAAGAAAATAAATACATGTAGATGACAATACCGATTTTCCTGTTACAAGCAGCCTTCTTAATGCATGCAGGTTAGTTTGAAGTAGACTTAGATAGAAGTATATTGAGGACATTAATGCCACATTTTGAACCAGCCTTGGATGGAAGTATACCGACATTAGTGCCCTATTTTCTACAGATCGATTTGAATATATCCAGTGTTTATTTAAGTGAATGAAAGAGAATACATCTCACAATGGCAACTTGCAAGAGCAATCCAAATCTACATTTACAAATAGAGCAACAAGTTTCACTAACCCATTATTCTAATTGGAATAAAAATCCGTTGCACCCATTAAATCAAAATCTATAATTTTTTTCTCCAGTAATAGGAGTAGTTCAAAACATCAGTAAGTACAAAAACTTCAAGAATAATTGGCAATACTTCTAAATACTCCAAGACTTATTGATGATACTATCATTGCAAAGAGAACCAGAAACCAAACAACCATTGAAAAATGAACTATGTCAAAAAAATATGGGCAGATTATGTTTCTAAATATTCTGAAACAATAAACACTTCCAGTAAAATATAGAGTTCGTAGCTCTTTGTATAAAAAGAATTTGAAATACTAGATAGACAAACAATCATGAACATCACAAAAATCACTATCTTTTAAAGTGCACTCCATTATTGCTTCCAACTCAGCTCCAGTTAATTCAAACTAAATAACAAAAGAAAACACATTTAAGGTGATCCAACATTCACTGTCAGCCAAATCAAAGTTCCAAAACAGATATATTGTCCAATAGCCTTTATGATACCATATAAAACTATAGAAAAGGAATAGTTAGCTCTACAATTTGAAATTCATGCCATTTGCACCAGGCAACTGACATTATTGCATCCAAGTAATTGATCTTAGAAGTTTCCAATGCCACGGTTTTGAGATCATTTTTTATTTTCATGTTTGAGGTAATTTTTTCCATCTTCACCTTCTTCTGTGCAATTTTCTTTTCCAACCTGCAATACAATAAAGTTGTAACCTATCATACCAGAAATTACCATGTACACTACAAGCAACAACAAAAAGCATAAATATAGGTTCCAATAATTGCACGTCAGAAACCATACACTTCTGTGCTGATATTATTTTTGGGCTTCCCTTCTGCATCGTTGAGTACTGGCTGCCCTTTACTTAATGTATTAATATCAATTTCCAGCTCCTTCAGCAAACCCTGGAACTAATAGAATAAAAATGTTAAAGATGAGAATAATGAAAAACTGAATACTAGCTAAATTTTGGAACCCTCATTGCAACAGGTAAAGTTCCCAAGAACATTGATTGTTACCTCCTTATTTGCACAGTGATTTTCAGCAATGTTCTATTGTGAAATACTACCCAGTTGTATCCTGGAGCTGTTTTGAGATCAACAAAGACGCATTCATGGCACATCGAAATTTTTTTTTATGAGAACACATAAAATTAAGTCTGCATTGAATTTTTTGAACTCTTGTGCATCCAACAAATCCAAGGGCACATGACTAATTAATATTCATAAACATTTTCCACTTATATGTTTTAAAACAAACATATAAAAATGATGGCTATGGAAAATACAATTTTGACAATAGGAACAAAAACACTAGCATATCTTCCATCTCCACCTTTATTACATTAGGTATGTCATCTACATTAAATAACAAGATGCAAAACTAATAGAAGATGGCATTTATGCACAACTACATGCTTAATGAATATGAAATATATGGATTTCATAATTATTACTATAATGTCTAGAGAAGTGTAACTAATTTGAACTTTACATCACAAGACAAGTTGTACATAAACCAAAAAATAGACTATATTTTCTGGAACACATATATTGGAGTTGTTCGTTATAGCATATTGAGAAGGGTTAGTATACATCTAAACTAATAGCTTCCATTCAACTTGCCTTTACCCCAAAATTTCTAACAACTTTGCAAGTATATGCATTGTTATAAATTGTTCCAGGAATCAACAGTTGTAGAACTTTTCTTTCTTATAATTCTAGTCCTAAGCTCACTCACAATGAAAAGGAAATTTTATAAATGTCATCTTGTAGGGTGCTTGCAACAACTATTTATGCAACTATGGAAATGTGGAACAAATAATTCCAAGAATCTGTTGTCTTCAAGCTCGCTCGCAAGATCTGGCTTGATCTGATTCTTGATTTCTTAAGTATACAATTTGCTAGGGTGAAAGTGAAAAAGTTCGAGCTTCTTCAACTCCAAACTCATGCTAAAATGTTCTCTGTTTTAATGTCCAACTTGAACCAAACATTAAACTTCATAGGGCTTCATAGCTCCTCGTAGTTTGAAAAAAGTTGACTTTGAGTTCATAGCTCCCCACACATTACCAAAAGTTGAAATCTCTTCATGTTGATTTGAAGTTCATAGCTCTTTGAGTTGAAGTTCACAGCTCACCGCAAATTACAACCCCTAGCCCCCAATTGGCCAAAAAACATTGTTTAGGGCCTGAAAATTGCCTCGGAAGTTTGGGACCCAAAAAACAGTAGAAATTTTCCAAGATGGGGAACCGTCGCAACTCGGTGGAACAGTTGTGTGCTGGTATACACCTGGATCACGATCAAGTAAAGTGCAATTATTGTCCAACTACTATGTATGGGGGCATAAATAGGTTGAAACACCACCTAACTAGAGTGTTGTAGTTTGTGATGGTTTTCATAATGAAGTCACAACAAAAAATGCAATCTTCTTTGGAAGCTAACAAAGAAAAGGATTCCAAGTGATCTAGGCTGAAGGTTTAAAATACAACAATGGACACTTATAACAAAAGGAAAATGAAGGAGGCAGATCTGGTAGAAAGGAGGTTCTAGTACCATGAAAAGCTGTCATTAAACCTCGAAAAGTCTCATTTTTATCAGCCCATGGTAGATGCAATTGCAAGCGTCGACCATGGATGCCAAGGCCCATCTTACATTACACTTAGGGGGAAAGATCTAGATGAGGAGATGGTGTATGTTGGAGGGAAATAAAATCTCATGGGAGATTACAGGTTGCACAATCTTGTCAAATGGGTGGACAAATCGAAGGAGCAGAACAATCAACAATTTTCTTGTGGCTTTCTCTAAAGGAACAATGTTTCTAAAATCTATTGTTGCATCTTCACATGTGAAGAATGCAAATCTGATATATACATATTGTTGGGAAAGGTTGTTAAAGAAGTGGGGGTCAAAAATGTTGTCCAAGTAATCACAAACAATGTTGCACATTATGTGGCAGCTGATAAATTGTTGTGTGCAAAAGACCCTACTAGTTTTTGGACCCCTTATGCTGCCCACTACATAGATTTGATTTTGGAGAACATAGGGAAGTTGGAGTGGGTGCAAGATATTGTTCATGAGTATAAACAATAACCAATTACATTTACAACCATTGCTTAGGTGTTGAACCTTATGAGAGTTTGCAGAGGGTGAGCTTAGTTGCCCCGCTATCCAAGGCTTTGCTACAAACATTTTCTCCCTCCAAAGCCTCCTTAATGAGTACCAAGCATTGAGATAGATGTTTTGTTGCTTACCATGGCTATCTTGGAAAGATAGCACAAAATTAGAAGCAATGGTCATGAAAGTGTTTCTCTTTAAAGATGATTTATGGGAGAAGGCCGTTGAGGTTTTCAGCATGGCAGAACCACTTGCAAAAGTGTTGAAGATCACAAAATTATCTATGGCTTGAAGCAAAAACATTAATAGTACAATTATGTGGTGCCATATCCCTAATGTTGGATGAGGAACTGACTCAATAAACATGACCAAAATGAAGAGACTGAAGAAACAAATGCAATAAGATAATTCAAAGGCTGCTCCTATTGTCTCTTCAACTCTACCCATTCTAATAGACTAGATATTTCACAAATCAAGGGAAACTATCCTCATCTATATTTGACCTATACATAAGCACAAGGCATGGCTGAAAGTGTCAAAGTTTGACTGATACTAACAAGTATGATTCAAATAAAAGTAATTCTAATAAAAGGGAATGACCAACCTACAAATTAGTAAGGCATTATTACAACAAGAAACTGCATGTTGGAAAAGACAATAGTGGAAAGCAAGGCGAAATGTGATTCTAGAAATGCAGATAGAAAGATGGGAATTAGGACAACGATAAGAAAAATTGAAATTAGTAAGGCATTATTACAACAAGAAACTACATGTTGAAAAAGACAATACTGGAAATCAATGCAAAAAGCGACTCTAGAAATGTAGATAGAAAGCTGGAAATTAGGACAACGATAAGAAAAAATGAAATGATAACTACTACCCTACCAATAACCCAAAAAATACTTTCCTTTTTCTTTTTTATGTGGGCATGGTGGCCCTTATTTATGAGTGAAATTTGTCATAACTAACATGAACAATCAATATACTCAAATGACCAATGTAACTGTTATCACACAACTTGTAGTTGTCTCTAAAGGTGTCCTATCCAGGACAGTAGAGGTTGAGAAAACTAAAGAGGTGACCCAAGAGATGCCACGGTTCCCAATGCAAGATGGGTGTTATGCTAACCGAGGCACTCTTCACTTTAGACCAAGCCTAAGCAAGACCAAGGGGAAGAACCTAGCTAGACACTCAAGACCTCCTACGGAAATGTGAAAGGTTAAGTATGGAGAGATCAAGGGGGATAGATCTAGATCTAGGATGAATAAGTGGACCCAAGGAGTTAGGATTCGATTGAAGAGGCTTAGGAGATGACAAATGGTTCAACCAATAAGGCCACTTATGGTTTGGGACTTGTAGATCTAGATAGATAGAATGCCAAGTAAAAATACCCAAGTGGGGCCCACCCTTAAAATAAGGAAAATGGTCCAAATGGGGCCCACAAGGTCAAATTTAAAATGAAATGGCACTAGGGGGTTTGCAAATGAGTATATTTGATGATTTAACTGAGAATGAGCAATACCCGCAATTTGGATCTAGCAAAATACCACCTACCCAAGAAGTGTGACTTCCTCAAGAGAGGACTAGTGCCTTAGATCGGGGAGCAAATGGAGTTGGGTGTCCACCAAACTTTAGATCGGGAATGCTATGTTGATTTTAGAGGTGGGTTTTAATTATTAGGCCCAGAAGATTGCTAGATCCAAGTAGATCTGAAAAATAAAAAAAATGAGGGTTTGACTTTTAGGGTTTTGTGATCTAGAAATAATGGATAACCCAAGGAAAGAGAATACTAACCTTTCAAGTGTACTTGGATGATGAGATGAATGCCTATTATGATGAGGATTACTTTGCCAAAGATCAAATGGAAGAATTTTGAGTTTCTCTTGCTAGTGTGATTTGCGCAAGCCCTACTCTCTCTCTCCCACCCTCCCTCTCTCTATCTCTCACACACACACCTCTACTCCTCCACCTACACCTAACCCCCACCCTTCTCTCAACTCTCCCCCCAACCCTTATTAACACCCACTCTCACTCTCACTCTCTCACCTATTCCTTGAATGATACCTAAAAAACACCCCTATTTCTCTCCCCCAACCCCCTAACACCCCCTATCTCATTCTCATTACCACTAAACCACTAGTCTCTCTCCTTAACACCCCTCTTATTGTCCCTACCCATAACCACCCAATCGACACCAACTCTCTATCCCACTTCTACTCCCCCTATCACTAACCCTTTATTTCTCTCTCTACTCAAACCCTATAACCCCCTTCTCTTTATTTCCCCAAATTCCCTTCATCCACCATACCCATAATCACCCACACCTTCCCCTCATTGACCCCTCTCTCCATCCCCCTCACTCTCCATTTCACTCTCTCTCACCCTGATACTCCTCCACCTATCGCTAACCCTCACCCCTCTCTCTCTCTCCCAACCCCTTAATGCCCAAGTACCCCCCATTCTCTCTCTCTTTCTTGCACACACACCCACCTACTCCTTGCCCTTGCACTAAACTCCCTACCCTCTCTCTCTCAATTCCTCTCCCTATCCCTTAGTAACACCTCTCTTTGTCTCAGCTAATCCCCCTTACCTTTCAACATAACACCCACCCCTCTCTCTCTTTTCTCTCTCTCACTCACTCACACACACATCCACTCCTCTTATCTCTCTCTCTCTCTCCATCCTTTATTTACCCTCTACCTCACTCTCTCACTAGTATTATCCTCACCGTACGTTAAATCCCATCTCTCTCTCTCTACATCCCTTACTTACACCCTACCTCACTCTCTCACCACTCTTATCCTCACCCTATCTTAAAGTGCCCCTCTCTATCTCTCTTATTCCCCCTTACTATTACTAATTTCCTCTCTCACTCTTTGTCACCTATTCTTCCACATATAACTAACCCCCACCCCTCACTCTCTCCACCAACACCCTAACACCTCTCCTCTCTCTCACACACTCTCTCACTACCCTTAACCTAGTACTCTCTCTCCCTAACACACCTCCCACTCTCCTTAGCAATAGAAACACCCTTCACCTTTCTCTCTCTCTCTCTCTCTCTCTCTCTCTCTCTCGTACACCTTGTACCCTAACCTTTTCTCCCTCACCTAATCCTCATAAACCTACCACTTACCACCACCGATCTCTCTCTTGATGTATTTCTCTCTATCATTCCCCCTACCCTATACCCCAATTCTATTTAACATCCCTAATATTCCCTTATCCTCTAATCCCATCCACCCACCATGATCTCTATCTCTTTCCCTCCCCTAATCCCCCTCCTTCCACCTACCCCTAATCATCTACATCACTCCCCAACTCTCTCTCCTATATCTCTCTCACATAATCCTCTAATCCTCTTCATGCCCCTACCCATCTCTCTCCTGACCCAGTAACAACCCTCTCAGACCCCCGTTCTCTATCTATTTCTCTCTCAAACAAACAAACACTTACTCCTTCACCTACAACTAAGACCCCTCCTCTTCCTCTCTTGCCTAATATTCCTAGCCCTTACTAACCCCTTCCCTCTCTCACTTCCCCTACTCCTCCCCCTCCTCCTCTCTCTATCCCCCTTATTCCTCATAACCCTTACTAACCCCCTCCCTCACTCTCTCTATACATAACTCCTGCAATTACACCTAATCCCCACCTCTCTCTCTCTCTCTCTCTCTCTCTCTCTCTCTCTCTCACACACACACACACACACACACACACACACACACACACACACACACACACCATTCTCTATCTCTTTCCCTCCCCTAAGCCCCCTCCTCTCACCAACCCCTAATCACCCACACCCTCCCTTCATCACTCCCCAAATCTCTTTCCCTCTCTCTCTCTCTCTCTCAAACACATACACATATAGTCACATGCACACCCTTCTACTCCTCCAGCTACCCCTAACCCAACCCATGTACCTCTGTCCCAATTCTCTAACACCTCTTACACCCCACCACTATCTCTCTCTCTCTCTCACACACACACCTTTACTCCTCCCCTAAAATTAACACCTCTCCTTTCTCTCTCTCCTCTAATCTCCCTAACCCTTACTAGTACCCCTTACTCACCCTCCTCCTCCTCTCTCTCTATCCCCTTAGTCCTCCAAACCCTTACAAACTGCCTCCCTCACTCTCTCTCCACCCAACTACTCCAACTACACCTAAACCTCACCCCTCTCTCTCTTGTCTAACCACATAATGCCCCCCCTCTGTCTCAAAAAATATTCATAACCCTAACTCCCTCTCTCCCTAACCCCAATCATATTCTCCCTAAGCCTCTGTCTCTCTCACCATACTACTCCCCCTAGTGCTAACACCCCTTGCTCCTCCTCTCTCTCTCACTCTCTCTCTCTCTTGCCTCTTCCTCGTAAAACTTACTAACCCCCTCTCTCACTTAGTCTCTACCTTACTCCACCACCTGCATGTGACCCCCAAGCCTCTACCTATAATCTAACCTTTAACAATCCCCTTTGTTTCTCAGTCGCACTACCCCTATCCATCTCTCTCTCTCTCTCTCTCCATTAACCCAATCATACACTCCCTAAGACCCCCCCTCTCTCTCTCCATCTCTCTCTCTCTCTTAGTCCCCCTCCCACTACCACTTATAACCAACCCCTTCCTCTCTCCTCAACCCACCACGACCCCTGATTCTCTCTCTCTCTCTATCATAGAGACATGCCCCTACACCTCCTGTTACCATTATCCCCGCTCACTATCCCTCTCTGTCTCTCTAACCCTTATCCCCTCTCTCACTCTCTCTCTGCCCTACTCCTCAACCTACAGCTAACTACTAGCTCTCTCTCCCTAACCCCGTCCCACTTTCCCTACTAATAACCATGCCCTCTTCCACATTCCCTCTTTCTCTCTCCTAATCCCTCTACCCGTAAACCCCCCAACCTCTTTCTCTATCTCTCTGCATCCATCCCTCCATCCCTCTCCCTCTCTCTCTCTCTCTCTCTCTCTCCCCCCCCATCCCTCCCTCTCTATCTCTCTCTCTATGTCACACACAAACACATAGACACACATACCCCAACTCCCCTTCCCACCCTACCAATAGTCGACCACACCCTCCCCCCTATCACCCCCTTTCTCTCTCTCACTCTCTCTCTATCTCTCTCTCCTATCTACTCCACCACCTATAATGCCACCCTTCTCCTCTCCACCAAACTCCTAGCACCACCTTGTTCTCCCTCTCTCTCTCTCTCTCTCTCTATCTCTCTCCCCTCACACACACACACACACACACACACCTTCTCCTCTCCACATGAGTAATCCCCTTCCTCTCTCTCTCTCCCTCACACACACACACACACACACACACACACACCTTCTCCTCTCCACATGAGTAATCCCCTTCCTCTATATCTCTCTCTCTCCTACACACACACACCTATTCACCCTAACCCTTACTAACCCCCTCTCTCACTTTATCTCTCCCCTAGTCCTCCACTAACACCTAACCCCAAACCCTCTCTCTCTCTCCAAACCCACCAATACTCCCCTCTCCCTCTCACACTCTTACAACATCCAACCCCCCACTCTCTCCCCCTAATACCCCTCTTACTCTACCTACACATAACCACCCCTTATTCCCCTCTCCCTTTCTCTCTCCTACTCCCCCTATAGTGAGCCCCATCACCACCCCTCTCTCTCTCCTAATCCCCCCCGCCTATCACTTACTCCCCCATCTCTCTCTCTCTCTCTCTCTCTCTCTGTATATATATATATCTATTTGTTTTCCCCCCTTTACACTCATCCAATATCACTCTATTTATCCCTTACTAAGCCCCTCTCTCACTATCACAGTAGTCTAGTCCTCACTATATCTTTAACCCACTTCCTCTCTCTCTCTCTACCAAACCCTACCTAACCTCATCTCTCACTTTCTCTATAACTTATTCCTCCACATACACCTAATCCCCACACCTCACTCTCACCCCCAACCCCCTAAAACATCCCCTCTCTCTCTCGCAATTTGAGTAACCCTAACCCACCACTCTCTCTCACTATCTGAAACCACCCCCTTCACCTCTCTCTCTTTCTCTCTCCTACCCCTCCCAACACCTATCCCCCTCTCTATCTCCTCTTCCCTCGCCCCATACCAGTTATCACCCCTATCTCTCTCTCTATCTACTACCAACCTATAACACCCATTCTCTCAAACTTCCTTAATATTACCCTATCCCCAACCCCTCTACCACGATCACTATCTCCTTCTCTCCCTGAACCCCCATCTTCCCCTATCCCCAATCAACCACACTCTTCCCCCCTCAATCCTTGACTCTCTCTCTCTCTCACTCACTCACTGTCTTTGTATCTCTCTTACCTCCTTCACCTAACCATTATCAACCCACTCTCTCTCTCTCTCTCCCATACTCCTCCACATGCACCTACTCAACACACATCTCTATATCCCCCAACCCCCTAACACTCACTCTCTCATTCTCATTACCCCTAACCAACCACTCTCTCTTCTTAAAATCGCTCTTACTCTCCACACCCATAACCACCCCCTCCACCTTTCTCTTTATCCCTCTACTACCCGCCTATACCTAACACTCTCTCTCCGTCACTCTCTCTCCCCACCTCTCTCTCTCTCTCTCTCTCACACACACACACACAAACACACACCCCATTCTCTATCTCTTTCCCTCCCCAAAGCCCCCTCCTCTCACCAACCCCTAATCACCCACACCCTCCCTTCATCACTCAACAAATCTCTTTCCCTCTCTCTCTCTCTCTCTCTCAAAAACATACACATATAGTCACATGCACACCCTTCTACTCCTCCACCTACCCCTAACCCAACCCATGTACCTCTGTCCCAATTCTCTAACACCTCTTACACCCCACCACTCTCTCTCTCTCTCTCACACACACACACACCCTTACTCCTCCCCTAAAATTAACACCTCTCCTTTCTCTCTCTCCTCTAATCTCCCTAACCATTACTAGTACCCCCTACTCACCCTCCTCCTCCTCTCTCTCTATCTCCTTAGTCCTCCAAACCCTTACAAACTGCCTCCCTCACTCTCTCTCCACCCAACTACACCAACTACACCTAACCCCCACCCCTCTCTCTCTTGTCTAACCACATAATGCCCCCCCTCTGTCTCAAAAAATATTCATAACCCTAACTTCTCTCTCCCTAACCCCAATCATATTCTCCCTAAGCCTCTGTCTCTCTCACCATACTACTCCCCTTAGTGCTAACACCCCTTCCTCCTCCTCTCTCTCTCACTCTCTCTCTCTCTCGCCTCTTCCTTGTAAAACTTACTAACCCCCTCTCTCACTTAGTCTCTACCTTACTCCACCTCCTACACGTGACCCCCAAGCCTCTACCTATAATCTAACCTCTGACAATCCCCTTTGTTCCTCAGTCTCACTACCCCTATCCATCTCTCTCTCTCTCTCTCCATTAACCCAATCATACACTCCCTAAGACCCCTCCTCTCTCTCTCCATCTGTCTCTCTCTCTTAGTCCCCCTCCCACTACCACTTACAACCAACCCCTTTCTCTCTCCTCAACCCACCAACACCCCTGATTCTCTCTCTCTCTATCATAGACACATGCCCCTATACCTCCTGTTACCATTATCCCTGCTCACTATCCCTCTCTCACTCTCTCTCTGCCCTACTCCTCAACCTACAGCTAACTACTAGCTCTCTCTCCCTAACCCCCTCCCACTTTCCCTACTAATAACCATGCCCTCTTCCACATTCCCTCTTTCTCTCTCCTAATCCCTCTACCCATAAACCCCCCAACCTCTTTCTCTATCTCTCTGCATCCATCCCTCTATCTCTCTCTCTCTCCCTCTCCCCCCCATCCCTCCCTCTCTATCTCTCTCTCTATGTCACACACAAACACATAGACACACATACCCAAACTCCCCTTCCCACCCTACCAATAGTCAACCACACCCTCCCCCCTATCGCCCCCTTTCTCTCTCTCACTCTCTCTCTAACTCTCTCTCCTATCTACTCCACCACCTATAATGCCACCCTTCTCCCTCTCCACCAAACTCCTAGCACCACCTTGTTCTCTCTCTCTCTCTCTCTCTCTCTCTCTCTCTCTCTCTCTCTCTCTCCCTCTCTCACACACACACACACACACTTTCTCCTCTCCACATGAGTAATCCCCTTCCTCTCTCTCTCTCTCTCTCTCACACACACAACTATTCACCCTAACCCTTACTAACCCCCCTCTCTCACTTTATCTCTCCCCTAGTCCTCCACTAACACCTAACCCCAAACCCTCTCTCTCTCTCCAAACCCACCAATACTCCCCTCTCCCTCTCACACTCTTACAACATCCAACCCCCCAATCTCTCCCCATAATACCCCTCTTACTCTACCTACACATTACCACCCCTTATTCCCCTCTCCCATTCTCTCTCCTACTCCCCCTATAGTGAGCCCCATCACCACCCCTCTCTCTCTCCTAATCCCCCCCACCTATCACTTACTCCCCCATCTCTCTCTCTCTCTATATATATATATATAGATATATATATCTATTTGTTTCCCCCCTTACACTCATCCAATATCACTCTCTCTATCCCTTACTAAGCCCCCCTCTCACTATCATAGTAGTCTAGTCCTCACTATATCTTTAACCCCCCTTCCTCTCTCTCTCTCTCTACCAAACCCTACCTAACCTCATCTCTCACTTTCTCTATAACTTATTCCTCCACATACACCTAATCCCCACACCTCACTCTCTCCCCCAACCCCCTAAAACAACCCCTCTCTCTCTCGCAATTTGAGTAACCCTAACCCACCACTCTCTTTCACTATCTAAAACCACCCCCTTCACCTCTCTCTCTTTCTCTCTCCTACTCTCCCAACACCTATCCCCCTCTCTATCTCCTCTTCCCTCGCCCCATACCAGTTATCACCCCTATCTCTCTCTCTATCTATTGCCAACCAATAACACCCATTCTCTCGAACTTCCTTAATATTACCCTATCCCCAACCCCTCTACCACGATCACTATCTCCTTCTCTCCCTGAACCCCCATCTTCCCCTATCCCCAATCAACCGCACTCTTCCCCCCTCAATCCCTGTCTCTCTCTCTCTCTCTCACTCACTCTCTTTGTATCTCACTTACCTCCTTCACCTAACCATTATCAACCCACTCTCTCTCTCTCTCTCCCATACTCCTCCACCTGCACCTACTCAACACACATCTCTATATCCCCAAACCCCCTAACACTCACTGTCTCATTCTCATTACCCCTAACCCACCACTCTCTATTCTTAAAACCCCTCTTACTCTCCATACCCATAACCACCCCCTCCACCCTTCTCTTTGTCCCTCTACTACCCCCCCTATACCTAACACTCTCTCTCCCTCTCTCTCTCTACCAACACCCTATACTCACCCTTATCTTTATCCCATAATCCCCCTCCTCCACTATACCCCTAATTACCCACACCCTCCCCTACTTGACCGTAACACACACACACTCTCTCTCTCTCTATACTCATCTTCCTACTCGCAATCCCCACTCCTCCCTCTCCGAAACACTTAACACCTAGCCACCCTCCATTCTCTCTTTCTCTCTCTCTCTCTCGCTCACAGATTCGCATACTCCTCCCCCTACAACTAACCTCCCTCCTCTCTATCCCTCTCTCAAATCCTCTCCCTAAACCTTACTAACCCATCTCTCTATATCTCTCCTAATCCTCGTTACCTTACAACTTAACACCCACCTCTCTCCCTCTCCAAAAATCACCTAACAACCCCCTTACTCTCTCTATCTCACACACACATGCACACACACCCAAATGCTCCTCTCTCTCTCTCTGTACCTTACTTACCCCCTATCTCATTCTATAAAGATTTTAATCCTCACCCTAACTTTATCCCCCCTCTCTCTCCCTATCTACCCATTTCCCTTATTATCTGCCTCTCTCTCTCTCTCTCTCTCCCCTATTACCCTTGACCCTTACTAAGTACATCTCTAACTTTATTTGTCACCTATTCCTCCACATTCACATAACCCCAAACATCACTCTCTCTTCCAACACCCTAATATCCCCCCCCTCTCTCTCACTCTCATTACCCTTAACCTCACACTATCTCTTACTAACCCACCTCCTACTCTCCCTAGCAAAATGCCCCCCCCCCCTCTCTCTCTCTCTATATATATATATATATATATATATATATATATCCCATACTTCCCCTACCCATAACCCTCTCTCTCTCTTTATCCTAACGCCCATACCCCTATCGCTTACCACCCCCATCTCCCTCATTTCTCTCTCTCTCTCTCTCTCTCTCTCTCTCTCTCTCTCTCTCTCTCTCTCTCTCTCTCTCTCTCTCTCTCTCTCCATCGCCACCCCTATGACCCAATTATATCTAACATACCTAATATTCCCTAAGCCCTATCCCCCTCCCCTCATTGCAATAATATATTTATATCCCCCATCATCGGTGCTCCCACCTAACCATAATCACCAACATCCTCCCCACATTGATCCCAAAATATCTCTCTTATTTTCTTTCTCTCTCTCTCTCACACACACAAACACCCCTCTACTCCTCCACCTACCTTTAATCTCCACCCTTGTACATCCCTCATCAACCCCTAACACCACCCACACCCTTGATTCTCTCTCTCTCTCTATCTCACACACACACAACCCACTCCTACCCCTTCCACAAATGCCCCTCCTCTCGATATCTCATATACTCTCCCTAACCCTTACTAACCTGCATATATATTTCACCCCCTACTCCTCCCCCTCCTTCTCCTTCTCTTTCTCTATCCACCTATTCATCCTAACCTTTACTAAACCCCTCTCCCACTCTCTCTCCACAAAACTCATTCAACTACACGCAACCCCCACACCTCTCTCTCTTCTCTAACCATCTAACACCTACCCTATCTTTCACACACTCTTAGTACCCCTAAATCCTCCTCTATCTCCCTAAAACCACTCATATTCTCCCTAATCCTCTCTCTCTCTCTCTCCACATACCTCTAACACCCATCTCTCTCTTTCTTTGTCTCTATCTTGGCTCTTCTCCCTAACCCTTACTAACACACTCTCTCACTCTTTATCGACCCTACTCTAACTACATCTAAACCCTAACCCTCTCTCCCTAATCCATTCTTCTAATACCCCCCTCGATACCTAATTCACACCACCCCTAACATACCCTCTCTCTGCCTAACCCCACTCATCCTCTCCCTAAGAGCCCCCTTGTTCCAATCCCCCTCCCCATAACCATCTCTCTCTCTCTCTCTTAGTCTCGCCTCTAATACCCCTTACATTACCGCTTACAATCAATCCATCTCTCTCCCCACCAACCTCCTAGCTCCCTCGATTCTCCCTCTCTCTTTGACACACACATGGCCCCACTCCTCCCCTTACCACTAACCACCCCTCTCTCTCCCTCTCTCTATCACTAACCCTTAGGCCCTTTCTAACTCTCTATCAAACCTGCTTCTACACCTACCTTTAACACTCCTATCCTCTCTCCCCCTCACCTCTTTCCCTTGACCCTTACTACCCTCCTCTCTCACTCTCTCTCTCCCCTACTCCTCCACCTACACCTAATCCCCAACCCTCTCTCTCTCACTTATAAAATCTAACCCTTATCTATCCTTCCCTAACACCCACTACAACATTTTTGGACTTTAGCGGGGGTTGTCTTATGCCCCCAAAAGTGACCTATGGGGGGGGTTTTGGCTTTGGGGGCGGTTTTGGAAAAACCGTCCCTAAAGGCATCGATGTTAAATTTTTTTCCCTTTAAGGGCAGTTTTTGATGAGATTGGAACCGCCCCCAAAAGTGACTTTTGGGGGTGGTTTGTGACCCCCCCATAGAGGTCTACAGAGCAGGTTATAAACCCCCCTTGTAGACCACTTCATAGAGACCTACGGGGGCATCTTTGAACCCCCTTCATAAAGACCTACGAGGGTGGTTGTGAACCCCCCTCATAAGCCCCCTCATACAAACCTAGAGGGGTGGTTTGGAACCCCCCTCGTAGAGGATTATAGGGGCGGTTTCAAACCCCCCTCGTAGAGGCCTATAGGGGCAGTTGTGAACCCCCTCGTATAGTCCTATAGGGATGGTTTGGAACCCCCCCTTGTAGAGTCCTATAGGGTAAATTTAGAACCCCACTCATAGAGGCTTATAGGGTCGGTTTTGAACCCCTCTCATAGAGGCCTATAGAGGCAGTTTAAAACCCCCCTCGTAGAGGCCTGTAGAGGAAGTTTGAAAGCCCCCTCGTAGAGGCCTATAGTGGCGGTTTGGAATCCCCCTCGTAGATTCCTATAGGGGTGATTTGTAACCCCCCTCATAGATGCCTATAGGGGTGGTTCATAACCCCCCCTAAAATTCATTATTACGAACTTTGGGGGTGGTTACAAACCCCCCTTGTAGTGACATATGAAGGTGGCTTAGAACCCCCCTCGTAGAAACATACAAAGATGGTTTGAAACCCCCTCTATAGCCATAATAAATCATAATAAAATATATTTTATTAAAAATACCAATATTGCAATATCAATAGGGTATGGAGGAATCGAAACACCAACCTCTTGCTTGTAAGGAAGGCGCTCTACCATTGAGCTAGCACCCTTTAAGAAATAGGGAGATGAGCAATATTAACACTCATATTGCATTATTTTTAAGCCTAAGAAAATATAGTAAGAATGTTCAGGAGATGATTGTAACAGGATATCCACATGTACCCAAATATCTACAGATTATCATGCAAGAGCAACCTGCTCTTTGCAATCCTCATAAGGCATAAGAACTATAATTCCAAACTTTTCGATTACTTACTAAAACAACAAAAATGCTGAAAAAAATTCCATACAATTTGCAGACACAAATTTCAATCTTGTGATATGCATTTAATAACATAGTGGAGTGATTCTTATTGTTGACATGGCATATTGATGCAGTTGAGGAGCTCAATAGTTTTTGCATGGAAGGAAAATAGTCAAGAAGAATCATCTTCCATGTTTGTCTCTTCCACTATGAGAATTCATGTACTCCGTTCAATATAGACAATATGAATCAACTAGAAGATGAAACATTTTTATCCCTTAACTAGATGATAAATGCCATAACATGAGATTGTGAATACTTGAATAGTTGGTTGCTTAAATATTTTGCTCAACTTCAAGTTGTCCATAAATTGTCATACATTTTCACAAACTTAATGGGAATCTGGAGTTGATTCATTGCTAATATAGACATGCTAATGTTTGTGTGAATGAATATATTATTTTTTGTCTTAGTTCACTAATATTTAATTTGAACAAGATAATGAATAAGCAATCTATTTTTGGGTGTATTTCATGATCCCTACTCATTGGTTGGTTCAGCAAGAACAAATGGCTCATAAACTAGTCGATAAAAATACAGATGGATTACCTCATGTGTTAGTGTTGCAAAAAGAAATGTTTTAGCCTCAGTTGTTAGATGTCGAGATGCTACATTTACATGACCTGACAAGATTTCTAGAATATAACGAAGCATAGAACTGATTGACTATGTTCTCAGAGTAAAGTATTAAAAGCAGTCTGTATTAAACCAACTGCAACAGACCAAGTCGAAACTTGGGCACTTCAATTGGAATTGTTTGAAAGGATGCTAATATCACACCAAGGAAGGAACCAAAATTACCCAAGTCCAGAGGTAAAAATGTAAATTACCTTGACATGATTCTACACTCTGAGATATTTTGAACGATCCAAGAATTGCCTCAAACAGATTTCATATGCAAAAGTTATGCCTCCTGCAAATTGACTTATCTAGTTGACCAACATGGTATCGAGTAGATTCCTCATCAACTCTCATTTCTCACACATGCATAGCTAGTCATGTGTGGAATTTCAAGAACATTCTGGAAGGTCCAAAAAAACCTAAACCTAATTGAGATTTGGGGCATGCAAAAATTGTAAACCTAACCCTAGACGACTGTTAAGCTATGCTAAATATCGAGATACTAGGAAAATAAGGGGTTCCATTATTTTGATGTTATGTATTGTTCGATAGTTGAGAAACAACATGGGAGTGGATGGTAGAGAATAATAGAGGAAGGATGAGATATTATAGTAGCCATTATGGTCGTAGAGTCATAGGTAACTCCATAGAGAGTACCACTTTCTTTATATTTGAACTGCATATTTGGAGAAGAAAAAAGCAAGGCATAGTCCTCACTTCTGGTTGGGTTTTTTTCCCTTAGTCATGGGTTTTCCTTGGGTATATATTTTGCTAATTTATGTGGATGTATTATTTTTCTCTAGTTGTTTTCCTTTCAGTTCTAGTGATTTAGCCTATTTTGGTAATAAGATAGTAAAAAGAACTAAGTTGTAAGATTTGTTGCGATGAATTGCTCCATTGGAATTATATCCATGGTAGTTTATAGATCACCATCACATTCCATCATGCCGGTATTCAAACTTGTTCCAAAGAGACAACTTTCATAGGTTAGAGATTGGTTTCCATAGGGTTCAAATGTAGGATGATTCAATGATATGATCCAAGTTCAGAGTTGGAGACATTTCACAGGGTTTTCATCATTATTGGAGGAGATGTCTATTTTTAACACTTTTCCTATTTTTTAGGAGAAAGAGTTCGGAGGTCTGCACAATAGAGCAATGTTTTAAGATGGCTTGGACTCATAATCGTTCAATGGTTAACTCGGACTCAAAATCGGTAATGACTCGGTCGATTTGAATTTAATGACCAGGTTTACTAAAAATACATAAATATTTAAATTTTAAAGAAAAACAATATTTTAAGGATTCCAATCTAGGATTCCAAAGCACTAGAGACAAAATATCCAAATTCTACTCATGTATATATCAAAATAGATGGAAGTGTATTGTGCAATAGTGCAATACAAATCTGGAACAAAATACATAATCAATGATGCCTAAATAGCTTGTAGAGTCCAAAGAAACAACATTCTATGATGCCACTACA
The DNA here is from genome assembly GCA_027924585.1 of Larix kaempferi. Classification (NCBI taxonomy): domain Eukaryota; kingdom Viridiplantae; phylum Streptophyta; class Pinopsida; order Pinales; family Pinaceae; genus Larix; species Larix kaempferi. The sequence continues at coordinate 3,114,450 of BSBM01000779.1, forward strand.
TAATGCATCAATGGTCATACATCATACATGTCATTGATCAAGATGATCAATCATCAAACTCATCACCACTGCTAGAACAAGAAGTAGAACTAGAATAAGGACTAGCAATGGCATCATCATCTGGCTTAAGCTTGGACTCCTCAATGTCATATACGATTGCAATAGTAGTAGTAGTACCAAATGAATGCCTAGAATCATGGGTTTAGGGTTCATCTTATAGCTTTAGGGTCAGCGTTGGATTTTAAGTTGCATGAAACAGGGAAATGGGGTCAAGTTTTCGATGAGCGAGGACAGTTAAAAAAATGAACGTGAAACATAAATCATAAATCATACATGTCTACAAATCATTGCCTATATTTGAATCCTATTCGTCAATAACACCCTATGCCTCCCTCCTTTAGGATCTAGTCCCTGCCTCTATCTTGAATCTCAAAGTTGTTCCTCTAAGGACATTAGTCAACAACTCAACAACCTACAATTTTGATGAAACTTCCTAATCAAATCGTTAAAATAAGGTAGAAAAAGCTTCCCATGCTTAATAAGTGATTTTTCTTGAGTGAAGTGTACTTTTTTATTAAGGTCATAACAGAGGATTTCAACAATCAACACCACCAACATCAAGGTATATAGAGGGGTTGATGTGCTCGATTAAATGCCAATCCTATACCCTCGTACATGATAGAATTTCGTGGAAACGTTGTAATCTTGAAACCCTGAAAACTATTAAGTCTATTGAATTCTGAATGGGATCTAAAATTCTACATTTTCCATATGAAGTTCGATGAGGTTGGAACCACTCTCAAACATCTTGAAATAATTAATGGTATTGTTAAACATTTAAGTAAAAGGAGAGAAAATGAAATATAAGGAGAATGTGACTTTTACTTTAAGAATTTTATATTACCATTTAGTACTACCAAATACTATTGAGTAACTGAACATAGCAGATTTTTTTTTGCAGTCAACTCAACTAGTTTAGGTTAGGACTTGAATGAGTTGATCAGTTCAGTATAGAACTAGTGACTCGATCTGATTTGAAGGTTGAGCCAACTTGATGGAGGGTCAACTCAGTCAACTCGACTGAGTCTGAGTTTGAGTTGAGTGATTTTTAGAACAAAGCAACAAAGATGATCATAATTTTTACATCCTTGCAAGCTTACGATTCCAATGAGTTTTTTTCGGATGACATGTGAGATATTTCTATTTTTGGTAGTTAGGGTTGGATTTTCATGGCATCACATGGCATTGCATGGCCCATGCATGTTTTTGCATGCTAAATATTCAAACATGCAAACTATCTCCTATTTTTTAGTTTTTATCCATGCATGTGTGACATGTATCATTTGTACGTGCGTGACATGTGGCATCAATGCATGTGCAACATGTGGTAGTATCTTGTTGTGACAAGTGGTGAAATTAGAAAGCATGTGGGAGACTAGAGTGAACTAAACTTAAACATGATGCATGCATGAGACTTGCTCTACTTAACTCAGATCTCTTCCACTTAATTGAGCCATGCAAACAAGGTGAAGTGCATGAGGATGAGTTTAGATCAATTGGGCACTTAACTCCCATGTGAGACACATATGAACTCCAATAGAAGGGGGCAAATTTTCTCATCTTTAGTGTCATCTAAAGAGGATCTCTCTCAATGCATGTCAAATCAATTAGTGGGAGATACATGAGGGCCTCTAGGGAAAGCTATTTAGTGAGGTTTTTAGGACATGAAGAGGGTAGGAATTTCTTCTTAGTAGCGATGTCCTATTGATCCTCCATTCTACTTGATTTCTCCCTTTCCTTCTTTATTTCTATGCAGGGATAGTTATCGCTATGGTGGAATCAACCTTTTGGCTAATGCAAAGCAGAGTTTGACTATGTTATTATTCTATCTCTTTTGATTCGTTGATGTTTTGATGCATCTATGTATTTATTTTTACAAGTAACAGGCCTTTATTTTGATAATTAGTTGTCATTTAGAGCGTCTTTCTTCCATTAATTTTCCTTTTAAAAACTATTGTATGCATGAATTTCCACCATAAAAATTCAAAAAACTATTTTTATATTTCTTTCGTAGCTTAATTACAGGCCAAAGATCATTATTTGTTGTTATATTGATTATTATTGCAAAGTTATAGGTTGGACAACAATATAAAATTATTAGGGACACCACCTCGAGATTGGCAACTTGTCGTGCACCATCCCAAATGGAGAGGGGGTTCATCTGTGACAATGTGGGTGAATTTTCCTATAAGTTTTACTAATTTCCATTGTTGATTTCAAAGGTCTAAATCATCATTACAAGTGCAAAAATTAGTGCTAACAAATTGACGTCATTGCAGGGGATCATGTTGAGTTCTCGACTTCCACAACGACACTGGTGATATTTGGTTTATTTGTTTTATAATTTATTTCTTTTGACCTTGCGACTCCATTTTTCCAGGGTCTTAACAGGTTGCAAAATCAAAAGATCTTTGTGATTTGATGATGCACAATGCACCATTTCGAGCCTTAATGAACCCTAAAGGAATATTGTGTAACTTCGGAAGCTATTCTTGTTGTATTATTATTGTACTTCCTTCAATGAATATTCATATTGTATTTGATCATGTAAAAGTCCCGGAAGAATCAATGCAAAGCCTACTTGCTAAGTCGATTAAGAAGAATCCAAAAGAAACATTGAATAAGGTTAATTTAATGTTTCCCTAGTGAAGTCGGTCTTGGTAGTTAGACAATTCAGCCCCATCAGGAAAAGTCACTTGGAAAACAAGTGTAAATAAGGGAGGCGCATTTCCCAATTGGGATCATCACTCACTCAAGCAAGTTCACATGGCAAGAGAGAGAAGGACAAGTTTGCTAGAGGAGAAGAGTAGCTACATTGTGAAGACATATTATCTTTGGTTTTCTATATTATATATTCTCGGGATATTTGTGGAAGAGCTTTAGCTCTTCATTGTACTAGTATGACATTGTACTTGTTGACGAATCTATATTGAAGAAATTGTTGGGTTTTCTTCCCTTGAAGGGTTTCCCAGAGGAAAATCTTTGTCTCTGGTGATTGTCTGTCTTTCAGTGATCCTATTGCTTATTGTTATTGTGATATTGTACAAATTGACTAAATATCTAACCTAACTACTATTCAAGTACAAATTCTAACATGGTTTCAGAGCCGTGCTGAAAGAAGTCATTGTGCAGCTGTAACTGACGAAAGTTGGAAACTAGGGATTCCTATTCCAAGAACTTCCCTCCATAGATCAAATTGAAAAGGAGGTCAATCTAACTCACCCTAGGAGGGTGCACTTTCCTATGGAAATAGATTTCAGATCCGAGGATTTTCAATTTTGACCTCATCAGGGAAAACTAGCGCATCATATTTTTTGCAGTTCTGACCATAGATCCCAAAGAAGAATACCTTTTCTCAACTCGCCTTGAGGAGGCACATCTATTTCTTGGATCAAAATTACAAGATTCACAAGTTGGAAAATTTGGGTTTATCTAACAAAACCTAGGTCAACAGATTTCAGAAGAGCATAGAAACAAGCACTTGATTTGAGCATCTCATTGGTAAGTTCTATAATCCTTATTTCCATTTGAGATTCTCATATTATAAATATGAAAAACAACACCAAGCTCGAGGATAATCTTGAAGGAGATGATAAATTCCAATCCTGGAAGTATAGAGTACTTTTCATTCACGAAGAAAATGATTTGGAGAAGTATGTTAAGGAAGAAGTTGCGGAGCCAGAGGGAGAGGAAGACAAAACAATACATAAGAAGAATCTGGTTAGGGCTAAAAGGATCATTGCTGATTCTATTAAGGATCAATGTTGATTCTATTCAGGATCACCTGATTCCTCATGTTTCATCCTTGAAGACTCCTAAGGAGATGCTTGATGCATTGACCAAATTATATGAAGGGAAGAACATCAATCGAAAGATGACCTTGAGAACTCAACTCGAGAATGTAAAAATGCAAAATTCAGAGACCATCCAATCCTATTTCACAAGGGTCTCTCAAATCAAGGAAAAACTTGAATCCATTGAAGACATAGTCGAAGAAGATGAAATTGTAATGACTACCTTGAATGGCCTACCAAGGTCATGGGAATCCTTTATCCAGGGGATATGTTCTAGAATTAATCTAACAATGTTTAGCAGGTTATGGGAAGAATGCACACAAGAAGAAGCTAGATTGGTATCCAGAGAAGAGAAGAAGTACATTCTTACCAAGGATATTGGTGCAAATCCCTCCTCTATTTCCATGAGCTTCCCTTACTTCACCCTCGCTTTTGAATAATTTGATCTCTTCTTCCTCCTTCAGGATCTCCTGAGCATGCCTTTGCTTTTTTTATCTCCCATTACCATGCCTCCCATTCCTTTCTTATATAGCATTGGGAAATGAGCCTTAAGCTTTTCTTCTCCATGTGGGATTGCTTATTTTCTTTATTTTTTATTATTTTCAATTGAAAACCCACTTTTCAATAGTTTTCAGGATTTTTTATACACTTAGAATGTTTTAAGCAGAATTAATGCATTTCTGAGAGAGGATTCGTCTCTGAATGAACTTGTGTCATGACTTCCTGGTGCGGGTACATGGTAAACATATGTTGCTCCTATCACATGATTAGGGGTGCTGATTTGATTCTTAACAATCTTGTGGCTATCTTGCATATTTTTCCACTAATTTGATTTACAGGTGAAGAAGACGACTTGGGAGGAGTGCGCATTGGTGGGGAGGCTTTCCCTGCAAACTTCTGTCAATTTGTTGATCGAACAGGGAGTGATTTTGTCTTTGTAACAATCATTATTTGTATTTTCTTTCTAGCTTGTATCTACCCTCGTTTTGTTGGACTGATTGAGCTTTGTCTCCTTGGTTTTGCAAGTACAGAGGGGCACACATGTGGGCTTGGGAAAATCGCACTAGTAAGAGAAACTCAAAATTCTTCCATTTGATCTTTGGAAAAGTAATCCTCATCATAATAGGCATTCATCTCATCATCCAGGTATGCTTGAAAGGTTAGTATTCTCTCTCCTTGGGTTATCCATTATTTCTAGATCACAAAACCCTAAAAGTCAAACCCTCATTTTTTTATTTTTCAAATCTACTTGGATATAGCAATATTCTTAGCCTAAAAATTAAAACCCACCTCTAAAATCGACATAGCATTCCCGATCTAAAGTTTGGTGGACACCCAACTCCATTTTCCCCCCAATCTAAGGCACTAGTCCTCTCTTAAGGAAGTCACACTTCTTGGGTAGGTGGTATTTTGCTAGATCCAAGTTGTGGGTATTTCTCATTCTTGGTTAAATCATCAAATATACTCATTTGCAAACCCCCTAGTGCCATTTCATTTTAAATTTGACCTTGTGGGCCCCATTTGGACCATTTCCCTTATTTTAAGGGTGCGCCCCACTTGGGTATTTTTACTTGGCATTCTATCTATCTAGATCTATAAGTCCCAAACCATAAGTGGCCTTATTGGTTGAACCATTTGTCATCTCCTAAGCCTCTTCAATCGAATCCTAACTCCTTGGGTCCACTTATTCATCCTAGATCTAGATCTATCCCCCTTGATCTCTCCATACTTAACCTTTCACATTTCCCTAGGAGGTATTGAGTGGCTAAGTTAGGTTCTTCCCCTTGGTCTTGCTTGGGCTTGGTCTAAAGTGAAGAGTGCCTCGGTTAGCATAACACCCAGCTTGCATTGGGAACCATGGCATCTCTTGGGTCACCTCTTTAGTTTTCTCAACCTCTACTGTCCTGGATAGGACACCTTTAGAGACAACTACAAGTTGTGTGATAACAGTTACATTGGTCATTTGAGTATATTGATTGTTCATGTTAGTTATGACAAATTTCACTCATAAATAAGGGCCACCATGCCCACATAAAAAATAAAAACGAAAGTATTTTTTGGGTTATTGGTAGGGTAGTAGTTATCATTTAATTTTTTCTTATCGTTGTCCTAATTTCCAGCTTTCTATCTACATTTCTAGAGTCGCTTTTTGCATTGATTTCTAGTATTATCTTTTCCAACATGTAGTTTCTTGTTGTAATAATGCCTTACTAATTTCAATTTTTCTTATCGTTGTCCTAATTTCCATCTTTCTATCTGCATTTCTAGAGTCACTTTTTGCCTTGCTTTCCACTATTGTCTTTTCCAACATGCAGTTTCTTGTTGTAATAATGCCTTACTAATTTGTAAGTTGGTCATTCCCTTTTATTAGAATTACTTTTATTTGATTCATACTTGTTAGTATGAGTCAAACTTTGACACTTTCAACCATGTCTTGTGCTTATGTATAGGTCAAATATAGATGAGGATAGTTTCCCTTGATTTGTGAAATATCTAGTCTGTTAGAATGGGTAGAGTTTAAGAGACAATAGGAGCAGCCTCTGAGTTATCTTATTGCATTTGTTTCTTCAGTCTCTTCATTTTGGTCATGTTTATTGAGTCAGTTCCTCATCCAACATTAGTGATATGGCACCACATAATTGTACTATTAATGTTTTTGCTTCAAGCCATAGATCATTTTGTGATCCTTAACACTTTTGCAAGTAGTTCTGCCACGCTGAAAACCTCGATGGCCTTCTCCCATAAATCATCTTTAAAGAGAGACACTTTCACGACCATTGCTTCTAGTTTTGAGCTATCTTTCCAAGTTAGCCATGGCAGGCGACAAAACATCTGTCTCAATGCTTGGTACTCATTAAGGAGGCTTTGGAGGGAGAAAATGTTTGTAGCAAAGCCTTGGATAGTGGGGTGACTAAGCTCACCCTCTGCAAACTCTCATAAGGTTCAACACCCAAGCAATGGTTGTAAATGTACTTGGTTATTGTTTATACTCATGAACAATATCTTTCACCCACTCCAACTTCCCTATGTTCTCCAAAATAAAATCTATGTAGTGGGCAGCATAAGGGGTCCAAAAACTAGTAGGGTCTTTTGCACACAACAATTTATCAGCTGCCACATAATGTGCAACATTGTTTGTGATTACTTGGACAACATTTTTGACCCCCACTTCTTCCACAACCTTTCCCCACAATATGTATATATTAGATTTGCATTCTTCACATGTGAAGATGCAACAATAGATTTTATAAACATGGTTCCTTTAGGGAAAGCCACAAGAAAATTGATGATTGTTCTGCTCCTCTGTTTTGTCCACCCATTTGACAAGATTGTGCAACTTGTAATCTCTCATGAGATTTTGTTTCCCTGCAACATACATCAACTCCTCATCTAAATCTTTCACCCTAAGTGCAATGTAATATGGGCCTTTGCATCCATGGTCGACGCTTGCAATTGCATCTACCATGGGCTGATAAAAATGAGACTTTTCGAGGTTTAATGATAGCTTGTCATGGTACTAGAACCTCCTCGCTGCCATATCTTCCTCCTTCCTTTTCCTTTTGTTATAAGTGTCCATCGTTGTAGTTTAAACCTTCATCCTAGATCACTTGGCATCCTTTTCTTTGTTAGATTCCAAAGCAGATTGCATTTTTGTTGTGACTTCATTATGAAAACCATCACAAACTACAACACTCTAGCTAGGTGGTGTTTCAACCTATTTATGCCCCCACACATAGTAGTTGGACAATAATTGCACTTTACTTGATGGTGATCCAGGTGTATACTGGCACGCAACTGTTCCACCAAGTTGCGACGGTTCCCCATCTTGGAAAATTTCTACTGTTTTTTGGGTCCCAAACTTTCAGGGCAATTTTGAGGCCCTAAACAATGTTTTTTGGCCAATTGGGGGCTAGGGGTTGTAATGTGCGGTGAGATGTGAACTTCAAATTGGAGAGTTGTGAACTTCAAATCAACATGAAGAGATTTCAACTTTTGGTAATGTGTGGGGAGCTATGAACTCGAAGTCAACTTTTTTCAAACTATGAGGAGCTATGAAGCCCTATGAAGATTAATGTTTGGTTCAAGTTGGACATTAAAACAGAGAACACTTTAACATGAGTTTGGAGTTGAAGAAGCTTGAACTTTTGCACTTTCACCCTAGGAAATTGTATACTTAAGCAATCAAGAATCATATCAAGCCAGATCTTGCGAGCGAGCTTGAAGACAATAGATTCTTGGAATTATTTGTTCCACATTTCCATAGTTGCATAAATAGTTGTTGCAAGCACTGTACAAGATGACATTTATAAAATTTCATTTTCATTGTGAGTGAGCTTAGGACTAGAATTATAAGAAAGAAAGGTTCTACAACTGTTGATTCCTGAAACAATTTATGACAATGCATATACTGGCAAAGTTGTTAGAAATTTTGGGGTAAAGGCAAGTTGAATGGAAGCTATTAGTTTAGATGTATACTAAACCTTCTCAATATGCTATAACGAACAACTCCAATATATGTGTTCCAAAAAATATAGTCTAGTTTTTTGTTTATGTACAACTTGTCTTGTGATGTAAAGTTCAAATTAGTTACACTTCTCTAGACATTATAGTAATAGTTGTGAAATCCATATATTTCATATTCATTAAGCATGTAGTTGTCCATAAATTCCATAAATTCCATTGATTTCTCTTCTCTCAATTTTGCATCTTGTTATTTAAGGTCGATTACATACCTAATGTAATAATGGTGGAGATGGAAGATATGCTAGTGTTTTTGTTCCTATTGTCAAAATTGTATTTTCCATAGCCATCATTTTTATATGTTTGTTTTAAAACATATAAGTGGAAAATGTTTATGAATATTAATTAGTCATGTTCCCATGGATTTGTTGGATGCACAAGAGTTCAAAAAATTCAATGCAGACTTAATTTTATGTGTTCTCATAAAAAAAAAAATTGATGTGGCATGAATGCGTCTCTGTTGATCTCAAAATAGCTCCAAGATACAACTGAATAGTATTGCACAATAGAACATTGCTGAAAATCAATGTGCAAACAAGGAGGTAACAATCAATGTTCTTATGAACTATACCTGTTGTGGTGAGGGTTCCAAAATTTAGCTAGTATTCAGTTTTTCATTATTCTCATCTTTAACATTTTGATTCTATTAGTTCCAGGGTCTGCTAAAGGAGTTGGAAATTGATATTAATACATTAAGTAAAGGGCAGCCAGTACTCAACGATGCAAAAGGGAAGCCCAAAAATAATATCAGCATAGAAGTGTATGGTTTCTTACATGCAATTATTGGAACCTATATTTATGCTTTTTGTTGTTGCTTGTAGTGTACATGGTAATTTCTGGTATGATAGGTTACAACTTTATTGTATTGCAGGTTGGAAAAGAAAATTGCACAGAACAAGGTGAAGATGGAAAAAATGACCTCAAACATGAAAATAAAAAATGATCTCAAGACCGTGGCATTGGAAACTTTTAAGATCAATTACTTGGATGCAAGAATTTCAGTTGCCTAGTGCAAATGGCATGAATTTCAAATTGTAGAGGTAACTATTCCTTTTCTATAGTTTTCTATGGTATCATAAAGGCTATTGGACAATATATCTATTTTGGAACTTTGAGTTGGCTGATAGTGAATGTTGGATCACCTTATATGTGTTTTCTTTTGTTATTTAGTTTGAATTAACTGGAGCTAAGTTGGAATCAATAGTGGAGTGCACTTTAAAAGATAGTGATTTTTGTGATGTTCAGGATTGTTTGTCTATCTAGTATTTCGAAATCTTTTTATACAAAGAGCTACGAGCTCTATATTTTACTGGAAGTGTTTATTGTTTCAGAATATTTAGAAACATAATGTACCCATATTTTTTTGACATAGTTCATTTTTCAATGGTTGTTTGGTTTTTGGTTCTCTTTGCAATGATAGTATCATCAATGAGTCTTGGAGTATTTAGAAGTATTGCTAATTATTCTTGAAGTTTTTGTACTTACTGATGTTTTCAACTACTCCTATTACTAGAGAAAACAGTTATAGATTTTGATTTAATGGGTGCAATGGATTTTTATTCCAATTAGAATAATGGGTTAGTGAAACTTGTTGCTCTATTTGTAAATGCAGATTTGCATTGCTCTTGCAAGTTGCCATTGTGAGATGTATTCTGTTTCATTCACTTAAATAAACACTGGATATATTCAAATCGATCTATAGAAAATAGGGCACTAATGTCGGTATACTTCCATCCAAGGCTAGTTCAAAATGTGGCATTAATGTCCTCGATATACTTCTATCTAAGTCTACTTCAAACTAACCTACATGCATTAAGAAGGCTGCTTGTAACAGGAAATCAGTATTGTCATCTACATGTATTTATTTGCTTTTTGTGGTAATTTCTTTTAAAAGAATGTTGAGTATCTATGATTCATAGTTCAGTGTTGAAATAAGGATTTCAAAATTTTGGCTTGAGCAATGTACGCTAACTCATTCCCCTTTATTTCTTGTACCATCCTGTAATTTATACTTATGTGTTTTAAGGTATGGAAAGGGCACATTATTAAGATATTTTTCAATTAGCTGGTAGACTGCAACATACACGTGTTGTAGTCTATCATTCTATGTTGTCCTAAGGATGGTGCAAAGCAATTTTCTTGAGATGCATAGCTGTCTTTAATGGCTGCGGTTCATGGAAATTGTTGGGATTGTTGAACTTAACATCCCATCTTTGCATTGAATCTATGTATTTCTTTCTCTCCATAATGTACATATATTATTAATGTACATATATTTATTAGTGTTTTAGATGCTAACTCGTTGTACCAAGGAGCGAGGTGCTTTACAATCTAGTATGGGTGAGATGTTGTCACGTAACATAGAATTATGCTACCAAAAATAAAAAGTAATTAAAAAAATCCACCTCAGCTCTTAAAATAAAAAATATTAAAACCAACATAAATCCATCTTAAACCTGGATCTAGAAAGCATGAAAATTGGATACCTCTCTGTGCTTGATAGATCCGGGTTTAAAATAGATCTATGATTGTCCTTATTACATTCACATATCCTTTGTGTGGTCTTTGTTACATTCATATGTCCCTTTTGTGCATTGTTGAGTTAGTGGACAAGAATTCCTTTTAATTTTATTGTATGAGTTGTTGAGATATTGTAACTTCTAAGAATATTATATTTGTACTTTATTATTCCGGATATGTTTCATTCCTCTGTGGAGAATCTATTGTATATCCAGAGATGTTTTATTCCTCCGTGGAGAATGTGGTAACTTGGGTTATTAGACTTTCCTAGTGGGATCGGCCCTGTATGAGTCATGTGGGTTAAAGGGTTATTAGACCACCTTGGTGGGGTCAACCCTATCACATTATGTTAAGTGGTTAATTTGGGGCCAACCTAGTTAGTGTAAAAGTCAAGTCGAAGTTGTGTATAAATAGAGGAGGTGTGTTCCTCATTTAACACACATTCACTCACTTGTGAAACTCGCATAGGAGAGAGAGAGATCTGTTAAGGAGGAGAAGGAGCTCATGTTTGGGGAGTACACCTTTGTATTTTCTGGTCATCCATGTTGTGGAAGCTTTGTTGGGTTTTCTACCCCATGAGGGTTTCCCAGGATAAATCTGTGTCTCTTGTGTTTTTGCTGTGCTTGTTGTTCCTTCAGTGATCTTGTATATGTTATTGTTGTGAAATGGAATGTAATACTGATTTTTCTATCTTATCATATTGAATCTTAACATGATATCAGAGCTAGCTTGAAGGAAGGCAATGTATGGCACTTATGACACTTGTCTCACTTGCAAAAATTTGAAAGTTAGGGTTTTGAATAGCGAAACCTAGTCATCATGGAACTTTCTCTATAAATCCATTTTAGTGAAGGTTCAGGATCGAAAACATTTACAGGCCATAGATAACATCCCCATGTACCTTGTGTCCGAAGCACAATATCTAATTCTATGTACTTTGTGATTTATGATCCATACAAGTTAGGGTTTCTGCCTCTTCCAAATCTCAATCATAAACAAGTGACCCAGAAAAAAAGGTCACAACTTGGGCTAGGAAGCTCCAAATGAAATTATGTAAAAAGTGGTAGTTAGGGCACAGATGTAGTTTTTCATGTCCACTTTTCAGAGGCCGAAGTTGAAACATTGACACATGGCACTCCGTACAAGTTCGCTATACTTTTTTATCCCATAAACAGGCCACGTTGAGACATTTGGAATAACTCTCTTTCAGGGAATCCATTTGAGGTCAGACCTGTGGGGTTGGAAAGATGACAGGTCAGGATACCACAGGCTAAAGTTTTAGACCCTACAGATCTGAAATTTCGGAGATGCACCAGAAATAATACGGAACATATGAAATGGCTAAATGGAGGAAATATAAGATGAGGAGGAAGAAGCTCTCACTTAGGGTTTTTAGGTCTTAGGTCTAGAAGGACCTGATACAATGTTGGAGATGCATGATACAACATTGGAAGCTTTGATAATGGTTTTGGAATCCATTCATCATAGATATTGATCCTCCATCAAAATGTTGTGGGAGGAAGGAGATTGAAAATTAGGGTTTCCAAGTAAGAAGAAACCCTAGCAAAGTTGGGAGACTCATAGGGAAGTGATGAAGAAGTTTTAAATGGTGTTGATATTCTATCATCCTAGCACCACAAACATACATAAGATGTTTACAAGTGATATACCTTGGATGGTTAGGGTTTTACTCTTATAGAGAAGACTACTCGACAGGTATGACTTGAGAAGACACAGGTATGTTTTGAAATTTGATTCTTGATTAAGTTCATAATATGTTTGTCTTAGTGCTATTGAGGTTAGTACAATTAGGATTGTTTGAAAATGAATTCATGTGAAGTGATAGAAGACATTCATTGATTACATGTATGACACTAATGATTGTACTAATGCACTTGTGGTGTTGTATGAGGATAATGTCGCCTGCTAACATGAAAGGTACATCAAGAAAGACAAATCGAGTTCTATGACCATGATGACATGGAGATAAAGACTCATCCATAGTATTTGACCACATAGAAGCTATACTTATGAGGTATGTATGACTTTTTTCTACTATCCTTAACTTATGAGATATGTAGGTTCTATCACAAGGTCTATAAATCATTGAAGAGAACAAAGAAGATATTGTTTGGGTATGTTAAGACATAACCAAGCATGATAATCTAGGTATGTTCTCCTATATCAAGTTAGAATCCTACTTTGTGTTAGGATCTTAGGTAAGTATACCTGTGTATGAAATGATCATGACTATACACACTTAAGATTGTTTAGAATCATAATGTTTTGATAGTATTGAGACTATACTAATAAATGTATGATTATGTATGAGATCATGAGGATGACACTAGTGCACACATGAGCATGCATATTGGTCCAGGATGGATAGAAGTTCAAAGACTTATAATCATGATGATATCATAGAGATCAAGCAGGAGGCAAACTCACAAACATAAAAGATAATTATTTGAGTTGTTATTTGAATCTATGATTAGTTAAATGATATTGCTCATAATAGTTGTATGCATATTTGTATTCCTAGAAAATATCATGCATAGTATAGCATTGAATAGTATACTACTAATATGCATATGATGGGTAAGTTGGACAAACATTCCATTGTTGCTTGTTTAGAATGAAACCTCTTTCCTGACATGATGAGAGCTGTGCATGCTCTTGATAGTATGTTTTGGTAGAGATGGAAGGCATCTAGATAGCCACTGTATGCATACATGATATGGAAAAGTGGTGTACCAAAGTATTGGTCAAGATAATTGCATAACTATGTGAATCATATCTGTATGCATAATAGGTTATCATATCAACATGATTTGATGATTATGAAGTATTACTAATCATGTACTTAACTTTGATTTGTAGGAAAGATCATGAAGAATGATGAACACCGAACAAGTGATGGATGTTCGACAAGAAGACTTACAAATCAAACATACTATAGAAGGATCGTAGCTAGAAGATTCTCTTAGAAAGAGGAAGAGGATCATGACGAGATGTTTGATCCAAGACCATTCTCTTAATGGTGTAATTGAAGAAGAAGTACGAATCAAGAAAACTCCAAGGATTCAATTAAAGAAATCTCTATACGGGTACCTAGGATCAATAGTCATTTGATGAGCTTAATGATCACCATGGGTGATGTGGATTTCAACTTTTGCTACAAGGTTGAAGATGGTGTCTATATACAGATGACATTCTTCTCTTAGATTGATGCAAGAAGGAACTCACCATAGAGTTAGAATGATATTGAGGCTCATATTAGTAGACCCATCAGACGATAGATGGCACGGATAGATATACAGAATATCATTCAATGCAGAGTGTGAATGATGTTCAGTCACAGAGGGAGAATTGGTAGCTTCTTGACAATCTTGGGATTTACCAAAAGTAAAGCTGATCCTAAACTTTACGTTAACATTATGGATGATGAACTTGTCATACTAGTATTGTGTGTGGATGATCTCTTTCTGTCAGGGAATGAGAAACAGGTCATGGAAAGTAAGAAGAAGCTAGCTATAGAATTTGAGATGAAAGATCTTGGATTGATGCATTACTTTCTAGGTCTGGAAGTATGGCAAGGCCCAGAAGGAATATTTCTCAACTAGAGAAAGTATGCTGTGGAAATCTTGAAAATATTTGATATTTTGGAATGTAAAGCCATGACCACTCCCATGGATTCCAACTAGAATTTGTTATCTGATGACTCATCAGAGTCAGTGGATGTGACTCTGAACAGACAAATTATTGGGTCATTGAGGTATCTAATGAATACCAGGCCAGATATATGGTTTGCTGTGAACACCTTAATTTAGTATCTAGTAGAAACTAGACATGTTCACCTGATAGCTGCAAAGCATGTGATGAGGTACCTAAAGGGTACGATATAATTTGGTCTGTGTTATCTTGGAGATCATGACTTCAGATAGTATGGCTACACAGATGCCGATTGGGAAGGAAGTGTATTAGACAGGAAGAGCACATCGAGCATATGTTATTTTTTGGGATCTGCCATGATCTCATGGTTTAGCAGGAAGCAGTCTAGTGTGGCTCTCAGCATAGCTGAAGCGGAATATATAGCTGCTTGCTCTGCTAGTTGTGAAGCTCTATGGCTTCAAAAATTGTTATCAGGATTGTTTGAATTGGAGATGGACCCCTCTATGATCTTATGTGACAACCAGAGTTGTATCAAGATGAATAAGAATCCAGTGTTCCATGATAAGTCAAAGCACATAGAGATCCGATATTTCTATATATGGGATATGGTGTAGAAGGGAGCTATAAAGCTTGAGTATTTGAGCACTGAGAGACAAGTTGCCAATATATTGACCAAACCTATGTCTCAAGTAAATTTTGAGTATTTCAATATGAGCTTGGTGTAGTTCAGAAGGACCCTCCTCAAAAGGGGGAGTGACATGGTCGATCATGATACTTGGATACTGATATCGATGTGGATACCTGTATCGATGATGAGATTTCCTATATCGATGACAAGCTCAATGGTGAGGATACTGTATCGATGATGAGGATACTTTATCGATGACGTGGATACTGTATTGATGATGAGGATGTTATATCGATGATGAGGATAACGTATCGATGATGCAGATACTGTATCGATGATACAGATACTGTATCGATGATGAGTATATTGTATCGATGATGTGGATACTATATCGATGATGTGGATACTTGTATCGATGATGTGGATACTTGTATCGATGATGAGGATACTAGTGTCAATGATGAGGTTACTTGTTGTGATGATCAGGTCGATGATGAGGTTGCCGGTTACGATGATGAGGTCGATGCATGGTCCTTAGACTTTGTCTAACTGGATGAGAATGGATTGTATCATCCCTGCACTTCAATCCCTAAATTTATCTGTAGACAGATGTCTCCGAAAAGTGGTCCCTAGTGGATGAGAGGGATTGTATCATCCCTGGACTTAGGTCCCTGAATAGATTTGTAGAAAGTTGTCTTCGAGAAGTGGTCCCTAGTGGATGAGGAGGGATTGTATCATCCTTGGACTTAGGTCCCTGAACAAATCCATAGATAGTTGTCTTCGAGAAGTAGTCCCTAGTGGACGAGGACGGAATGTATCATCCCTGGACTTAGTTCCCTGAACAGATATGTAGACAGTTATCTTCAATAAGAGGTCCCCAATGGATGAGAGGATTGTATCATCCTAGGACTTTAGTGCCTAAATAGATCCATAGATAGATGTCTTCAATAAGTGGTCCCCAGTGGATGAGAGGATTTTATCTTCACAAGACTTTGGTCCTTGAATAATTTCATAGACATTTGTATTCGAGAAGTGGTCCCCAGTGGACGAGAGGATTGTATCATCCCAGGACTTTGGTCCCTGAATAGATCCATAGACAGATGTCTCCGAGAAGTGGCCGCCAGTGGATGAGAGGATTGTATCATCCTAGGAATTTTGTCCCTAAATTGATCCGTACACAAATGTCTCTGAGAAGTGGTCCCCAGTGGACGAGAGGGGATTGTATCATTCCTGGACTTTGGTCCCTGAATTGATCCATAGACATATGTCTTTGAAAAAGGGGTCCGTAGACTTTGTCTAAGTTGACGAGTGGACTGCATCGTTTCTAGACATGCTATGATGTCTTAAATGGATCATGTGTATTGCAGGGTATGTTGTATGATGCTATTGATTGTGAGGATCTAGATGACAATGTTGTTGATCGTGAGGATCCAGTTGATGCTGTTGATCAAGAGGATCCATATGTTGATGCTAATTATCGAGAGGATCCAGATGTTGATGTTGTTGATCGGGAGATCTAGATGTTGATGCTGTTGATGGAGAGGATCCATATGTTGATGATGTTGATCGAGAGATCTAGATGATGATGTTATTATAGATGTTCGAGTGCTGCAGAAGATGAAGACTCAGTACTGAAGATGTTGGTGTTCCAGTATTGAAGATCTTGAAGATGTTCCAGTAACTGTTTGATGTTGTTATAATATCCTGTAGATGTTGTTATAATATCCTTCTAGTTAAGGGGGAGTGTTGAGATATTGTAACTTCTAAGAATATTATATTTGTACTTTATTATTTCGGAGATGTTTCATTCCTCCGTGGAGAGTCTATTGTATATCCAGAGATTCCTCCGTGGAGAATGTGGTAACTTGGGTTATTAGACTTCCCTAGTGGTTTCGGCCCTGTATGAGTCATGTGGGTTAAAGGGTTATTAGACCACCCTAGTGGGGTCGACCCTGTCACATTATGTTAAGTGGTTAAGTTGGGGCCAACCTAGTTAGTGTAAAAGTCAAGTCAGAGTTATGTATAAATAGAGGAGGTGTGTTCCTCATTTAACACACATTCACTCACTTATGAAACTCGCATCGGAGAGAGAGAGATCTGCTATGGAGGAGAAAGAGCTCATGTTTGGGGATTACATATTTGTATTTTCTGGTCATCTATATTGAGGAATTTTTGTTGGGTTTTCTACCTCATGAGGGTTTCCAAGGATAAATTTGTGTCTCTTGTGTTTTTGTTGTGCTTTTTGTTCTTTCAGTGATCATGTATATGTTATTGTTGTGAAATGGAATGTAATACTGATATTTTCTATCTTAGCATATTGAATCTTAACATGAGTTGGACTGCAAGTGGTTAATATTGGTATTCTTTGCATTGAATCTATATAATTCTTTCCCTCCAATAGGGAAGTACATGATATACATATAATTAGTGCCTTAGATGCCAATTAGTCTTTATTACATTCACATGTTATTGAGTTAGTGGGAAATAATTACTTTCAATTTTATTGTAGGAGAGTTGGAATGCATGTGGTTAATATCGTTATTCTTCTTCATAACTAGAGATGTGTTGATGTATATGTAACTTTGGAATGTATTTCATCTATGTATTTCATATATATTTATTGTACCCTTATTAGAGATGCGTTATTCCTATATAAGGAAGTGTCGTCATGTGGATTGACAAGTGTCGCAAGTGGGTATACTTGCTGATGGGTTATTAGACCACCATGTGTGGGGTCGGCCCTGAAATATATATATTATAATGTGGATGTACCTAGCTAGAGAAGTCGGCCCCATAAGGTCACTAGGCAAACAGATTAGTATAAATAGAGATCAGGTGATCTCTATTTAGATCATTCGGAAAAGTATATCTCTCTCACTTAGAAAGTGGCGCACTAGTGAGGAGGAGGATCATCTGCTAGCAGGAGACTATCTCAGTGTATTTTGGTTGAGCCATTGGTCTTTCTATCTCTAAGGAAGTCGTGGGGTTTTTCACCTTAGGGTTTTTCCCACGAAAACTCTGTGTCTCTTGTCTCTCATGCTTTTGATTCTTGTGATGCTTGTCATGCTTGTTGTGATTGTAATGCATTGATATACTGTATATGTTATTCTCTCAGTAAAGATCCTAGAGTACTGTGAATTAATGCTCAAAATTTAACATGGTATCAGAGCTAACCTGAGAAGAAGACATTTTGTGGTGACAAAAACTTGAGTTTCTTGTTTATTGGGTTTCTCTCCACAGATTTTGGAAAAGCAGTATAGTAGATTGACTCTATTCATCAAGGCACATCTATCTGTCCAATCAGAATTCAATTATGAGCATTTTCAGATTTGGCCCTAAAAATTAGGGTTTCCACAAAAATAGGAATTTCTGGAATCTGAATACACAGATGGAAGCGCCTTACAAAAATCGAAGTTTAGAGCTTTGGATCGAGATTTTTGGCTGGGTAGATCTCCAGGAAACTCAAACCCTAATTCAGGGCTCTCCCTAGTGAACCCGAGAGGACAAAAAGACAAATCCGAAGGGTAAAACTTTTCTGATCTCAAATTCTGAATACACCAGGCTGATCAGCTCATCAAGGCACATCTTTCTATCCTTTCAGAAAATTGAAATTCACATTTTGAATTTTTAGGGTTTTTTCGACAAACCCTAATCCAGGACCAGATCCATTTTTCAGCATTTCAAGTGGTAAGACCTAAATCTTTTCTATTTCCATTTGAAGTACTCTTTAAGATGTCTCACCACACCAAGCTTGAGGATAAGCTTGAAGGGGATGATAAATTCCGAGCTTGAAAGTATAGGATTGGGTTAATCCTGGAAGAGAATGAGTTGGACTCATATATAAAAGAAGACATCCCTATCCCAGAGGATGAAGAGGCCAAGGTATTGCATAAGAACTTGGTCAAAGCAAAGAGAATCATTGCTGATTCTATCAAAGACCATCTCATACCCCATGTGTCTTCTCTAAAGACACCCAAGGAGATGTTTGACTCTTTGACCAAGCTATTTGAAGGGAAGAACATAAATCGAAAGATGACTCTGTGGAATCAATTGAAAGGGGTCAAGATGTTGAATTGAGAAACCATTCAATATTACTTCTCCAAGGTCTCTCAAATCAAGGAGAAACTTGAAGCTGTGGATGAAGTAGTGGACAATGGTGAAGTTGTTATGACCACTCTGAATGGCCTACCTAGGTCATGGGACTCCTTTATTCAAGGAATCTGTGGAAGAAAGAAATTGATCTCTTTCAGTAAACTATGGGAGGAATGCTCTGAAGAAAAATCTAGACTTGTAGCTCGTGAGGAAAAGATGGGAGGTGAAGATCAAACTCTCGCAACTCACACAAAAAGAAGGAGCACTCTCTCTACAAAAGATCCTATCAAAAGAATAAGAAGGATCTAAGATGCTTCGCATGCAATGAGAAGGGTCACTTTGCTTCAGATTGTCCCAAGAACAAAAGGGATAATAACAACAACTTCAGCAAGAAGAAGAAGGGAAGCAAAAGAAATTTCCATGCTCATGCTATCGAGGATGATGAACCTCCAAAGAAGAAGGCTAGGGAAGAAAGTGATGATGACTCATCAAGTGAAGAAGAGTATGTTCTAATCTCTGCTCTCACAGGTATTATCTCCCATGGTTGTAATGATTGGTTGATTGATAGTGGGGCTTCCAAACACATGACTGGGTTTAAGGAATCTTTTGTGAATCTATCTGAACATGAATCACCCCATAAGGTGAAACTTGGGGATGATTATCAATACCCAATCAAAGGAAGGGGTGAAGCCTCCTACAACCTAGATTCTAGAAAATCTTTGAAGATGAAAGAAGTCTTTTATGTACCTAGGCTCAAGAAGAACTTACGCTCCATCTATGCATTGGATGCAAAAGGTATGAGGGTTTCATTTGTGGATGGCCAAGTCCTAATGTGGCCAAAGGGAAAGACCATAGATGATGTAGTAGTGATTGGAGAGCAAGAGAGAGGATTGTATAAATTGAAGGGACAACCTGAACATGCCATGGTGCATGAATCCATGGAGCCAAGTGAACTTTGGCATAGAAGACTTGCTCATATGCACTATAGGGCACTTCCAATTGCAAGCAAGGATATAGAAGGTCTTCCTGAAATCAAGACCAAACATGAAGGTGTTTGCAAAGGATTTGCAAAAGGTAAGAACATTAAGAAGGATTTCCCAAGCAGTGAAAGTAAGGCCAGAGATATCTTGGAAATCATCCACTCAGATGTATGTGGTCCTATGTCATCCAGTTCTCTTAGTGGGTAGGTGTACTATGTCTCATTTATTGATGAATTCGCTAGGAGGACTTGGGTATACTTCTTGAAGAACAAAGATGAGGTGTTTGATAAGTTCAAGGAATTCAAAACCTTGATAGAGAATAAAACTGACAAGAAGATCAAAACATTCAGATCCGACAATGGTGGAGAATTCACCTTAGGTGACATCAAGAAGCTTTGTAGTGATTCAGGGATTAAGCGGGAGTTGATTGCTCATTATAGTCCTCAACAGAATGGAGTTGCAGAAAGGAAGAAGAGAACTATCATGGAAGCAGCAAGGCCAATGCTGCATGACCAGGATCTACCTATGCATCTATGGGCAGAAGAAGCTAGAACAACTGTATATGTGCAGAACAAAACACCCCACAAGATATTGAACAACAAGACACTAGAAGAGGTCTTTTCTGGTAAGAAACCTGAACTCAACCATCTCAGAATATTTGGTTGCCCAGTATACACTCATGTCCCAAAGGAAAAGAGGACTAAAATAGATCCTTCAGGAAAGAAGGGTATCTTTGTGGGTTACAGTGAAAGCTTGAAGGCTTACAGAATACACTCTCCATGGTTCAAGAAGATTGATGTCAGCAAGAATGAATATAAGTTCAAGGATAGGTAATCTAGGAAGCAAAGATCAAGAGGGAGCACACTCCAGCAGCTCTTGCAAGGATGCATATTTTCAGAGGGAGTTGACCATCTTCCTACATTCCACAACAGAAAGGTGTAGAAGAAGCTACTTCAGCAGCTCCTGCCAGGAAGCAAAGACTCAAAGGGAGTCCACCCAACAAACAAACAAAGATAAGTATTTCAATTATCATTTCTTGCCTATTTTTTTTGTTTAAATAATATTATGCTTATGTTCCTAGACTTAGGAGATGTATTGTGCATATTAGAATGATTGCATTAATGAACAGTATACTACTAATATGCATGTGATGGGTGAGTGGCCTATGGCACTGTACAACATTGTAGTGCTACTTATCTAGAATGAAACCTCTTTGCTGACATGTGGGGAGTAGTGCAAACTATTAACAATGTTCTGGTAGAGACTGGAAGGCATCTAGAAAGTTGTGGAACATGGATAAATGTTGTATTGAAGCATTGACTAAGATAACTGCATGACTGCATGACATATTTCTTTATGTGTTAAGAATTTGTTCTGAAAATTATGAGATGTTTCTAATCATGCAATTTAACTTGTTTTGTAGGAAAGACCATATATCTTCACCTACAAAAGGACTACAACATTTGTTCCAGCAACAAAGATATCTATTGAAGATATTGAAGATATTGAAGTTCCTAGGATCTGAAATGAAGAAATGGAATGCCATGATCCGTCGATCATAAAGAAGATGTTTGGGATGTAGTCCCAATACATGATAGGGATTCATATGTGTGCAGATTGAAGAAAGCCTTGTATGGCTTGAAAGAAGCTCCCAGAACCTGGTACGGTATGATGGACAGTTTCCTATCTAGTTTGGGCTTTACCAAGGGTAAAGCGGATTCCAACCTTTACTACAAGGTTGAGGAAGGGAATCCTGTGATTCTACTCTTGTCTGTGGATGACTTATTTGTAATAGGAGATTATAGATTGATTGCAGATACTAAGAGGAAGCTTGCTGCCGAGTTCGATATGAAAGATTTGGAAATGATGCATTATTTCCTAGGTATGGAGGTGTGGCAAAGTGCAGGTGGGATCTTCCTTGGTCAAGGGAAGTACACAGTAGATATCCTGAAGAGATTCGATATGATGGATTTCAAGGCCATGGCCACACCTATGGCATCGAATCTAAAGCTTCTATGTGATGCTTCATCTGAGCTGGTTGATGCCTCTATGTATCGTCAGATGATTGGGTCCTTAATGTACTTGACGAACACTAGACCAGATATTTGCTTTGCAGTGAACACATTAAGTTAGTTCCTGACAGATCCAAGGAGTGTTCATTTGGTTGCTGTAAAGCATGTTCTGAGGTACCTGAAGGGTACAGTGGATTATGGGCTCAAGTATGAGGTGAATCAAAAGTTTAACCTGCAGGGTTATGTTGATTCAGATTGGGATGGCAGTGCTACAGATAGGAAGAGCACATCTAGGTGCTGCTTCAGTATGGGATCATGTGTGATCTCTTGGTTCAGTAGGAAGCATTCCTACGTAGCATTGAGTACAACTGAGGTAGAGTATGTTGCAGCCTGTTCAACTAGTTGTGAGGCAGTATGGCTACGGAAGCTACTGTCTGAGCTATTTGATCTCCCGTTGGATGCTACTGGTATCTTCTGTGATAACCAGAGTTGTGTGAAGCTGTCCGAGAACCCTGTGTTTCATGACAGGTCAAAACACATAGAGATCAAATATCACTATATCAGGGATATGGTGTAGAGAGGAGCTGTCAAGCTCCTGTACATTGCGACGGACGAGCAGATTGCAGATGTGTTGACGAAGAAATTAGCCAGGGTGAATTTCGAGTACTTCAAGGGGAGGCTTGGTGTTCTTCAAATTGATGATACTTCGAGGAAGAAGTGATGGACACATTTGCTGAATCCATTCCGAGCATGTTGGAAGGAGGATCCTTCACATGGCTATGGATGTAAGCGCTGGATGATGTTCTGGTTTCTGCTTTGTATGATCAGTTGGATCATTTATATATGTATGTATGCATCATGTTGGGTGCTGGATATGATCAGTTGGATCATTTATTTGTATATGTATCAGGTGGATACATTGTATGATCAGGTGGATCATGTATGGTGATATGTATCATGTATTTGTATTTGTATCAGGTGGATACATTGTATGATCAGGTGGATCATGTATGATGATATGTATCAGGTAGATACTTGGTATGCATTAGGTAGATGCATTGTATGATAAGGATGATCGTGGATGATGAGCTTCAGGATGTTGCTCCAGATGACATGCAGCAGGATGTTGTAGTGATGATGATTAGGATGATCATGTGTACATCAAGATGATGTATGGTGAGTATCAGGTTGATACTCTATGGCCGTGGATCAGGTTGTGCAGATGAGCATAATTTGGCCCTGGGAGATTTGCAAATAGTCTTTCGAGGTTTTTCCTATGGCATATAATTTGGCCCTGGGATATCTGGCAAATGCTCTTTCGAGGTATTGCTCTGGGAGGACATATAATTTGTCCTTGGGAGATCTGCAGATAGTCTTTCGAGGTTTTTCCTATGGCATATAATTTGGCCTTGGGATATCTGGCAGATGCTCTTTCGAGTTTTTGTCCTATGGCATATAATCTGTCCCTAGGAGATCCGATAGGTTGGGCTGTGTTCCCGTAATAAGTCCTGGGATGCTCTTGCGAGGTTTTGCCATGACCACATATAATTTGTCCCTGGGAGATCCTATAGGTAGAGCTGTGTGCTGGTAACAGCCTAGGATGCTCTTGCGAGGTTTTGTGGTAACCACATATAATCTATCGCTGGGAGATCCTATAGGTAGAGCTGTGTCCTTGTAACAGCCTGGGATGCTCTTGCGAGGTTTTGTGGTCAGTTCACATATAATATGGCCCTGGGAGATCCTATAGGTAGATCTGTGTGCTCGTAATAGCCTGGTATGCTCTTTCGAGTTTTTGCGATGCACGTAACAAGTCCCGAGGATTCCACAGTATGGTCAATGATGACGAAGACCTGCAGGTGGTGGGCTTATATCCAGTATTAAAAAGGACTAGCTTTGTAGAAATTCCTATGACGAGTAGAGTCAGATATTGGTTGAGATAGTAGCAGCAGTGATGATGACGATGCATCAATGACAATGATCCCGAGAAAAAGACTTGTCTAGCAGATCTGTGTCGAGAAATACCTTCCTAGTTAAGAGGGAGTGTTGATGTATATGTAACTTTGAAATGTATTTCATCTATGTATTTCATATATATTTATTGTACCCTTATTATATATGTGTCATTCCTCTATAAGGAAGTGTTTTCATGTGGATTGTGTAATGTCCCTTATTAGGAATTTTATTAAAATTGCAATTTTCCACTTTTTTCCTTGGTTCGACCTTTGACTAGTTTCGATCTCTAGGTCCCAAATTTGACCCAAATGATCCCAAATCTTCTGAGAAGGTATATGAATGATATTAGAACATAAATATGTGTTTCAAGGATGCCTTTCTACCTTTAAAACACTTCTTCAAATACTCTTTCAATTCTAGTCAATGTAGGTAACTTTACTAGTGATTTCCCTTTGACTAGTATTGGTCTCTAGGTCTCAAATTGACTCCAAATGCCTTCGAATCTTCAAGGAAGGTTTATGAATGATATTAGGAATTGAATATGATGTTCAGGGATAACATATGAACACCAAAATACCTCTTCAAACTCTCTTAAGATTCTAGACCAAGTATACAATTTTAGTAGTAATTTGGGGTTCAAATCCCCCTAAGGAAAGTACTGAAAATGGCTTCCCAAATGCCTCCAAACCCACTCAAATTTATGAATAGAGGTATGTAATGTGTTAAGTATGTTATTAAGGTCTCATATTCACTATTAATGGTTTATTACAACTGTTCTCACCCTCTCCCATTCAACTGCAAAAATCCCCAATTCGACCCTTGGGGAAATGGCACTATTTCTTCTCCCAATGCAATTAAACTGAGTAAAAATGCTTCAAATGCTCAAGTACAGTACATGAAACTTGTATAAGACATCCATGGAAGTATATTTATCACAAATATATTAGAGAATCATCCATTCATTCGAAATCATCATCAATAGATTGGATCACAACAAGGTAGTGGGGAAATGGCATTGCTCTTCCATTAAAAATGAGATTTATACATTTCTACTTGGAATTTCGACCTGAAACTTTTTGGAGATGAATAAAAGAGTATTTAATTCATATTACAAAATAAATGGGGCATTATAATCTCCCCCAAAGAGTACAATATCTCACCAAAAACGCCCTCCCTCAAGGATCAAGAATATGCCATCAAAACTGGAAATGGTTGAAGGAGCGAGCTGAAATAGAAGAAACCATGAGCTGCCCTATAGCTTACACCTGAAAATAAAGACTCCATTAAAGCTCCAAATTAAATGTCTGAATGGCCTTTCCAATTTCCAACTTGGATGGGAATCTTTCACCCTCGAAATTGGCTAAGGCAAGAAACTAGTCATCCACTAGCTCTCCCTCTTCACAAATGCAATTGCAAATTATACAAATGATCAAAATCTGGTTTCATTCTTTTTTATTGACATTTATAAACTTCTAATGTCCTCCATGGGTCGAATTCCTTCCAAGAGACTCATTCCAACTCATGTTGGGAAGAGATTCCAAAGAACGCCACTTGTACAACAATTCCTAGTCTCCCACTTCCACCAAATCACATGTGGAAGCATCTTAGCTGCCCTAACACCCTTGAGCGCCCTCTTAGAGTCTATTTTTAGCCTTGACATGTCATATATGTCATATGTCAGCCTTCAGGTCTGATTTGTGTCATAGGTGTCATAGCATCTTCATTATTGTTGTCATAGAGCTAGGGAATCTAGCCCAAGTGTCTCACTAGCTCCAAATTGCCTCTTCCTCTTCCATGGGAGTTACTCTTCCTCTATATTTAGACCTTGGATGAGTCATGCAATGAATAATAACTTTTGGACTCCCCCAAGTATGTTACCATTCACCTTGAATTCGAATTGGTGAGAGAATGATGCCAAATGTAGTGGGGAAATCTAGCCATATGTGGGTCCCACTTCCTCCACGTGTCTTCATGATGAAATTCCACTTTGATTTTCACTTTTATATATTTATTTATCTCCTTTATTAAATATTTATGCCATTCTAATGTTCAAACATCATTTATTATCCTCATTATTCCAAATCCCAAAGCTTCCACCCCAAACCTAGGAAACTAGTAATTTTCCTCCTTGGCAATTATTTGACCTTTAGCATCAATTTGACAAACTCTAATGAATAGGACCAATGTGATTAGGCCATTGTGACCCAATGCCAAATTTGGGACATGAAAAATCCTCCCTTCCTGTTAGAACTATAATCCACACTTAGTACCATAATCCATAAATTTGTATTGCTCATGTGCTTAATTGAACCATAGTTTGGACTAGGTGACTACAGTTGGTCAAAAACCCACTTTTGAGAGTGTTCACACCCACTTCCAAGCAAACCAGTTCACCCAGCCTCCTGTTTTGTCCACAAGTGCGCCCTCATTAATTGCTGGTGCGCCCTCTCTCCTTGTTTTGGGGAATTTTAGTTGACCAAGGGCGCTAGGGTGGATTTTTTCCCATTTTTGGCTAGATTTGGAGCATTTAATGCTCCCTTGGGCCCCCAAACCTCCTCTACTTGCTCACCCATGCCTTCCTTGAGCTCATTATTGATCCAGCATGCTTCAGCCACCTCCACACCAGAATTCGTGGCTGTTTGGGGTGATTGGGATTGAGTTGGACCCACCTAGGGGGGATTGAGGCCAATTTGGCATTGATGACTTGTACACTCAGCTTGAGCCACCTAATGCTCTCGAATTTCTCATGGATGTAATAAAAACCTGTTACTAACATTTTCACATGTTAGACAGTCAGTTAATCAAAGGTTTCAGCATACATTGTGTGTAAAATTATCTCCCTTTTCAAGTTTTTCCACTGTTTTTGCAAACTAATTCAATTTTGTGAGGTTCTCCATAGATCCTAGATCTTCTGTGATCAAAATACTCACATGGTATCAGAGCCATCGTGGAGTTAGTGAGTTGCAGGTCAATATTGAGCATTGAACTGCATTCTAGAGAGGATTTCCAGACAAAAATTGAGTGTTTTTTGCAGGTGTTTCAGTAGTTTTCTCACCATTAACGCAGCAGTCATGGAAGCAAACCAAATGTTCCTCACACCCTTCAATTTTTTTGATTGGAAGGCTGAGATGGTTATCAAGATGAGATCTAAGGGTCTCTATAGAGTAACCATGGGCACAGAAGTGGAGCCAAACTCTGCTGTGGAGAAAGCAAAGTACTACAATCGACTTGATGAAGCTTATGGATTGCTATGCCTGATCATTTCAAGGGAACTCTTGTTTCATACAGACATTTTGACAACCCCCAATGAAGTATGGGTGAAGCTAGAATCACTCTTTGGGAAAACTGATGAACTGAGAGGCCACCAGCTTGAAAACGAGCTCATTAGCTTGAGCCCAGTGCATTTTGAAACCATCCAGGAGTTCTTCAAGAAATTCAAGTCACTGGTGCTTCAACTGCAACAATGTGGAATTGTTAAGAAGGAGGAACAACTGATTCTGTCCATCCTTTCGAAGCTAGGCCCAGAGTTTTCAGTATTTGTTAGCACATTTCACTTAGCCAAAATGACCCTTCGAAATTGGCAAATGCCATCACTAGCTACCTTCATGGAGTGTCTCACTCAGGAGCAGGACAAACTAGTTCAGATGGGTACCATAAAATCAAAGGACCAAGCATTGGCAATGGGTGTTTCAAGTGCCAACAAAGGCAAGCAGAAAGCCAAGAATTCGAAGCAGCAAGAGAAGAGGAAGTCTGACAAGACCAAGTCTGCAGATGGGGGTTCGAATCTGTCAAAGGAGAAGGACAAGAAGGGAAAGGAAAAGACCAAATGCACCTATTGTCATAGGGGATGGCATCCAGAGAGCTCATGCATGAAGAAAACCATTGACTCAATGGCGCAGCTGCTGGAGAAGAACAACATCCCAGTCCCTGAGGGCGCAAGGAAGAAAGAGAGCACCTCAAATCCTAACAATAAAGAGAAGTGTCATGCTTTGGTAGAAGGTACTTCGAATCCCTCATCCTTTATCATTGATTCAGGAGCTTCCAGACATATGGTTTCATCCAGAGAGATCTTCTCCTCTATGCATTCGAATGGTGGCCAAACAGTTCGAATGGGAGATGATTCAGAAATCCAGACCAAGGGGATTGGTAGGATTGACATGGAGCATGGCTATTTCAGTGATGTGCTCTATGTACCTTCATTGGCTGCAAATTTGCTATCAGTCTATCAAATGACCCATACAGGAGAAGCCAAGAGAGTAACATTTACTCCAGATTTGGTAGAAATCTCAGAAATTTCCTCAAATCAAGTTGTGGCTGTAGGGTATGCAGATCATGATGAGAGAATGTACAAATTCTCAAATTTCATTCCAAATTCTAGTGACCATGCTCTTGTCTCTCATGCCAACGAGACCTCCAAGTTGTGGCATGAAAGATTTGGCCACATGAACTACAAATATCTCCAGCAATTGCACAAGGACGAGATGGTGGAAGGGCTTCCAGAAATCAGATCTTCAAATGGTGCATGCATTGGGTGTGTAGTTGGAAAGCATCCTGAGCGCAGCTATGAGAAGGGAATGGCAAGGAGAGCCACTCAACCACTTGGATTGGTACACTCAGACCTCATTGTTCCTCTTCCCACTCCATCATATGGTGGATCAAGGTATGTACTTACATTCATAGATGACTACTCTCGATTCTGCTGGGTTTACTTCCTTAAATTGAAGTCAGAAGTGTTTGAGAAATTGAAGATTTGGAAAGCCCTAGTGGAGAACCATAGTGGTCATAAGATAAAGATCCTTAGGACTGATAATGGAAAGGAATATGTGAATAACAACATTCAGCACCTTTGTGAGGAATGTGGCATCCAAATGCAACATTCAATCCCCTACACACCTCAGCAAAATGGTGTGGCAGAGAGGAAAAATAGATCTCTCAAGGAGATGGCTACTTGCATGATTGAAGCTAGGGATCTAAGCCCTAAGCTATGGGCTGAAGCCATCAATTGTGCTGCTCATATTCAGAACAGAGCCTTTCACAAATCATTCAAAGGAAAAACCCCCTATGAGGCATGGTTTGGCCAAAAACCAAATGTGTCAAATTTCAGGATTTTTGGGTCTAGAGCATGGGCTCGAATTCCATCAGAAAAGAGGAAGGCTTTGGAGCCACAGAGCAGGGAATGTATCACGGTTGGATATGGTGAGGACACAAAGGGCTACAAGCTCTTTGACACATCCACACTCAAAACTTTCATTGAGAGAAGTGTGCAATTCGAAGAAGAACCAATTCCATATTTTGAGCTTGCACCGGGGGAAAGCTCCTCTCCTCCACACCTTAATGAAATTAATGATGATTCCACCTCTGATTTTTCTGATATTGCTGAATATGACATGGCTGAAGATGACATTGCTGTACATGAGTCACCATCAAGGTCCAAGTGGGCTGAGAAAATCATACAAGCTGCAGGTGAATTGGCAGGCAATCCCCAAGAGCCTAGGAAGACTAGATCTCAAACAATCAATGCTTCCTTTGCAAATGAAAGTGAACTTGCTGATCACTGTTATATGATGATTAGATCTGATCCAACATCATATCAGGAAGCTCATCATGATCCAAGGTGGAGAGCAGCAATGCAAGAAGAATTCCAGTCTCTCCAAGAGAACAAAACATGGGATTTGGTGCCTCTTCCTCCCAAGAGGAAACTTGTGCAATGTAAGTGGATTTTTCGAACCAAACCTGTTGCTGATGGTTCTGATCTGAAGTACAAGGCTAGGTTAGTGGCTAAGGGCTACTCACAAATCCATGGTGTGGATTATACAGAGACCTTTGCACCGGTTGCAAAGATGGACTCAATTAGACTAGCTCTTGCCATGGCAGCTAGTAAAGGTTGGGAAGTTCACCACATGGATGTCAAAAGTGCATTCTTGCATGGTGAGCTACAGGAAGAGATATATATGCAGCAACCTGAAGGATTCCAAGAGGATCCCACACTTGTATGCAGGTTGAAGAAGTCACTCTATGGACTCAAGCAAGCCCCCAGGGCTTGGTATGCCAAAATGGATGCTTTTTTACTCTCAATTGGTTTCTGTCGATGCAAGTCTGATCCAAATGTTTATTTGCAGCATTGTGATGATAATTTGCAGTTCATTGTACTGTATGTTGATGATCTCTTAATTACAGGGAGCTGCACCAAACAAATTGGCTCAATTAAAGCTTCTTTGCACAGTGAATTTGCCATGAGCGACCTAGGATTGCTAAGGCAATTTTTGGGTTTGGAAATTGAGCAATCTGAGAGAGGTATATTGCTGAGTCAACCTAAGTATGCTTCAGACCTATTATTCAAGTTTAAAATGGCTGAATGTAAGGAAGCCAAGTGCCCATTCCTTTCAGGCATAAAACTAGGTGAATTTGAAGACTCTCCATTGGTGGATTGCACACTCTACAGGCAGCTAGTCGGAAGTTTGCTGTACCTTACACATACAAGACCTGATTTGTCTTATGCTATAAGTGCTGTAGCAAGGTATATGCAGCAGCCACATGAGATCCATTGGAAGGCAGCCAAAAGGATCCTTCAATATGTCCAAGGAACAAAGAGCTTCAGGGTACACTATGCAGCTGGTTCTTCACTTCAACTAGCTGGATTTTCTGATTCCGATTAGGCGGGAGATCCCATCGATAGAAAGTCCACTTCAGGTTTTGTGTTTATGTTTGCTGAAGGTCCCATTTGCTGGTCAAGTAAGAAACAGCATACAATTTCTCTTTCATCAGCAGAGGCCGAGTACAGGGCAGCAGTGAACGCAGCCACACAGTGTGTTTGGTTGCAAGGCATTCTTCGGGAGTTTGGTGTTGCTATTGATTCTCCAACCAATATTTGGGTGGATAATCAAAGTGCCATCAAGATATCTATTGATCCAGTACAGAGGCAAAGAACAAATCACATTGAGATCCACATGCATTACATTCGGGGCTTGGTGCATGACAGGGTGATTTCACTGCAGTATTGCCCATCCACCGAGCAAACTGCAGATATTTTCACCAAGTGCTTTACTGAGAAGACCTTCACTCACTTGAGAGCTTTGCTTGGAGTGAGTGATGGATGGTGATTGCTGCAATTTAATTGCAGGTTCAGCCCCATGTCCATTTTAGAGGGAAGTTTTTATCCCATGAGGTTTTACTTCTTTTCCTCGGTTCATATGGACAAATAAAATTTCTATTTGTAATGAGGTGACTTGAGCCTTTGTTGCCAAGGCCTCCCACTTATCTTTCATGAGATGTACTAAGTTATGGTTAAGGGGGGGTTTTAGAACTATAATCCACACTTAGTACCATAATCCATAAATTTTTATTGCTCATGTGCTTA
Source organism: Larix kaempferi (assembly GCA_027924585.1). Taxonomy (NCBI): domain Eukaryota; kingdom Viridiplantae; phylum Streptophyta; class Pinopsida; order Pinales; family Pinaceae; genus Larix; species Larix kaempferi. The sequence continues at coordinate 3,146,039 of BSBM01000779.1, forward strand.
ATTGAACCATAGTTTGGACTAGGTGACTACAGTTGGTCAAAAACCCACTTTCGAGAGTGTTCACACCCACTTCCAAGCAAACCAGTTCACCCAGCCTCCTGTTTTGTCCATAAGTGCGCCCTCTCTCCTTGTTTTGGGGAATTTTAGTTGACCAAGGACGCTAGGGTGGATTTTTGCCCATTTTTGGCTAGATTTGGAGCATTTAATGCTCCCTTGGGCCCCCCAACCTCCTCTACTTGCTCACCCACGCCTGCCTTGAGCTCATTATTGATCCAGCATGCTTTAGCCACCTCCACACCAGAATTTGTGGCTGTTTGGGGTGATTGGGATTGAGTTGGACCCACCTAGGGGGGATTGAGGCCAATTTGGCATTGATGACTTGTACACTCATCTTGAGCCACCTAATGCTCTCGAATTTCTCATGGATGTAATAAAAACCTATTACTAACATTTTCACATGTTAGACAGTCAGTTAATCAAAGGTTTCAGCATACATTGTGTGTAAAATTATCTCCCTTTTCAAGTTTTTCCACTGTTTTTGCAAACTAATTCGATTTTGTGAGGTTCTCCATAGCTCCTAGATCTTCTGTGATCAAAATACTCACAATTCCCAATATTGCTTGTCCTCAAGCAATTTCAAACATGGGTGTTGAAGAACCTGCTTTCTGTATAATTCTTTGAAGTTGCCATTGAATTGCCAAACCTTGAGTCTTTGAGTTTCCATGAATATTTTAGAGAGGAACCACCATGCTTGCTGCTGCACTACTCTGATTAACATCACTTTATTAAGTGGGGAATCCATCTCCCATACTGCTTGCTTCCCCAAAAAATATGAAACCAATGAGATAAAAATTATTCCAGGGTCCCATTGCTTGTATTGCACCATAACAATTAAAAGTGCTCTCCAACCCATACCATCAGATAAGAGGATTCCTGGATCCCATTTTCTTGTATGCATTCTTCCAAACATCATGAGTACAAAATATATATCATCAAAGTACATAACAACATAATGAAAATGTACATAAAGGAGATGCTTCATCAAAGAGTCATGAAAGTGCTTATACCTCCAAGCATGTAGACCACCATTTTCCAAGTGCATACAATCTTCAAGTTACCCATCAAATCTGCTCCAATGACATAGGTGGGGATCCCATGTCCAATAGTGCTGCTCCAAGAGAATGTGATATGCATCAAAATATTCAGCCATGCATTCTTTCATCCAAGAAGTGAATGAAGAATCTCCACTAAAATCTGAACCAAATAATGAGCAGGAAAAACAAGGAGAATTCAAAGGACTCAAAGAAGTCTCATCCATACATCCATGAGGATATGTATCATCATAAGGTAAAGCAATATGCTGCTGAAATTCTAAATAATGAGGTGCTCTATTCATGTCATCATCAAAAGGAGAGGTAGGAGTTTCATACCCCTCATGTGGCACCACTAGGAAAAAACCTTTCACCCAATTTTCATCCCAAAGTGATGTGGTTGGAAAAGAAGTGTGGGGTGAGGAATTATGAACCAACTTTAATTATTTACAACTCTTACCCATTGAAATATTTAATTCATCTTCTCCATAATTGGCTGGTCCAACTATTGTGAGATCATGTACCTCTTCCAAGGCTTTGCAACTCTCTCCATGAGGCAACTCATAATCCCTTTGAACAAGGACAAGTGATTGTCCTTCTTCTTGTTTTAGTGTAGTATCTTCAAGAACCTGCATATCAACATGTACCTCATGTTCCACAATTACATTAGGTTCCTCTTTTGTGGCATAAATTGTTTCATCCTTTTCCTTGAAAAGAGAACCATTGCTCATTACTTTTTCCGAGTTGCTTCCAATTTCACTAAGAAACAATCTGAACTCTTGAAAGTATTTTTTCCACTTGTCTTCAAATGATGGTTCAAGTAATTTCCTAAACTCCTCATTCTCCTTTAAGGTTCCTTTCTCATCCTTACTCATGGTGACCAATGAATGCACTTCTTCTCCTACTTCTTCCCTTTCACAAAAGTACATACAATTTCAGTTTCTAAGGGTGGTGGCTTATTTCTTTGAATCCTGGTCTTCATTAATGTTCTACCACATCAGGTGCCAATACCATGCTCTGATACCACTGTAATGTCCCTTATTAGGAATTTTATTAAAATTGCAATTTTTCACTTTTTTCCTTGGTTCGACCTTTGACTAGTTTTGATCTCTAGGTCCCAAATTTGCCCCAAATGATCCCAAATCTTCTGAGAAGGTATATGAATGATATTAAAACATAAATATGTGTTTCATGGATGCCTTTATACCTTTAAAACACTTCTACAAATACTCTTTCAATTCTGGTCAATGTAGGTAACTTTACTAGTGATTTCCCTTTGACTAGTATTGGTCTCTAGGTCTCAAATTGACTCCAAATGCCTTCGAATCTTCAAGGAAGGTTTATGAATGATATTAGGAATTTAATATGATGTTCAGGGATAACATATGGCCACTAAAATACCTCTTCAAACTCTCTTAAGATTCTAGACCAAGTATGCAATTTTAGTAGTAATTTGGGGTTCAAATCCCCCTAAGGAAAGTACTGAAAATGGCTTCCCAAATGCCTCCAAACCCACTCAAATTTATGAACAGAGGTATGTAATGTGTTAAGTATGTTATTAAGGTCTCATATGCACCATTAATGGTTTATTACAACTGTTCTCACCCTCTCCCATTCAACTGCAAAAATCCCCAATTCGACCCTTGGGGAAATGGCACTATTTCTTCTCCCAATGCAATTAAACTGAGTAAAAATGCTTCAAATGCTCAAGTACAGTACATGAAACTTGTATAAGAAATCCATTGCAGTATATTTATCACAAATATATCATAGAATCATCCATTAATTCAAAATCATCATCAATACATTGGCTCACAACAAGGTAGTGGGGAAATGGCATTGTTCTTCCATTAAAAATGAGATTTATACATTTATACTTGGAATTTCGACCTGAAACTTTTTGGAGATGAAGAAAAGAGTAGTTAATTCATATTACAAAAGAAATGGGGCATTATAAGCTCCCCAAAAGAGTACAATAGCTCACCAAAAATGCCCTCCCTCAAGGATCAAGAATATGCCATCAAAACTGGAAATGGTTGAAGGAGCGAGCTGCAATAGAAGAAACCATGAGATGCCCTATAGCTTACACCTAAAAATAAAGACTCCATTAAAGCTCCAAATGAAAGGTCTGAATGGCCTTTCCAATTTCCAACTTGGATGGGAATCTTTCACCCTCGAAATTGGCTAAGGCAAGAAACTAGTCATCCACTAGCTCTCCCTCTTCACAAATGCAATTGCAAATTATACAAATGATCAAAAGCTGGTTTCATTCTTTTTTATTGACATTTATAAACTTATAATGTCCTCCATGGGTCTAATTCCTTCCAAGAGACTCATTCCAACTCATGTTGGGAAGAGATTCCAAAGAACGCCACTTGTACAACAATTCCTAGTCTCCCACTTCCACCAAATCACATGTGGAAGCATCTTAGCTGCCCTAACACCCTTGAGTGCCCTCTTGGAGTCTATTTTTAGCCTTGACATGTCATATATGTCATATGTTAGCCTTCAGGTCTGATTTGTGTCATAGGTGTCATAGCATCTTCATTATTGTTGTCATAGAGCTAGGGAATCTAGCCCAGGTGTCTCACTAGCTCCAAATTGCCTCTTCCTCTTCCATGGGAGTTACTCTTCCTCTATATTTCGACCTTGGATGAGTCATGCAATGAATAATACCTTTTGGACTCCCCCAAGTATGTTACCATTCACCTTGAATTCGAATTGGTGAGAGAATGATGCCAAATGTAGTGGGGAAATCTAGCCATATGTGGGTCCCACTTCCTCCATGTGTCTTCATGATGAAATTCCACTTTGATTTTCACTTGTATATATTTATTTATCTATTTTATTAAATATTTATGCCATTCTAATGTTCAAACATCATTTATTATCCTCATTATTCCAAATCCCAAAGCTTCCACCCCAAACCTAGGAAACTAGTAATTTTCCTCCTTGGCAATTATTTGACCTTTAGCATCAATTTGACAAACTCTAATGAATAGGGCCAATGTGATCAGGCCATTGTGACCCAATGCCAAATTTGGGACATGAGAGATTGACAAGTGTCGCAAGTGGGTGTACTTGCCGATGGGTTATTAGACCACCATGTGTGGGGTCGGCCCTGAAATGTATATATTATAATGTGGATGTACCTAGCTAGACAAGTCGGCCCATAAGGTCACTGGGCAAATAGATTAGTATAAATAGAGATCAGGTGATCTCTATTTAGATCATTCGGAAAATTATATCTCTCTCACTCAGAAAGTGGCACACTAGTGAGGAGGAGGATCATCTGCTACTAGGAGACTATCTCAGTGTATTTTGGTTGAGCCATTGCTCTCTCTATCTCTAAGGAAGTTGTGGTGTAATGTCCCATTCTGACTCTTAGGATGTATTAGCATTTAATGTAAATGATGTGTACATGTAATGTATGTTTACCTAGCATGGAGCTCAAGGCCAAGGCCCCGCTAGTGAAAGCCTGAATTTGATTTAAAAGGGGAAGCATTGATATTTGATGCCCGTGTGCTCTTAAGCCATGGAAATTGTAATAGGATGTAAATAAACATCATGCAATAAAATTCCAAGACTGTCTATGGAGGCAACGAATGAGAAGGGGCCACATGTATCTACTAGGGAGTGGTGAGGGGGCTAAGGGAGTGAACCATAGGTTTCCATATGTCATTATGAGAACCCATTTGACTTTTTAGATGACATTTATGCCTGTTGTAAGGAAGTGGTTGAGATGTCAACCCATGGCTTCAATGGAGCATGGGCAGCCCTAAAATTCGCATGGGTAGGTATGGGCTTTGTTTTCTTGTACAAGAAGTCACTCAACCTCATGGGAGGTTGCTTCATTCTCATCCCCATTCCATGGTAAAAGAACCCAGCATCATGTTCCATCCAAAAACGAGCTCCCATGAAGGAGAAAACCAGAAATCGTGACTTAGAATGAACCCACGTTTTGGGAAGCCAAAAACGCCAGAATGGGTATTGGACAGGAAAATCCAATGGGGGATCCGTTGGTATGAGCCTTGGGCCGAATTTGGGAGCAATAGTTACCCCAAAATCCATGGAAAAACCCAGTTTTACCAGCCCAGAAAATTAGTGACGGATTTGGGTTATTTGTGACAGAGTTGTGAGAAATCCAAGAGTGGATGTATGAACAGAGGATGGGATTGTTGAGTCCTGCTTGAAGTGTATGTGGCTCTGGGATTGAGCTCAGTGGACTAGTATCCTCCTCCATCTCCTATTGCATGCTTGAAAAACCCAACTGTGTGTTGGCTTAGTATGGCTGTTTTAGTGAAACCCTGACTGTGAGTGAGCCATCTAGTTCCTCCTTAGTGGATACACAGCCTAGCTCGGGGGTGATCTCTCAGCTGAAAGAATACAGGCTGGACAGAGATCTATGGTTGGGTGGAACGTTGCTCTCACGTAGCCAGTCGTTGAGCATTCATGTTGCAAGATAACCATTCTTTCTGGATTAAATTATATACAATCTGTCTTCTGTAATGTGTTATTTGAATAATTATTTCTTCATGTTAATGAAATTGATATGAAGTAGCATAAGAAGGGGATTGAATTCTCTGCCTATCGATTGCTTGAGATAAATATGATGATGCGAATCTATGCTTATGCTTATGTGTGTGGTTATGTTTAATTCCGCTGTGTTTTATTGAATTTCGAATCTGCACACAAAAGTTTTAATTATTACAGATTTATGAGTAAAAAGAATTGGGGCTAAGTCTGCCAAAAGCCCCGGTGTGTTGTTAATGTTTCCTTCCCTGCATTTGATGAGAGAAGGGTACATTGCATGTGGGGTTTTTCACCTTAGGGTTTTCCCCATGGAAACTCTGTGTCTCTTGTCTCTCATGCTTTTGATTCTTGTGATGCTTGTCATGCTTATTGTGATTGTCATGCATTGATATACTGTATATGTTATTCTCTCAGTAAAGATCCTAGAGTATTGTGAATTAATGCTCAAAATTTAACAAGATGTTAGTCCAAGTTTACATTCTACTTGTGACATCACAATCTCAAAAGCAGATCACAACACTCTTTGCTAGGGTCAACATTATCAAAGCTACTTACATGATATTCATGCTCCAAATTATGACAACTTCCACTCTCCTTTCAATGTTGATCTTGATTTGCATGATCAAACACACTAGGCTCAAGAGCTTTGCTTGATCAAACACACTAGGCTCAAGAGCGTTTTGGAGTCTTTGAAACACCTAAACTTAAGATCCTCTTCTCTGATCTCATGATATCTCTCTCTATTTATATCTCCTTGTGATATCCCTTTCATCTGCATCAAATCTTCCTTGGAGCTATCTCAAGACACTTACTATTAATCTAGTCAATACTACCCATAAATGAATTCATATGATCCCTTTATAGGAAAGAGACTTTTTTATCAAATTTAATTTGTCCACTGGGTCCATATCATCATTCATTGTTGCTTATATATGACCTACGCGTTTTCGAAACAATTTGATGTTTCATTTTTTAAATTAATTAATCTTACTTTCCCCATTGAAAAAATTTGTCATGGATCGAAGAACTCACAAAGGTAGGGCTGGGCGAGGAAGAGGACGGGAAACACATCCACCAACCCCAAAAACTCCTATAAATATGCCTCCAAGAACTGAAGAAACTATTAACCTACCCGTAGGCGAGGTTATGACCATGATGACGAATTTTCATCGGATGTCAGAATCTCTCAAGTGACTGCAGTATCACAAAATCCACTACCAGTCAACATACACAAGGAACTAGAAAAAGTTAAATTTCTGAAGTTTTGGGTGTTAGGATATCTCATCTTTTAGTATGTACTTTGCATGCATGCATCCGCATGCTTCCCAGTCATCAGTTTGATACCTCCAGCACCTAGTCCCTAGTCTTCCAACACTTGGGATCTTATTTCCAATCCATTGTAGCCCTCCTAGCCAGGGATGCACCCTCTTCTCACCTTCCACAGTAGAAGGGTGCTTTTTCTCACCTACCACTCCAGTTCATTTCAGTTAGCCACCTATCTCGCCTTGATTTAAGGCTAGACTGACTCCTAACTGTTGTTATCACTCCAATGGAACTCTGATGAGACTTGACTACTTATTCAGACTCCAGATTGCTCCTAATGCGCCCTCCATTGAGCATCCATCCCTACATTAGTGCTAGTTACCATTAGTTACACTTATTACACTCAGTTAGACTCAGTTTGACACCTGTCAGATAGTTACTTGTGCATTGATGACCACCACTGATTGAGATGAGGACTCCTAGTTTGAGCCAATACATGCCATGCAGTATATTCGAATGACCTCCTTGGCTAATTCAGATTGCTTAGTCATTGTGATAGTATTGTATTGTAATTCTACTATTCTGGATTATAGAGGACAGATGCATCTCTCTTGCACAATTTTTACTCCAAATTGTTTTACATCTTTGTGATTGATATTCTTGTTCAATGGATCTGTTGTGACTAATTTTACATGATATCAGAGCCATGACAGGGACACGATCTCTCTTCTACAGGTTTGCTACATGAATAATTGAGTGAATTTTCTCAAAAATATTGAAGATTCAGCATGCAAAACTGCTCATGCATTCGCTAATGCTAAATTTTTCTCTCCAATCTCACTCCAGAAGCTTGAGTTTTCCACATAATTCCTGGATTTGATACATTGGATCTTCAAGCTTGCTTGATCTCAAATACCAGGTGTGATGCAACTCTAAATGGGTGGATTGTTCGACCTTACTGTTATGTTTTGATTGTGATTTGCAAGTTAATCATCTACATCAGGTGCATTCTCTATCTTGTGATCTACAGGTTCTTCTCCATCAAGTGCATTTGATACCTTGAAATGGACTCTTCTTCTTCTAAGATACTCACTCCCTTCAATTATTTTGAATGGAAGAATGACATGGAGATTATGTTGCGCGCAAGAGGGTACTACAGAGTCACCATGGGCCTCGAAGTTGATCCCAATACACTCATTGAGAAAGCAAAGCACTTCAACAAGTCAGATGAAGCATATGGTCTTCTTTGCCTCAATATCTCCAAGGATCTTCTCTTTCACCTTAGTGGATTGACTACTCCAAAGGGAGTATGGGAGCAACTTCAAAATATTTTTGGGAAACAAGATGAAATGTTGTCTCTTCAATTGGAAAATGAATTGATCTCCTTGAATCCTGAGAATTTCGAGACCATTAATGAATTTTTCACAAGATTCAAGCATTTGTCTTTACAATTGAAGAACAGTGGAGTTGTTAAAGAAGATAAGCAATTGATCCTCTCCATTCTCACAAAGCTTGGTAAAGATTACTCAGTATTTGTCTCTACTTTCAATTCCGATCAACGAACTACCCTGAACTGGAAGATGCCTACCTTGAATGCCTTCATTGATTCCGTTACCAATCAGCATGACAAGTTGATTCAAATGGGGTCCATAAGCTCCAAAGATTCAGCCCTCTTTGCTCAAGTATCCAAGAATTCGAATGGAAAATGAAATCAAAAGAGAGAGAATCCCAAATTCAAGCCTACCAAGCAAAGAGAAAGGAAAATGATTAGATGCACCATCCGGTTCAAGGAACAAGCAGAAGGGTAAAGAGGGAAAAGAAAAATCTAAATGTACTTATTGCAACCATGGCTTTCATCCTAAAAGTTCAGGCATGAAGAAAACAATAGATCAAATTGCCCTCGTTTTGGAAAAGAAGAACATATGTCTTCCCAATGGTGTAAGGAATAAGGATACCAGTTCAGCGGTAGAGGACCAAACACATTGAGATTCATATGCACTACATCCGAGAGTTGGTGCATGATCGCACTATCATTCTGGAATATTGCCCTACTTCACCAAGAGCTTCACTAAGAAGAAGTTATCTTAACTCTGTTAACTGTTGGAAGTGAGTTCCATCATGGTGGAGACAGACTAGATCCATTTTATGTTTATCTTGAAGGGGGGATTTCTTCCCACTGGGTTTTCCCTCTTTCCTCACTTAGCTTATTTTCAGCATTTTTGGATTATTGTATTGGGGTGACCTTTGGTCTCAGTAACCAGGGCCCTGCATTTTATTTTTTAGATCATAGTATAGCTTGAGGGTGGGTGTTAGGATATCTCATCTTTCAGTATGTACTTTGCATGCATGCATCCGCATGCTTCCCAGTCATCAGTTTGATACCTCCAACACCTAGTCCCTAGTCTTCCAACACTCAGGAGATTATTTCCACTCTGTTGCATCCCTCCTAGCCATGGATGCACCCTCTTCTCACCTTCCATAGTAGAAGGGCGTCTTTTTTCACCTACCACTCCAGGTCACTTCAATTATCCACCTGTCTTGCCTTGATTTAAGGCTAGACTGACTCCTAACTATTGTAATCACTCCGATGGACCTGCGATGAGACTTGAATACCTATTCAGACTCCAAAATGCTGCTGATGCGCCCTCCACTGAGTCTCCATCCATACATTAGTGTCAGTTACCATCAGTTAGACTTATTACACTAAGTTAGACTCAGTTAGACTCATTTTGACACATGTCGGACAGTTACTTGTGCATTGATGACCACCACTGATTGAGATGAGGACTCCTAGTTGGAGCTAAGCTATGCCATGAAGTATATTCGAATGACCTCATTGGCTAATTCGGATTGTTCATTCATTGTGACAGTATTGTATTGTAATTCTACTATTCTGGATTATAGAGCACTGATGCATCTCTCTTGCATAGTTTTTACTCCAAATTGTTTTACATCTTTGTGATTGATATTATTGTTCAATAGGTCTGTTGTGACTAATTTTTCAAATCTACACTTCTCCGTTTGTGATCACCTTGAGTTGTCGATCACATAAAAGGACAACTGGGATTGAAGAGCATGATTGCCTTAGATGGTGAATGGACTAGACTTACCCCTATGCAGCTGACAAAACCCTCTTTTTACCTACTTTTAAGGAAAAACGCTACCTTATAAACATGATAGTAGCGTTTTCCCCCAGAAATACTCTACTCCGCTTCATTAAAGTAGCATTTTCCCTCAGAAATACTCTACTTTGCTTCAATAGAGTAGCGTACAGCTTCAAAAATCTTGCAAACGCTGGTTGTAAAGCAGGGAAGTTGAATGTTGAACGCTACTCCACTTAAGAAAAGTAATGTACACCTTAAAAAGTAATCAAAAATATATTAATTTGATGAATTGGGATTAGTTGAAGTTGGTTTTGCAACTTCCCCAACTTCCCAATCAAACTACCTCTCGATCCAAACTGCCTACCTTGTCCCATAAATACAAGGGGGATAGGAGAGAGACACTAGACTCACAAAGGAGGATAAACTATGCATTAAGGGTTGTTACGCTGGAGAAATTCCAAAGTTAGTGTGAAGAGAAGGAGCCCAGGATCTTGTTGCACAAGCACTTTGAATGATAAGGTATAATTGTACTAATTATTTGCTTTTGACAATAAAGGTTGAAATGCCCTTCCCATCCCAATCAAATGTCTAATGGATTGCATGTTTGTTTGGATTAAATGGTTGATTGTATTTGATGTCTAAATTGTATTTCAATTTCATCATTGTTATATTAGTCAAGATATGCTGAGGAATGTATCTTTGTATTGCGGGTTCGTCAAATGGAAGATCAAGTGGAGGATCAATCGAAGGAGCAAGCGAAAGCTAGGATCGAGCTTTGTTAATAAGGTATGCCTTCAAGAACCTTGATCTCTTTCCTTTTGTAGAATCCTATGTGATATGATCAATGTATTTACCTATCACCCTAGAAGTTGGTAGTGTCCCTCTCCTCACTATAGGGTAGAATTCCCGAACAACAGACTGACGACTTCACTAGGGACCGGCTATTTCCTATTCTAGGAGACTCATTTGAATTTCCTTCTAGTACTTTTTGATATTTTTGACCTTCTGACAGGCTCTGTAGGTTATTGTAGCATGTTTCCATTGCTTGACTTACCTCAGTTTGAAGTTTTGAAGCCTGTTTTAAACCTTCTCTAGCAAAAACGCTGGTTTTCTATGCATACAGTAGCGTTCATCTCTTGAAAAAACACTGGTTTGCTTTTACATAGTAGAGTACACCTCTAGAAAAATGCAGGTTTCTCTACTGCATAGTAGAGTATTTTCCTGTAAGTCTCTGTTTGTGTTTGGGATTTGATTTTTGCTTGTTTGGCTTGATTTCCAGCCTCTGTTTTTGCTTTCCCAACTGATCCATGAGGTCTTTATGCCTTTGTTGAGTCTTGTTTGCCTCTCCTAAGTCCCTTAGGTCATCTTTTACTTTCTTGAGCACTTTTGAGGTGTCTTGCTTGTTTGTGGCTCTTTTTGAAGACCATGCTTTGTTCCTTGTTGGACATAGCTGCACTTCTGTACCCTAGATGCTTGTTGCAGGTATACAAACCTTTGTTTTGTAGCATTTTTTGTTTGTGGAAACTCTAAGCATACTTTGACGGTGTCTTGGCCTTTGATTTAGGGTTTGACCCCAAGTTGGAGGCTTTAGGGTGTTTTTAAAATTTTTTGAGTTTAGACATTTCCTGATTGCTTTGCCAGTTTCAGTTTCAAGTAAGTTGAAGTCTTTTAGTTTGCTTCCATTTGAGTCTTTGTGGTTGTAGGGTCATGTTTGGTTCACTTGCCTACCATTAGCTTGGCTTAGTGTTTTTAGGGTTCTTGATGCTTTGGAGCAACCTTTGAAGTTTTCCTTTCCATTTTAAAGCGTCTCTTATCCTTCTTTTCTTTCCACTTTGTCTTCCAAGCCCAAGGTTTTTTCCCTTTAAAAAATTTGTAGGACAAGTATTTGTCAAGTATTTAGGTTGATTGTTGTGAACCTTAGAGTTGTTTTCCCTTACTCGCATTTCTCTTTTAGGTCTTACTTACTTCCATTTTCGAGTTCTCTTTCTTTTACATACATCAGAAAAAGCAAAAAATGAGTTTGGTAGTTTAAAGTAGTCAAACTTATAATCATTTCGAAGTAGCGTAGTTTACTTTGTTTTTAATTTGAAAAGAAAATAAAAAGAAACTTGTTTTAGGTTTGCTTATCTTTAGTTTTGGAAAACAATGAATGAGAATGTTTAGTGGAAGGTCTTTACTTTTATGTACTTTCCATTCCTATCACAACCATGCCACACAATGCACTGCAACCTTTGAGTAAAGAACAACCCTTAAAAAGAATAATTAATAAATTTTATTAGCAACTTTTTTTTCTAGGGATGTCACTACACCAACTAGCTTAAGCCAGGGTTTCAGATTAGAATGCATTTTAACTATCCGAAACCATTTTCATTACTCAATAATCATAGTGAGACTGTTTTTAGGTAAACCCATTGTTAAATTTTTAGAATTTACTTCAATCTGATCTAGGATCTTAACCCAGAGAACAACATGTACAACAAATCTATAGCATATCATTCATGGACACAATAATGCAAGCACAGAACAGACACCGAGTTTACTTGGGGAAAACCATAAAGGTGGAAAACCCCAATAACTTCCTCAGAGATAGATAGAGCAATGATACAACCAGAATACAAGAGATAGTCTTCTCCTAGCAGCAGAGCCTCCTCCTCCACAAGTGCCCCACTCTCCATAGTGTGAGTGAGAGAATAGAATGTGTAAAATGAGAGAGACACACTCTCTATTTATACACTAACTTGACTTGGCCTTTACTCAACTTAACCACTTAACATAATGCTGACTGGGCCGAGCCCCACTAGGGTGGTCTAATAACCCTTTGACCCACATGGCCGACCCCCAATAGGGTGGTCTAATAACCCTTTGACCCACATGACTTATACAACGCCGACCCCAACAAGGTGGTCTAATAACCCATCAAGTATAAGTTACGACACTTACAATATAAATGATGACACATCCGTATAGAGGAATAATAACATCTCTATAGGAATAAAATATACATATATGTGAAATACATTCTGAAGTTACATATACATCAACACTCCCTCATAACTAGGAAGGTATTTCTCGACACAGGTCTTCTAGCACAAGTCATCTTCTCTGGATCATCATCACTGGATAATCGTCATCGAGTCATCATCATCGTCACTGCTGCTTCTATCTCAATCAATCTCTGAATCTACTCATCATAGGAAGTTCTATAGAGCCAGTCCTTTTTCACACTGGATGTAGGCCCACCACCTGTAGGTCTTCGTCATCACTGGCCATACTGTGGAATCCTCAAGACTTATTACATGCATCACAAAACCTCGAAAGAGCATCCCAGGCTGTTACGAGCACACGGCTCTGCCTATAGGATCTCCCAGGGCCATATTATATGTGACCTCACCACAAAACCTCGCAAGAGCATCCTAGGCTGTTACGAGCATGCAGCTCTACCTATAGGATCTCCCAGGGATAGATTATATGTGGTGTTGGCTATTTTTTGGGGCAAACCCAGGTTTTAATGAAGCGCAGCAACAAAACCCCTTGGCGCACTGGCCCTCTCGGCAACGAGCTGCGCAGCAGCTCGAGGTCTCACCTGAAGTGGCTATGGGGAGGCTACGGAATCAGATTTCCTTAACCTAGACGATGCAGAGACTGTTGTCTCTTCCTTGACGATTCCTCAAAGCAGACTCGCTGACCTTTCCGCAGAGCCCTCGGCGTAACTGCACGGAACTCTCACTCAACAGCCTAGCTGCACGGCATTTTCATTCCGGCGCATGAGGCAACTATCCCCCTGTGTCGATGCTTTATGTATCTTTCCTTTCTGCACGCCCAGCGCAGTAATGCATTCCTCTATCGCTGCGGCGACAACATTCTACAAATCCTTCAACACTTGACGATTATAGTTACCAAGGAAGCTTCACGAACTCACTTAACACTCATAAAGATAATGCAAGATTCATGAATACACAGGTAGAGAACTAAAATAGGCAATCACTCAACACAGCATCATAACAACAAGAAGTATGAAGTTCACCCCCTCGAGGAAAACCATGTCCACGGGAGTCTTATATTAACCAGAAAATGATAGAGCTACACAATATGCTGCGCACACAGCTATAGCCTTAGATCTTTCCAGGAAACTCCACGCACACAGCTGGGAGCCCTTCTCTTGATCTAGCCTCTTTCTCTCTTAGAGATTACAATATAGTTCAGACGTCGACTCGGACTGTCTGCAACTCAAGGATTTAGCTTCACAGCTATCCAACTCTACTCTCGCCTTCTAACAACACAATAGAAGACTTACTACCTAGCTAGCTTATCTCAACAGCTAACCTGCGTCTCAGCATCTAAAGGATAGCTAACTGACTAACCAACTCCCTTATCAATTATACATATATATAGGTGGCCATGATGGTCACACCTTTACAAAAATGTGGGCCTTTCCCAACAGTAATCCCCAAAAACCCTAACCACGCACATGGCTAGGTGTACTGTAGGCGCCGCTTTCAGTCACGTCGCCGCTTCCTGCAGGTTCTGTGACTTCTAGCGTATATTGCGGGTATGGGCGCCTTGTCCTTCACCTTCAATGCTTTGGTCCGTTGCTCCTCCTTGATCCTAGCAAACATAACTTCTGTACTTAGCCTTAAATGAGGGTAGCTGAGCCCTCTACTTCGTCGCTTCATTTATTATGGTAGCTGAGCTTTCTATTCAGCCACATTCATTCCTCTATGACGTGCGCGCGAGCTCCACGAGTTCCAGTCCATAACCTGCGTTGAGCTCCTCCATCTGGCACCGTACTGTGCATCGTTTCTTTCTGCCCAAAATTTGGTGTTTATTCAAAATTAGCACTTTTCCTTCAACACTTGTGCTTTTTCCTCAAAATTCGCAGCTTTTACCATAGCTGTGGCCTAGGCTCCAACAAGACCCTAACACTTACTTGTGGCTCACCCTCGAGCCACTCACACTAGCGTGTGGTCGCTTTACTTGCGCATCTGCTTTTGCTTGGGTCTCCGCGAATGTTTTCTTCCACTGCGCAATAGTGGAGTCCAGTTCATCGACACACTCCACAGCTGTCTGCACCGTTTCTGCAGTGGCTTCTTCTTTAGTTGTGCCATCAATCACCTGTTGAGATTCTGTAATTTCTTTGATCTTTGCCTCGATCTGGGCAGCAAGGTCAGCATATTCATCCATAAATGGCTGAATGTTGTTGGTGAGTTTAGCATCTTCATTTCTGAGCTTGTGCAGTTGCTGTTGGATTCTGCGCACTTCACTCATTTTCCTCATTTTTGCTAAGCCTTCTAAGGCCTTATCTTCTTCAGTCATAACAGTTAGGGACTGTTCTGCGGCTTGTACCTGTTCAAAAAGACCAACTTTGAAAGGGAGCATCTCCAGCTCCGTCCAAGCCTCCATAGCTTGGTTCATCAGGTTCTCGGCTTTACCTGCTCTGCTCTTCAGTTGTGTAGAAGTTCTGCGCAGCGCTTCAAATTGTTCCTGGCTATCATCTGTAAGATGTGCTGCAACACGAGCTTCTAACTCTTCAATCTGTGTTCTATGGTCTTCAGCCATAGCAACTATTTCGTGCTCTAGGGTTTTCACCCTTCCTCCAATAATTTGAACTTTCTCAACTAGAGGAAGGTCTGGTTGAATCTCGTAAGCTGGAAACTCCTGGGCAATTTCATCAATTACATTCCTTATCCCAGTGTCTTGTGCCTCATAAAGTGCGAGCTTCTCGGAGATATTCTTATGGCTTGCCTTCAGCTCTATCTCCTGCGATTGCAATCTTTGGTTTGCATGGAAGGTAGAGAGCTCTCTAGCTCTCAACTCAATAGAAACTTTCTCATGCACTAGCTGTAGAGTCTCTATTGGAATTAAAGACAAATTTATTTCAATGGGCCCAACTGCGCTTACCTGTAGTGCAGCAACCAGATCCGGAAGTGTCATGCTTGTAGGTGGAATGTGCATGACAGTATGCCTTTCTACAAGTACTTCAACTCGCTCGATACTTGTAGTTACTTGTGGTGCCTGCGAAGTAGATGCTGGCACATGGGTCTGCGCAACTCTTCCCACGAGACCTTTTAATTCCACAAACTGCAGGTCTAGAGCACTTCTGATGTGAGCGTGCGCGGTCCGCAGCTCGCGAAATTGCTCTTTCAGATACTGGTCGATCCCTGAGGGAATGGCCTTAGAGGGATGCGACACCTTTTGTTTCTTGGTCGCCGGTTCTGTCGAACCTTCATCACTTCTTTGCTCGGGGGATTCCTTGCCCTTATCCTTCTCTTGCGCAGCGGCGGGTGGCATCGCGGATGCGATTTCGGCGGCCTCCCTCCATTCATCCGACCAAGACTTGATAGTTTCTTCAACATCTTCAGTGGTCATCCTGTAAAGGCCTACGACCCATTCCTCTTGAATGTCGCAGGGGCGGAGGTAAAGTTGATGCAAGTCGGCAGTAAAGGCCAACTTTCCTTCATATATTCTTGCTGTCTCCTCGCTCAGCCTCGGCATTTCCTGAATGGTATCTCTGAGGAGATGGTAGTATTCATAAAATACAGCATGGTTCATCTTGTGCTTCACGGGATTAGCAGACTCCCAAAGGTTAACATAGCGGATTCTGACAGCCTCTCCTGCGCGGCGCGGAAGGAACTGAGTGTTTGGGGGCTCCTTCCACCTGACAAGAGCGCATAAAATTAAAAGCCAAGAAAAATGGAACAACTGACCGGGGGTGTTTTGGACGTTCCGGTAGTCTTCTAAGAAAGAATTGAGGAGGAAGAGGGACCAGTTGTACTGTTCTCCCTCCGCAGCTGCGATGGTGAGCTCCACGACAGCTCTAGTAACTTCCTTCGGTCTGCACTTTGTGAGAAGTCTACTTTCAAGAAGACTTCCTATAAATCTAAGTGCTTCGTCTTCTACTATAGTGAGGTCATAATCCCGACCTCCTCTTGTTAAGCTGTATTTCTGCACCAGCTGTGCAGCCAATTTTCTATCCTTTTCTTTTCCCACAAAATGAATATTGGGATCCTTACCAGCCTTGGATAGGCCGGTGATGCGATGAATCAAATCAACGTTTAAATCGATTGGCCTCCCCAGCCAAAGGTAACCTCCATGAACACAGGATAGCAGTGTCTTAACAACTGCATTGACTTCATTGCTACGCCCGAAGTGTGGTATCTTCAACAAGTTCAACAAACCCGGCCTCTCCAAGTTTGCTGCAAATCCCTTTGGGATGAATTCATCAATCTTTCTGGTGGGATTATGAACTACCGTCAGATATCAATCTGGCGCGAACTGAGGATACGTTTTATAGTCTCCCAGGTTGAAATTAGAGAACTTGACCAGTGGAAGGTGTCCAAGCAGGGACCCTTCTTGTCGCACGCCAGCCGGTAGTGGAGGTAATGGAATCGGATACTTTGCATTCTTCGGGATATGTACCTCTGGCGCATCATCTGGACGCGGTAGAATATAATTCACCATGGTGTCCAACGGCTCTGGAACGGGCTCTTCTAGCTATTGATGAGATGCTCTCGTGCCCGGAGATTGTCTGGGATCATTATAACCAGGGTGTACGTAAGTCGAGGCCGTCACCGGAGTAGTCATGCCGAAATCTAAGCCTCGGCGCAAGAATTGACGGACAACTTCTTCAGTTGACAAGTTCTTCGTCGTGAACCAGTATAGGCAACAAGAACTTGGATAGACAAATGGAGGAACAGCGTAGGATATGGACGTTGGAAACAAAGGGAAAACTCTGCACAACTCGGCTCTGAAAACAATAACTTAGATTCTCAAACAAGAATATGCAACTCGAGAAAAGTAACCCGAAAATATACAAGTGTGGGGTATTTATAGCCAAAGGTAATAGTAAATGCAGGCAAGTGGGGTTACTAGCTGTAGACGCCTATGCATGAGTTGACAACCCTGTTATCCCCCTCGCCTCTGCGGTGCATTTATTGTGATGGACAGGCTCTGACAGCCTTCCGGAGGAAGCTAAAGCTTTCGGTGCATGAGTTAAATGTAAATCTTACGGAGATCAAGCCGAATCTGTCAGAGCGGCTATACATAAATGGCGTGCTTATCCTTCATTTATTCTCAGACATGGCTACATAACTGCTGTAATTCAAATTTTTCGGTGGGTCATTTCATCTTAGGTAACTGTGCATAGGGGGGTCCACACAAGAGCTCCTCAAGCGGAAAATTGACACAGGGAACTCCGCAAGAGCGACAGTTCAACGACCCGGGGAAAATTTCGCAAGAGCGCAAATATAAGCTCGCTCAACACAAATTTTATTCGACATGCGCGGATGTTTCAAGGAACTGCGCGAGAAGCCAGAAAGTGAAAGTGTCTCGCAACTTCCATGTAGACTGTGACAATGTGATGTCTCTTTCAACTACACCGGACATCTGCACTTCTTTAGCAATATATTAAGTCGACAGGGCGGAGTGGCCATCACGATAAAGCTTGAGCCGACTCCCGTTGATCATTGTAGGTAGCAATTCTCCATTAAGCTTCGCAAGCTGAACTGCTCCTCCTTCTGTTATCTTTGTCACCCGAAAAGGGCCTAACCAATGTACATGAAACTTACCCGGAAACTTGATGAATTTACTATCATAGAGGAGTACCAAGTCTCCTTGTTCAAAGTGTTTATTCTTAATGTGCCTGTCATGCCAAGCTTTCTGTCTTGCCTTCTGTACCTGCTGATGGAATCCAGCTAAAGGTCTGTCTTCTTGTAAGGCAAGAAATTGTGAGAGTCTTTCACTCATGGTATCAGTATCTGACATCTCTATAATTTGTGCAATTCTGAGACTGGGAACAATGTATTCCATGGGCATAACTGCTTCTTGTCCGTACACCAAACTGAAAGGTGTGTGACCTGTTAGTTTCTTGCATGTGGTTCTGTAATCCCATAATACAGCTATGACTCTAAGGTCCCAATCGTCTCTTTGTTGATTACAGATCTTCGTCAGGGCATTCTCAAGAATTTTATTGAATGCCTCCACCGTACCATTAGCTTGAGGGTGGTAGGGTGTACTCTTATGGTGACTAATTTGGAATTCTTCAGTAAGGGCCTCTATAGTCTGATTGAGGAAATGTGTACCCTGATCACTCATGAGAATCACTGGACATCCAAATCTAGTGATAATGTTCTCAAAAATGAACTGCGCGGTAGTGGCAGCGTCGTAGTTCTTAACTGGATTCGTCTCAGCCCATCTGGTGAGGTATTCAGTAGCTATAATGATGTATCTCGCGCTGGTTCTTTTTCCTGGTGGGTTGATAGGTCCTACAGAATCAATGGCCCATTTATCAAAAGCACGCAGTGTTATCTAGGGTCTTAGCGACATTTCATCTCTCCTTGAGTGTTTTCCTGTTCGCTGGCACACATCGCAACATTTGCAGAATTCCTTAGTATCCTTGTGCAATGTCGGCCACCAAAGACCTGCGGCTAAGATCTTCTGCGCAGTCGGCTTTCCTGCGAAATGGCCTCCTACGGTACTTGAGTGTGCTTCTGTGATGATAGAGCTTTTTTCATGCGGTAAGATACATCTGCACAAGACTTCGTCGGGGCCCAACTTATAGAGTTGGCTTGCTATCAAAGTGAAGTCTGCGGCTTTGACAACAAGTTGTTTCTTCTGTTGGATTGTAAACTCAGCCAGCGCTTGCCCGGTAGCGAGAAACTCAAGAATATCAGAATAATATTCATCTGCTGCTTGAATAGAAAACAACTGCGCGTCAGGCATATTGTCCTCCAGACTTGTAGGTTCCTCTCCTGACTCTATCCTGGATAAATGGTCAGGTCCTGCATTCAATCTTCCTGGCTTTACAATAACCTCAAAATTATACTCTTGGAAGAGGAGTAGCCATCTGCAAATTCTTCCCCCTAACACTGGCTTATTGACCAAGTATTTCAAAGTAGAATGTTCAGTATACACTTTAAAATGTGCACCCAATAGTTAGTGCCTGAATTTCTGTAGGGCATACACCATAGCTAGTCCTTCTCTTTCTGTAGTGGTGTAGTTCTTCTCGGCTGTGGATAACTTTCTGCTGGAGTAAGCAATCGGGTAGTCAATACCTCCTTCTCCCGGTTGTGTAAGCACAACCCCCAATGCTATGGAAGAAGCATCGACATGAACATGAAAGGGTTTTCTCCAGTCGGGGAAAACTAGAATTGGCGCAGTGATCATCTTTTCTTTAAGTGTATCCAAGCTCTGTTGGCATTCTTCTGTCCATTGGAACTTCGAATCATTTTTCAGCAATCTTTCCATAGGTGCTGTGATCTTTGCATATCCTTTGATAAATTTTCTATAGTATCCTGTATGTCCCAATGTAGTACGCAATTGTTTGACTGATTTGGGCACAGGTAAATTAGCAATGATGGCAACCTTCACAGGATCCATCAGGAGTCCTTGTCTGGATACAATATGACCCAACAAAATACCAAAAGGAGCACAAAAGATACATTTTTTCAAGTTAAGGGAAATCTGATGCTGTCTACATTTTTCTAACATCATGCGCAGATTCCCTATATGATTCTTTAATAAACCAAATACAGTCCAGTCATCAAAATAGACTTCTAAAAAATTGTGAATGAATTCTTTAAAAACAGTAACAACGACTCTAGAGAAGATAGCAGGTGCGTTCTTAAGACCAAAGGGCATTACCATGTACTAGAATGAGCCCCATTCAGTCGCAAAAGTAGTCTTATGGCGGTCGTCTGGATGGATTCTGATCTAATGGTATCCCAAAAAGCCATCAGTGAAGGAGTAAGCCTCTTGTCCTCCAACATTATCAAGCACTTCGTCTGTAAAAGGAGTGGGAAATGGATCATGCGCTGATGCATCATTGAGTTTACGCAAGTCCACACAGATTCTTATTTCACCTTTTATTTTTTTCTCTTGTACAACCATAGGACTAATCCAATCGCTTTCCTCTACTGGCTCAATAATACCTGCTGCGAGCATTTTATCAATTTCTTCTTTAACTTTTTCTTTATACCGCGGATTCAATCTGTACGGGCGCTGTTTTATTGGCTTGGCGTCTGCTTTCAGAGGTATGCGCATCACTCCCAAGTCTCCTAGGATGCCTTTCATTTCTGTGAACTTGGTAGGAAAGATATCCTGATAGTCACGTAATAGGTTTGAAATATGCCCAACAGTTTCATCATCCCAATAATCTCCTATAGAAGCAAACTTGGGTTCGACTTCTATACCAATGTTAATCTTTTTGAGCTTGATGTGTTCTGTAATGGCAGGGATATCAAGCTGAGGACCTTCAAAATTGCGTGTCCCTTCTAATTATGGAATATTGATGTTCCGAGGATCATCATCCTCTTCTCCAGTGGTGAAATTATAGCATTCTAGGGCATGTTCTATCTGGACAGCCCAATCTGGTTGGGAATATTCTGGTAATGGAAATTGTTCAAATACCTTCTTTTTAATACATTTTAAAGCGTGGTCAATGCTTGGATGTTCTGACTCAACGTTGAAGGTAAGTTGAAAAATTTCTATCATAAGAGGCCAATTGATAGTGCCTCTGCACAATTCTGTTTCAGTGTACCAGTTCCTTGGAACTGTATCCAATGTGTGGATGAATAGGTGAACCCACTCATCTTCTGGAATACCTGACCATTGCTAATTACATGCTTCAACATGTGACCTAGGGTCACTCTGTCCCTCATATTTGCGTAACACTTCTGCTGTGGTGTCCTGAAATCTGTGCAGTATCAATCTGCGACAGTCTTGCCATGTGTGAATATTCTCTTTATGTGCACCCCACCATCTTGCGGGTGTAGCGCGCAGTGCTACATCCAGTGCCTGTATGCACTGCTTTTTTGGAAGCTATTGTTCATATGCATGTATGAATTCACTTACGTCAGTTAAACCATCAAAAAATGGAGTGTCAGTCAATTCCGTGCCAATCCATCGAATGGATTTAGTCATCATGGCACAATGTCTTGCAGAGACCTCATGTAAACGATTCTGCCAGTTTTCCAATCCTGCATCTGAGTCTGATGTGCACGAGCTATCGCATCGCCAGCTGATATGGCGGTCTGCTGTGGGATTGACATAGTCACTCTGACTAGCAGTCATTTGATACAAAATTTCCATGTGGCACGCTTCTTCTTCTGCCCGAATGGGTTCTATATACGTTGGTCCTTGAATAGGATCAAGCGGTGCAATGACCCTAATCTGGTCATCCTCAAAGGTCATCTGTCTTTTCTTCAAATTAATGACAGCCAAATTATTAAATGCCCAGTCTATGCCTAAAAGTGTTGGGTAAGGTCTACTATCATCCAGAATTTTGATTACTTCAAAGTCTGCAGAACTTCTTACTCTCTCGATATCAATAGGTACATTGGGTAATCTGCCCAATGGAGAGACTCGTTGCTAATTCGTGAGTCTTAGCTGGATGGGGGATCTTGTAAGCTGAGGGCTTCCCATCTATTCCCATGTCTGCATGGTGAGAACATTAATTTCTGAGCCCAGATCTAAAATGACTTCGTCCATTTCAAATGCGCCAATCTGCGCTGTGAGGCTCATCTCTTTTCCAGTTCTAGTGTGACTCCCAATATGGTGAATAGCACGCTGCAGTGTGTTCGTTGAAGCAGATTGTTGACATTTATCCAATAGGTGTTGAAGTTCCATAGTCGCTTTTTCATTGCGCAACAACTTTAAGCAGTTCCTCAGAAAAGTATGGACACTACCTCGTGCATCCTCTTCATCAGGTCTTCCGGATGTAGTGGCCTGTTCTTGTACCAGGTTGTCTTGTCTTAGCACTTGCGATCTAATATCATTATGTGGAATTGCGACAGAAGTTGAAGCTCTCGGATCTGAGAAATACTCTTGAGCCTGCTTGAATGCTTCTTTTTGCTTCTTAAGGTTAAGTGGGCCTGGTTTAATATTAGTGCGGCACACCCATTGCGTCGCTTGCTTTCCAGTTCCCATCTCTGGCGCACCAGTGGTTGCTCCACTGTGCGTCACTATATTAACTGTAGGGTCTGGTTCTCTTTTTTTTGCTCCAATCAACTGAATATTCTGATTGACCTGTGGTGTCTCTGCTTGCATCTTAGCCATCAACTAAGGGCATTCTTCAATGGCATGATCATAAGATTTACAGTATCTGTAGATGGTTGTAGGATTTTGGCAATCCCTTGCAAAATGACCTTGCGCTCCACAATTATAACAAGTGATCCGTCCTCTTCCGCGGCCAAAATTTGTTGTGCGTCTGCGACCCCTATAATTTCCTGCTCGGCCGTCGCGAGTTTGGTCATACTGTGGACCTGCTGTGGGTCCTTGTGTCTCTGATTGTACTCTATAAACATCATGCTTTCTTTCTATCATAAGATCATATGCTCTACAATTGTTCTCATCATGGCCTATTGATTTACAGAAATTACAATATAGATTCTTTGGGGTTTGTACATATTTCTGAAGTAAGTGACATTCTTGTGGTCTATGACCTCTAGTTCTACAAATTTCGCACCAAGGCCCCTATGCCTGTGGTAAAGGGTTAGGTGCTCCAGTTGCAATATACTCTATGAAAACGGGACAATGGTCCTTTGAATGACCTTGCGCTTTACATTTTGTACACCAAATTTCTTCCTTAACATCCTTGCCTTTCTTAATATCATGCACTTGCAAGGTTAAGTTTGCTAATTGGTTCTGCAACTGCGCAACATCGTTGATTGTTCTAGCAATTGGTGAAGCTTCTAGTTTCATAGCCATCTCTAGAGCTTGTTCCTGAGTATTGAGATTCTACTGCATAAGAGGAAGTCTAATGTGTGGGAGCAGTGCAGCAATGAACCATTCCTTATGTTGCTGTGGTGCAAACTCAAAGCTTACTTGATCTATCAAGGCTTTGAACTTCTGGTCAAAGTCCCATACTGATTCTGTGGGTAACTGTTTGATGTCTTTGAGCTCTGTTATACACTGTGATTCTGATTTAGGTTTCTTAAATTCTCTAATCATAGCATTTCTTACATCAACAAGCGTCCTATTCTGTGCTGCTGAGTATTTCATGAACCAAGTTAAGGCTCTTTCTCTTAGTGTGGTTGCTAACTGAACCAGTTTAACAGCATCATCATTAATTTGCTTAATTGTCCAAATGGCTTCACATAGGAACCAGTGCTGCTCAAGGTCTTCTATCCCTATTCCTTTAAAAGTTGGTAGCTTCATGTCATCACCCATTCTTCTTGTGCTAGGTGGAGGTGGAGTTGTTGTAGCAGCGCTTCTGGGCTGGTTAAATAAAGGTGGTGCTAAGGTACTAGAAGTACCGTGTGGGCTACTAGAAGGTGTTACTGCGGGGTTATACTGAGCTCTGTCTGTCTTTTGCGGTGTAAAGGGGTAATAAGGGATATGAACACTTCCTTGTCTTTCAATATGGCTTGCTCTAGGAACTTGGCTATCTTCTGGGCTAGACTCAAAAGAATGCTGGTCAAGGCCTACTTTATACCGTTTTCCACTACGAGTGCAACCAATAAGTTCAGGATCACTATCAGAATCTGCGGACATTACTTGTCTATTCTATTCATCGGAAGCTATGCATAGTTTTGCTTTTTCATACAGTAGCATTTTAATCCATAAGTTCAAAGAATTTAAGAACTTACCTCTGTGTTCCTGGAAGAAAATCCTCTCAGCTTCACTGAAACTCTTTCTTGTATCTACTGCAAACTCAGTGATCAAACCTTCCAGTAGACTATTCAACCAAAAGTCTACTACGCGAGACACAGAATTGTCTACCCGCTTCAAAATACTGACTAGCTCAGGAATCCAAGCGACGGGTCGATCAACATGCACAGTGGGTCTAGTATCTACTAATTTGGCTATCCAAGCATGTAACTCAAGTGCAAATGTGACAAAGAAAATTTCGTTAAGGTCAGTATAGATATACTTCTACAACCAGTCTTCTGTCTGGAGCCTAGAGCTTCTATTTTCTTGTTCAGCGAACTCTTTAGCCTTTAAGTCAAACCAGTCTTCAATTTCTTTAGCTGTAGGATTCCAGTAACACATTTGTTAGCTGAGCAAGTCTCAGGGCATCAGAACCATTTGTTGGCTTCAGCAACAATATCAGACGTCGTGGAAATAGTAAGTCTCACAGTAACAAGTCACGAGGCAACGGAACCATTTGTTGGCTTCCTTTTTCTCTGGGTTCCGCCACAATTTCGCGCGTCGGCAAAATAACAAGTCTCACGGTAACAAGTCACGAGGCAAGGGAACCATTTGTTGGCTGCTTTTTGGGGCAGACCGGGGTTTTAATGAAGCACAGCAACAAAACCCCTTGGCGCACTGGCCCTCTCAACGACGAGCTGCGCAGCAGCTCGAGGTCTCACCCGAAGTGGCTATGGGGGGTGCTAAGGAATCAGATTTCCTTAACCTAGACGACGCGGAGACTGTTCTCTCTTCCTAGACAATTCCTCAAAGCAGACTGGCTGACCTTTCCGCAGACCCCTCGGCGTAACTGCGCGGAACTCTCACTCAACAGCCTAGCTGCGCGGCATTTCCGTTCCGGCGCACAAGGCAACTATCCCCCTGCGTCGACACTCTATGTATCTTTCCTTTCTGCACACCCAGCGCAGTAATGTGTTCCTCTATTGTTGTGGCAACAGCGTTCTACAAATCCTTCGACACTTGATGATTATAGTTACCAAGGAAGCTTCACGAACTCACTTAACACTCATAAAGATAATGCAAGATTCATGAATACACAGGTAGTGAACTAAAATAGGCAATCACTCAACACAACATCATAACAACAAGAAGTATGAAGTTCACCTCCTTGAGGAAAACCACATCCATGGGAGTGCTATATTAACCAGAAAATGATAGAGCTACACAATATGTTGCGCACACAGCTGCAGCCTTAGATCTTTCAAGGAAACTCCACGCACACAGCTGGGAGCCCTTCTCTCAATCCAACCTCTTTCTCTCTTAGAGATTACAATATAGTTCAGACGTCGATTCAGACTGTCTGCAACTCAAGGATTTAGCTTCACAGCTATCCAACTCTACTCTCGCCTTCTAACAACACAATAGAAGACTTACTACCTAGCTAGCTTATCTCAACAGCTAACCTGCGTCTCAGCATCTAAAGGCTAGCTTACTGACTAACCAACTCCCTTATCAATTATACATATATATATGTGGCCATGACGGTCACACCTTTACAAAACTGTGGGCCTTTCCCAACAGTAATCCCCAAAAACCCTAACCACGCACATGGCTAGGTGTACTATAGGCGCCGCTTGCAGTCACGTCACCGCTTCCTGCAGGTTCCGTGACTTCCGACTTAGATTGTAGGTATGGGCGCCTTGTCCTTCACCTTCAATGCTTTGGTCCATTGCTCCTCCTTGATCTGAGCAACCATAACTTCTGTACTTAGCCTTAAATGAGGGTAGCTGAGCCCTCTACTCCATCGCTTCATTTATTATGGTAGCTGAGCTTTCTATTCAGCCACATTCATTCTTCTATGATGTGCGCGCGAGCTCCACGAGTTCCAGTCCGTAACCTGCATTGAGCTCCTCCATCTGGCACCGTACTGGGCACCATTTCCTTCTGCCCAAAATTTGGTGTTTATTCAAAATTAGCACTTTTCCTTCAACACTTGTGCTTTTTCCTCAAAATTCGCAGCTTTTACCATAGCTGCGGCCTAGGCTCTAACATGTGGTCAGCACAAAACCTCACAAGAGCATCCCAGGCTGTTATGAGCACGTAGCTCTACTTATAGGATCTCCCAAGGACATATTATATGTGGTCATGGCAAAACCTCGCAAGAGCATCCCAAGACTTATTACGGGCACACAGCCCAACCTATCGAATCTCCCAGGGACAGATTATATGCCATAGGACAAAACCTCAAAAGAGCATCTGCCAAATATCCCAGGGCACGAATTACATGCCATAGGAAAAACCTCGAAAGACTATCTGCAGATCTCTTAGGGCCAAATTATATGTCCTCCCAGAGCAAAACCTCGAAAGAGCATTTGCCAGATATCCCAGGGCACGAATTACATGCCATAGGCAAAACCTTGAAAGACTATCTGCAAATCTCCCAGGTCCAAATTATATGCTCATCTGCACAACCTGATCCACGGCCATAGAGTATCAACTTGATACTCACCATACACCATACATCATCCTGATGTACACATGATCATCCTGATCATCATCACTGCAACATCCTGCTGCATGTCATCTGGAGCAACATCCTAGAGCTCGTCATCCACGATCATCCTGATCATATAATGCATCTACCTGATGCATACCAAGTATCTACCTGATACATATCATCATACATGATCCACCTGATCATACAATGTATCCACCTGATACAAATACAAATACATGATACATATCACCATACATGATCCACCTGATCATACAATGTATCCATCTGATACATATACAGATACATGGTCCAAGCATCCAACATGATGCATACATACAAAATGATCCAACTGATCATACAAAGCAGAAACCAGAACATCATCCTGATGTTCATCATCCAGCGCTTACATCCACAACCATGTGAAGGATCCTCCTTCCAACATGCTTGGAATGGCTTCAGCAAATGTGTCCATCACTCCTTCCTCGAAGTGTCCTCGATCTAAAAAACACCAAGCCTCTCCCTGAAGTACTTGAACTTCACCCTGGCTAGTGGCTTCGTCAGCACATCTGCAATCTGCTCAACCGTCACAACATACAGGAGCTTCACAGCTCCTCTCTACACCATATCCCTGATATAGTGATATTTGATCTCTATGTGTTTCGACCTGTCATGAAACACTGGGTTCTTAGACAGCTTCACACAACTCTGGTTATCACAAAAGATACCAGTAGCATCCAACGGGAGATCAAATAACTCAGACAGTAGCTTCTGTAGCCATACTGCCTCACAACTAGCTGAACAGGCTACAACATACTCTGCCTCAGCTATACTCAATGCTATGCAGGACTGCTTCCTGCTCAACCAAGAGATCACACCTGATCCCATACTGAAGCAGCACCCAGATGTGCTCTTCCTATCTGCAGCACTGCCAGCCCAATCTGAATCAACATAGACCTATGGGTTAAACTTTTGATTCACCTCATACTTGAGCCCATAATCCACTGTACCCTTCAAGTACCTCAAAACATGCTTTACAGCAACAAGATGAACACTCCTCGGATCTGTCAAGAACTAACTCAATGTGTTCACTGCAAGATAAATATCTGGTCTCGTGTTCGTCAGGTACATCAAGGACCCAATCATCTGACGATACATAGTGATATCAATCGGCTTAGATGAAGCATCACACAGACACTTTAGGTTCGATGCCATAGGTGTGGCCATATCCTTGCAGTCCATCATCCCGAACCTCTTCAGGATCTCTACTGCATACTTCCCTTCTCCAAGGAAGATTCCATCACTCTGCCACACCTCCATGCCAAAAACAAATAGTGCATCATCCCCAAGTTCTTCAACTCGAACTCGGCAACAAGCTTCCGCTGTGTGTTGGCAATCAATCTATCCTCACCTAATACAAACAGGTCATCCACATAGTAGTATCACTAGCTTGCCTTCCTCATCCTTGTAGTAAAGGTTGGAACACACTTTACTCTTGGTAAAGACCAAACTAGATAGAAAGCTGCCTATCCTACCATACCAAGTACCACACATATATGATTTCCTGTCATGTGTCTCAGAACCAAGTGGCTGCTCCACATACACTTCTTCTTCAACTACACCATTCAAGAAAGCTGTATGGAAATCCATCTAGTGTATCTTCTATTTCATCACTTTTATATTTCTCTATGTTGCCGTCTGCAGCATGCTTGATCTTGATAGATCCATATGGAAGTCATAACAAGCTTCTCTTCAGGTCTTGGGACTATTCGGATATCCACATCATCTTTTTCAGGATCTTGCATGCAATTAGGGTTTGCATGCAAATTCTAGGGTTTGCATGCACTTGCATGCATTCTGCATGCATCCCAGTCACCAGTTTGATGCCTCCAGCACCTTAGCCACCTTATTCTAGCACCCGGGAGCCACTTACTTCAGAGTTTTAGTCCTCTTAGGCTGAAAGGCACCCACTTCTCACCTACTGCCAGAGAAGGGTGCACTTGTTCACCTACCACTGCAGTTCCACTTCAGTTACACTCAGTTAGCTCTGATTCTCCCTGATTTGAGGCTAGTTTCACTCCCGACTGATTGTTTCACTTCCGTTGGACCTCCAGATTGACTAGATGACTTGTTCTGGCTTCAGTTAGCCTCCCATGTGCCCCCACTGAGCCTCCTTCCCTTAATCAGTGCTACACACTTCAGTTACACATGACACACTCAGTTAGACTCAGATTGACACCTGGATGACTGGTTCTTGTGCATTGATGACCACCACCGATTGATGATGAGGACTCCTAGTTGGATTCAAGTTACTCCATTCAGTGATTTGAATGACCTACTTAGGCAATTCGAATTGCTTAGTCATTGAGACAGTTTGTATTGTAATTCATTCAACCTTATTGGGATATTGAGCACTGCTCCATGTTTTGCACAGTTTTGCACCATATTTTCTATGTTCATCTATTGTGATTGATTTACTTTTTCATTAGATCTACTGTGACTAATTTTACATGGTATCAGAGCCATTGCAGGGACAAGATCTCTTTTCTACAGGTGTTTGTACAAGAATATTTGACTGAATTGCTCAAATTGCAAAAAAAAAAAATTGGCATGAGATATCTCAAGGGCATTCGCTCCTGTGCATGCAAAGCTTGAAAATTATTCCAATACCACACTAGAAGCTTGAGTTTCCACATAATTCCTGGATCTGATACATTGGACCCATTCAACATTGTTTGATTTCCAATCCCAGGTGTGATGCAACTCTAAAAGGGTGGATTGTTCGACCTTATTGTGCTTGTTTTATTGTGATTTGCAGGTTTATTGTCTCCATCAATTACATTCGCTACATTGTGCATGCAAGCTCCTCTACAGCAATTGCATTCGCTACACTATGCATGCAAGCTCCTTCTACATCAGTTTGACTCGCTCCTAGCAATGGAATACTCTTCTTCAAAGCCTATCCTCACCCCATTCAATTATTTTGATTGGAAAGAAGATATGGAGATCATATTACGTTCAAAAGGTTACGACCGAGTCACTATTGGTCTTGAATTGGAGCCAAGCAATCTGTCAGATAGAACCAAACACTACAACAAGCTTGATGAAGCTTATGGTCTTCTTTGTCTCTCCATCTCCAAAGATCTTCACTTCCATATCAGCGGATTGAAGACTCCAAAAGCTATATGGGAGCAACTTGAAACACTATTTGGCAAGCAGGATGAGCTTAGGGATTTCCAATTAGAGAATGAATTGATTTCCCTTAGTCCTGAGAATTTCGAGACCATCAATGAATTCTTCACAAAATTCAAGAACTTGAACTTGCAATTGAAGAACAGTGGATTTATCAAAGAGGATAAACAATTGATCCTCTCCATTCTAAGCAAGCTTGGGAAATATTATTCGGTATTTGTCTCTACTTTCAATTCCGGTCGGCTAACTACCCCGAATTGGAAGATGTCTACCTTGAATGCCTTCATTGAGTCCGTCACAAAAGAGCATGACAAGTTGATTCAAATGGGGTCCATAAGCTCCAAATATTCAGCCCTATATGTTCAAGGACCCAAGATCTTGAATGGTAAAGGAAAGCAAAAGAAGGAGAAGCCCAAATTCGATCCTCACAAGCAAAAAGACAAAGGCAAACAAACGGATGCACCATCCAGTTCGAAGTTCAAGCAAAAGGGAAAAGAAGGTAACCAAAAATCTAAATGTACTTATTGCAATCGTGGCTTTCATCCCGAAAGTTCATGTATGAAGAAGACTATAGATCAAATGGCCCTCCTTTTGGAAAAGAACAACATAACTCTTCCCGACGGTGCAAGGAAGAAGGATAGGAATGATGATCATGAAAGAGGACAAGCACTCATGGCAACGGTTTTGAAGCCCACTACTCTCTTGATAGATTCGGGTACATCAAATCATATGGCTGCAAATATTGATTCTTTTTCCTCATTCGGTCCAAACAGCTCCATCCCAACTATTTGGGAGATGACTCAAAAATTTCTTCAAAGGGCAAAGGTACGATTCATGTAGAACATGGAAGCTTTCAGAATGTTCTCTATGTGCCTTCCTTGGCTTCAAATCTCCTTTCTGTGTATCAAATGACACACACTGGTGAACCAAAGCAAGTTACATTCAGCCCTAATACAGTTGAAATTTCTGATATCAAAAGTGGAAGACTAGTTGCAGTCGGAAAGGCAAATCACACTGCAAAATGCTATGACTTTTCACACTTTATTCCGCTTGCAAAGCCCACTGCTCTTCGCACAAATGGTAGTGAGGTTAGTAGGCTTTGGCATGAAAGATTTGGACATCTTAATTATAAATATTTTCTACTGTTATCAAATAAATCCATGGTATATGGGCTTCCACAACTCCGTTCCTCGAAGGGAATATGCACAGGTTGCATCATTGGGAAGCACCCCGAGCACAGATTCGACCGCGACAAAGCTAGCAGAGCTTCTTCTATTTTAGTATTGATCCATTCTGATATCAGTGGTTTGCTGCCCCATATGTCATTAAATGGTTCAAGGTATGTTTTGACATTTATTGATGATTTTTCCCGCTTTACATGGGTATTCTTTCTCAAAAACAAGTCAAAAGTGCTTGGAAAATTCAAGGATTTTAAGGCTTTTGTTGAGACCACCATTGAGATCAAGATCAAAGCTCTTAGATCTGATAATGGTGGAGAATATATTAAATCTGATTTGCTGCAACTTTGTGCCCAAAGCGGAATTAAGATCCAACATACAATTCCCTACACACCCCAGCAGAACGGTGTAGCGGAAAGGAAAAATCGATCACTGAAAGAGATGGCTACATGCATGATTGAATCAAAAGGTTTGGCTGCAAATATTTGGGCTAAAGCAATCAATGTTGCTGCATATATACAGAACCATGTTCCACATTCATCCGTGAAAGGTATGGCTCCTTTCGAAGCATTCTTTGGTCACAAAACGGATGTGTCAAATTTGAGAGTTTTTGGCTTTACTGCATGGGCTAGAATTCCTTCCGAGAAGAGACGAGCTTTGGATCCACAAAGTACCGAGTGCATATTGATAGGATATGGGGAAGAATCAAAAGCATATAAACTCATGGATATCAGATCTAAAAATATATTCATAGAGCGCAGTGTGCAATTTGAAGAACCGCTTCAAGAATTGCAACTAGTCGAGGAGAAGACTGCCGATTCACCGCCTTCACCAGAAGAAGATCCGTGCAGCGATAATGAAGGTATGAGTTCTGATATTTCTGATATTGTAGCAGAATATGATGATCATGACATATCAGGTTCAGAATCCGACCATTATGATCCCCCTCAGTTACCAAAGTGGGCCCAAAACACTCTACAATCTGCTGGTTCGAACCTTGGAAATCCTGCTGATCCGAGACGAACAAGAGCAGACTTTCAAAGAGCAGGTATGGCTCTTTCTATTGCTGATCCATTTCTTCCTGAGATTTTTTATTTGATGGATGGTTCAGATCCTACATCATACTATTCTTCTCATCGAGATCCGAGATGGAAAAGTGCCATGGATGAAGAGTACAGTTCTCTTCAAAAGAACAACACATGGGAGCTAGTTTCTCTTCCACCTGGAAGAAAATTAGTGAAGTGTAAATGGGTCTACCATACTAAAGTTGTTGCTGATGGCACTATCAACAAATATAAAGCAAGGTTGGTGGCGAAAGGTTTCTCCCAAGTCCAAGGAGTGGACTACACTGAGACCTTTGCACCAGTTGCAAAGATGGATTCCATCCGCCTTGTTTTAGCTATTTCCGCATCCAAGCACTGGGAGGTGCACCACATGGATGTGAAGAGTGCATTTTTACATGGAGACCTTGCTGAAGAGGTATATATGCAGCAACCAGAGGGTTATACATCAGATCCATCACTGGTTTGTAGATTGAAGAAATCTTTGTACAGGTTAAAACAGGCCCCAAGAGCTTGGTACGCAAAGATGGACTCCCTCCTTCTTTCTCAGAATTTCCAAAGATGCAAATCTGATCCGAATGTGTATCTTCAGCGAGTTAAAGGTAATTTTTTGGTTATTGTACTTTATGTTGATGATCTTCTCATTACTGGTAGCACACTTACTTCAATAAACAAGCTAAAATATGCCTTAAATATAGCTTTTGACATGAGCGATTTGGGCTTGCTGAGTCACTTTTTGGGCTTGGAGATAGCTCAAAATTTTGATGGGATCACTATATCTCAGCAAAAATATTCTTCCGACCTATTATTGAAGTTTAATATGGCTGAATGTAAGGCAGCCCCATTCCCATTCCTCTCAGGAATAAGTCTTGAGGAGGGAGATTCTACACCACTTGCAGATTGCAGTATGTATCGACAGTTGATTGGTTCACTACTTTATTTGACACACTCAAGGCCTGATATCTCATATGCCGTGAGTGCCATGTCAAGATATATGCAGCAGCCACATGAGCTTCATTGGCGAGCAGCTAAGCAGATCTTGTAGTATGTGCAAGGTACGAGACATTTTGGCATACATTATGCTGCAGATTCTGAGCTTGATTTCATTGGTTTTACTGATTCAGATTGGGCAGGTGATAGCATTGATCAGAAGTCCACTCCCAATTATGTTTTCATGATTGGTCATGGTGCTATTTGCTGGTCCAGCAAAAAGAAAGCAGCCATTGCACTTTCCTCATCAGAGGCAGATTATCGAGGGGCAGTCAATGCTTGCATTCAGGCAGTTTGGTTGCAGGGTATTCTTTTCGAGTTTGGTTTTGGTGGCACTACTTCGACTGTCCTATTTTGTGACAATCAAAGTGCTATCAAGATCTCCACAGATCCAGTTCAGCGGTAGAGGACCAAACACATTGAGATTCATATGCATTACATTCGACAGTTGGTGCATGACCGCACCATCATTCTGCAATATTGCCCTACTGATGAGCAAATTGCAGACATCTTCACCAAGAGCTTCACTGAGAAGAAGTTCTCTTACCTCCGTTCACTGTTGGGGGTGAGTTTCATCATGGTGGAGACATATTGATTCATTATTATGCTTTAGCTTGAGGGGGGGCTTTCTTCCCACTGGGTTTTCCCTCTTTCCTCACTTAGTTTATTTTCAACATTTTTTGGATTATTGTATTGGGGTGACCTTTGGTCTTAGTTACCAGGGCCCCACATTATTTTTTGCACATCATAGTCTATCTTGAGGGGGGGTGTTCGGATATCCACATCATCTTTTTCAGGATCTTGCATGCAATTAGGATTTGCATGCAAATTCTAGGGTTTGCATGCACTTGCATGCATTCTGCATGCATCCCAGTCACCAGTTTGATGCCTCCATCACCTTAGCCACCTTATTCTAGCACCCAGGAGCCACTTAATTCAGATTTTTAGCCCTCCTAGGCTGAAAGGCGCCCACTTCTCACCTACTGCCAGAGAAGGGCGCACTTGTTCACCTACCACTGCAGTTCCACTTCAGTTACACTCAGTGAGCTCCGATTCTCCCTGATTTGAGGCTAGTTTCACTCCCGACTGACTGTTTCACTTTCATTGGACCTCCAGATTGACTAGATGACCTGTTCTGACTTCAGTTAGCCTCCCATGTGCCCCCACTGAGCCCGCTTCCCTTAATCAGTGCTACACACTTCAGTTACACATGACACACTCAGTTAGAATCAGTTTGACACCTGGATGACTGGTTCTTGTACATTGATGACCACCACCGATTGATGATGAGGACTCCTAGTTGGAGTCAAGCTACTCCATTCAGTGATTCAAATGACCTACTTAGGCAATTCGAATTGCTTAGTCATTGAGACAGTTTGTAATGTAATTCATTCACCCTTATTGGGATATTGAGCACGGCTGCATGTTTTGCACAGTTTTGCACCATTTTTTCTATGTTCATCTGTTGTGATTGATTTACTTGTTCATTAGATCTGTTGTGACTAATTTTACAGGGACTACACCCCAAACATCATTCTTCATGATTGACGGATTGTGGCATTCTTCCCATATCCTGGGAACTTCAATATCTTCAATAGATAATTTTGTTGCTGAACAAATGTTGTAGTTCTTCTTTTGTAGGTGATGGCATACAATCTTTCCTACACAAAAAGTTAAATTGCATGATTAGAAAACATCTCACAGTTTTCAGAACAAATTCTTACACATAAAGAAATATGTCACATAGTCATGCAATTATCTTATCCAATGCTTCAATACAACATTTATCCATATCTCGTAACTTTCTAGATGCCTTCCAATATCTACCAGAACATTGTTAAGAGTTTGCACAACTCCCAACATGTCAGCAAAGAGGTTTCATTCTAGATAAGTAGCAATGGAATGTTGTACAGTGCCATAGGCTACTTACCCATGCATATTAGTAGTATATTGTTCATCAATGCAACTACTCTAATATGCATAATACATAACCTAATTCTAGGAACATCAGTATATACATTATTGAACAGTATTATTTAAATCAAATATGCAAGTAATGACAATTCAAATACTTATATTTGTTTGTTTGTTGGGTTGACTCCCTCTCAGTCTTTGCTTCTTTTCTGCAACTCCATTCTTATGTGGATTGTGAGAAGTGGTCAACTCCCTTTGAATATCTGCATCCTTGTAGAAACTATTGAAGTGTGCTCCTTTGCTTTCTTGCAGGAACAACTGGAGTGTGCTCCCTCTTGATTTTTGCTTCCTCGATTACCTGTCCTTGAACTTACATCCATCCTTAATCACTATGCATTCTTATTAGTGTCATCATTGTGTTATCCTTGAGATCTTGTACATAATCACACATTTATTAGTATAATCTTAATACTATCAAAACACAATAATCTTAAACATGTATATTCATGATCATTCACAGATAATAAACATTAGTATTCAAGGTTTCAGGGAAGTCTTCTTTTACTCATACATTTTCCTATTTGATCATAGGACTCTTCTGGTTGGTTGAATCATCAATCAAGATAAGAGATATAATATGCATAAAACCTGTGATTATTCAAACCTATACCTTCATGATTCTTCTGGTTAGTCATATCATCAATTATGGTAAGAAACATAATATGCATACAACCATGATTATTCAAACCTATTGTTAAAATTTAATATGCTAAGACAGAAAATAGCAGCATTACATTCCATTTCACAATAATAGTATATATAGGATCACTGAAGAAACAACAAGCATAGCATAAAAACAAGAGACACAGATTTATCGTGGGAAACCCTCATGCGGTAGAAAACCTAGTAAAGCTTCCTCAATATAGATGACCAGCAATATACCAAGATGCAAACCAAAGACATGATCTCCTCCTCCACCATAGCAGACCTCTCCTTCACAAGTGCGCTACTCTCAAGTGAGTAAGTGTGTGTTAAATGAGGAATACACCTCCTCTATTTATACACTACTCCAACTTGTCTTTTACACAAATCATGTAGGCTCGTATTTAACCAATGGGTTAAATACCCCACTACAACTGACTAGGCCGACCCCTCTAGGGTGGTCTAATAACCCTTTGACCCACATAACACATACAGGGCCGACCCCTACTAGGGAAGTCTAATAACCCAAGTTACCACATTTCGACGGAGGAATAAACATCTCCGGATATACAATAATATCTTAGAGGAGGAATGAATCATCTCCAGAATAATAAAGTACAAATATAATATTCTTTGAAGTTACAATATCTCAACACTCCCCCTTAACGAGAAGGATATTATAACAGCATCTGCATGAGCAAGGAGTCATCAACATCATACATGATACATCTATAAATCATTGGAAGCTTTCTCAACATCATCAGTAACTCAAGCAGTTACTGGAACATCTTCAATACATCAACATCTTCAGTACTGAACCTTTATCTTCTACAGCACTCGAACAACTACAACAACATCAACATCGTCATCATACAATCATTAGCATCGGGATCATCTTGATTTACAGCATCTGGATCATCACGATCTACATTATCTGGAACATCTCGATCTACAACATCTGGATCATCACGATCTACAGCATCTGGATCAGCTCGATCTACAGCATCTGGATCATCTCGTTCTACAGCATCTGGATCATCATGATCTACAGCATCTGGATCATCACGATCTACAACATCTGGAACATCTCGATCTACAGCATCTGGATCATCATGATCTACAGCATCTGGATCATCCTAATCTACAGCATCTGGATCATCTGTATTAGTATCCACACCAATACATCTATCATCAAAGCATGTATTCTTACTAATACATATATCATCAAAAACATGTATTCTCACTAATACATCTATCATCAAAAGCATGTATTCTCACTAATACATCTATCATCAAAAGCATGTATTCTCACTAATACATCTATCATCAAAACATAGCAGCATACCCTGCAACACACATGATCATATTACAGGATGATCAATCCCGCTCTCTTTAGGACATAGGTCCATGGATGATACAATCCAGATCAAGTTCCAGGATCATCAGTCCTTATCACTTTAAGACAAGTCTCATGTCTAGGGACGATGCAATCCCATCATGTACATTTTGAACCCAGTTCATGGACGATGCAGTCCTCACGTACATTTTCAACCCAGTTCATGGACGATGCAGTCCTCACGTACATTTTGAACCCAGTTCATGGACGATGCAGTCCTCACGTACATTTTGAACCCAGTTCATGGACGATGCAGTCCTCACGTACATTTTGAACCCAGTTCATGGACGATGCAATCCTCACGTACATTTTGAACCCGGTTCATGGACGATGCAGTCCTCATGTACATTTTGAACCCGGTTCATGGACGATGCAGTCCTCACGTACATTTTGAACCTAGTTCATGGACGATGCAGTCCTCACCTACATTTTGAACCTAGTTCAGGGACGATGCAGTCCTATCTTCAATTTTCAGATACATCAGTATACGGCTCAATTCTGGGACCAAGGTCCGGGGAAGATGCAATCCCCAACCTGTTCATTCAGGACTTCATTCTTGAACACATCATGTCTATGGCTCTCTTTAGGACTAAAGTCCAGGGATGATCCAATCCTCTCATGTCCACCAAGGGCTTCATTTTTGAAGACATACATCTATGGCTCTCTTTAGAACAAGTGTTCAAGGATGATACAATCCCTCTTCTTTCTCGGAGACACTTGTCTACGGCTCACTTTAGAACTTGTGTTCAAGGATGATGCAATCCTCACATGTCTACCAAGGACTTCATTCTGGAAGACATACGTCTACGGCTCTCTTTAGGACTGAAGTCCAGGGATGATTCAATCCCCTCATGTCCACCAAGGACTTCATTCTCGAAAACATACGTCTACGGCTCTCTTTTAGAACATGTGTTCAAGGATGATGCAATCCCCTTGTCACCTTAGACCCTGTCTAAGGACCATCCACCAATCTCTCTGTCGGCATCACCAATATAGGTATCGACCTCACTGTCGATGTGGGCAATCTCATCATAAGTGATCACCTTGCTCCTGCTTTCGAGGACGGTCCTTCTGAACTATTTTAAGTTTGTCTCGGAAAACTTTACTTGAGGTAGAGGTTTGGTTAGTACATCGGTAACTTGTTACAAATTTGAACTTTAATTCTTTTCTGCACCATATCTTGTATATAGAAATGTTAGATCTCTATGTGCTTTGACTTATCATGGAATACTTGATTCTTTGCCATTTTGGTACAACTCTGTTTGTCACATAGGATCACAGTTGGGTCCATTCTAAAGCCATACCACTTCACAACTAGCAGAGCAAGTAGCCATATATTCCGCTTGTGCTGAGAGCCACACTAGATTGCTTCCTTCTAAACCATGAGATCATGGTTGATCCCAGATAGTAACATCCTCTCGATGTGATCTTCCTGTCTGATACAATTTCTGCCCAATCAACATCTGTGTAGCCATCTAAAGTCATGATCTCTAAGATAACATAGATCAAAGTCTATCGTATCCTTTAAGTACCTCATCACATGATTTGCAACTTATTAGGTGAACTGCTAGGAACCCATGTCTTTACTTTGTTAGTATGTTGTTATTGGACGCATATGCTCTGTAAGTCGTCCCGTAGTATTTGTTGATCAATAGTTTGTGTTATTGTTATTAGCGCATATGCTTTGTAAGTCGCCCGTAGTATTGTTAATCCATAGTTTGTAACGGCCCATGGTTTCGACCCATAGTATTGGCGCCTAGAATTAGTATATAAGTGTGTGTTGAGACCTATGAAGGCACCGTGAAGTTATTTGTATTGAGCTTGCTCAAAGGAGGTTGCCCCCTCGAAGTGGCCCGTGATCAATACAAAGTGATTCTGAGTTCTGTCATTTCTGCTATTTCGCATATTTTCATGAAGTAATTGTTGCAGGTGCCTCACATCTGGTATCAGAGCACTTTCTTGGGCTCGCTGGGTGAAATTTCTGCCAAATTTTTTTTCGCATCTGTTGCAGGTTCGGATTTGGGAATAATCCCTATCCGCTTAACTGTGGGAAGTACTTGGGCATAAGCCCTAAAACTCATTGTGAGGAGTACCAGAGGAACCCCGAAGTAGCTGGCCCATTGAGAGGACCTGCCAGCGAAAAGGGCAACGACCCCTACCTGATTGACTAGTTCCCACCCGTGAGGTAAACCAAGAGCTGTCGTTTGTGGCAAAGCGGTTATCAGTTTTACCTAAGCCGTGGAGTGAGGGGTACTGCCCCAATACGCAAGCCGTCAGACAGCATTGGTGGCCGAGTGAAAACCCTGAACTGTTAGGAAGCCGCACATACCTGGGGTCCATATCTACTTTCAGCTGAACTATTGTCGGTCACTGCTGCGCCGTTTCAGATCCATTTTGCAAGCCATTCGAGCTCCAGCCGGTCGGTGTTGTTCCAGATTCTTCTTTCCGTGCCGTAGCCGCTCCAGTCTGTAAAAAAAAAAAAAACAAAAAAAAAAAAAAACCGAGCTGCAGCAGCTCCAGTTTGAAAAAAAAAAAAAAAAAAAGAGTATAAAATTCAATTTTTTCTCCATATCTCCCTTGTTTTACCTCTGTTTCCCTTGAAATTTTCAGGGAACCCCTGTCATTCCATTCTGCATATTTCATCCCTGAGGACCCTATCATCAATTCCCCTTCCTACAGCCCGAAATCACACATTTGTCTATTTTTAGGGTTTGCCATAACTTCCTCAAATTTCACCCAATCACCCTCAAATTTTACCACAGAGTTCCTTTCTGAATTCTGCTTCTTTGTTCCCCTCTGCCCAATTTTCCCATTCTTTCACCCCGCTTCTGAAATCCTCATTTTTGCTTCCCTGTCCATCCAACAGTGTCCAAAACCTAGTCAAACCCCAATTACCGTTCTGATTTTTTCCCAAATCCAATTTTTCCCTTACTGAAGTAGTCCCTGTTTTTGTTTTCCTACCCAATCAGAGAAAAAAAAAAAAAAAAAAAAAAAATCCCGGTTATGGTTGTCACCCGTGCAGGAGCAAAAACCATGGAGGAAGCACTTGCAGCCATCCAAGCCAAACTTTAGGATCTGGATGAAAAATTTCTCGGTCTCCATCTTGAACATTCAGCTATGAACAACAAACGGCAGTCAGAGTCTTCAGTAGACAATGGGTTCTCTTCTTCCAGCAATTTCCGTGGTCCGAAGCTTGATTTTCCTCGCTTCAATGGTACCGATCCAACTGGATGGATCTATCGTGCAGAATAGTATTTCAGTCTGCATAATACTTTTGATGTCAACAAGGTTCCGTTGGCATCCTTTCATTTGGAACAGGAAGCTCTTGAATGGTACCGTTGGTACATCAAGGCTCATCCAGAGCCCAATTGGCCAGACTTTTGTCAGCTCCTTTTGCAACGATTTGGTCCTAGTGCTTTTGATGACTTCACAGGAGCCCTCACTAAACTTCGCCAAACTGGCACTGTGAGAGAGTATCAAACCGAATTTGAGAATCTAGCCAACCACACCGAAGGATTGACTGATGAATTTTATCGGAGTTGTTTTATCAGTGGTCTAAAGGATGCCATTCGCTCTGAGGTCAAAATTTTCTATCCCAACACAATGATGGAAGCACTCGGGTTGGCTAAGTTGGCAGAAGACGAGATTGCAGCCCAGCAACGCTCCAAGCCCACTTTTGTTCCCTTCAGAAATATGGGTTCTCAGCGACCACCTATACCGCAGGCTCCTCGACCGACTCCTATCAAGCGTTTGTCTGAAGCAGAGATGCAAGCACGCAGAGAAAAGGGGCTTTGCTATAATTGTGATGAGAAATTCATTCGGGGACATAGATGTGTTCAGCAAAAGCTCTATCTCCTGGATGTGGAGTCTCCGCCTGCCTCTGAAATGGGTGACGAAGATCCAGAAACACTAGATGCTCCGGTCGACATTCAGAAACCGCCTATTGACCCTCCGTCTCAGGATGATCAACGAGAGATATCCCTCCATGCTTTAGCTGGAATCACCACCCCCCAAACAATGCGGGTCAGGGGTTACTTCAAGAAGCTTCCTCTTACAATCCTCATTGATTCTGGTAGCACTCATAATTTCATTGACCCTCGGATCGCCAAACAAGCTGATTGTTTTATCCATCCTTGCTCCAACTTTGAAGTCATGATTGCCAATGGGGGCACCTTACCTTGCAAAGGGAAGTGTCGTAATGTGTGTATCTCTATGGGAGATTATACCTTGCGCTCTGACATGTTTGCCTTGCCCTTAGGCGGATGTGATGTGGTTTTGGGCGCTCAATGGCTACGCACACTTGGCCCTATCTTATGGGATTTTGCTGAAATTTGGATGCAGTTTTCCCTCAATGGACAAAAACACACATTGACAGGATTACAACCGGGTTCTCTCAGCATCATTAGTTCACATCGCATGGAAAAACTCCTCAAGAAGAGTACACATGGGGTCATCGCTCAGATCCATTCCATCCAGATGCAACCATCAGCGGTCTCCACCACTCCTTTGGATCTACAACAAATTCTGGATCGGTATACAGGTGTCTTTCCTGAACCAGTGGGCTTACCACCTTCTAGGCCAGAAGACCATCGTATTAAGCTCCTTCCTGGCAGTGTTCCTCCCAACATCAGACCCTATCGCTACCCATTTCATCAAAAAACGGAGATTGAAATGCTCGTTCAGGACTTATT
Source organism: Larix kaempferi (assembly GCA_027924585.1). Lineage (NCBI taxonomy): Eukaryota > Viridiplantae > Streptophyta > Pinopsida > Pinales > Pinaceae > Larix > Larix kaempferi. The sequence goes on from BSBM01000779.1 coordinate 3,188,231, forward strand.
GAAGCACGGTATTATTCGCCCAAGCACTAGTTCCTTCTCTTCTCCAGTTATTCTTGTTCGCAAAAAAGATGGGTCATGGCGCCTCTGCATTGACTTCCGAGCACTTAATCACCTCACCATCAAGGATAAGTTTCCAATTCCTGTTGTTGATGAGCTTCTTGATGAGCTTCATGGGGCCCGTTTTTTCTCCAAGTTGGATCTTCGTTCTGGATATCATCAAATTCGGGTTCATGAGGATGATATTCCTAAAACAGCTTTCCGCACACATGATGGCCATTATGAGTTTTTGGTCATGCCCTTTGGCCTCACTAATGCTCCTTCCACATTCCAGGCCTTAATGAATAAAATATTTCGACCCTACTTGCGGAAATTCATTCTGGTATTCTTTGATGATATCCTCATCTACAGCAAAACATGGGATGAACATCTCCAGCATCTGGATCTTGTCATGCAACTTTTCTCCGACCATCATCTCCATGCCAAACAGTCTAAATGTGTTTTTGGACAGAAGGAAGTTGAGTATCTTGGGCACATTATCTCAGCACAAGGGGTTCGCGTGGATCCTGCCAAAATCGATGCCATGACCAATTGGCCACATCCTCAGACTCTCAAGAGCCTTCATGGTTTTTTGGGGTTGAATGGCTACTACCGCAAGTTTGTCAAGGATTATGGGAAGATTGCAGCTCCATTAACTGCTCTATTGAAAAAGGATGCTTTTACATGGACACCTGCTGCTCAGTGTGCATTTGACCAACTAAAACAAGCTATGTCTACTACACCTGTGCTAGCTATGCCCGATTTTTCCAAGCCCTTCACTATTGAGAGTGATGCTTGCGAAAATGGACTTGGTGCTGTTCTCCTTCAAGATGAACACCCCATTGCGTTCACCAGCAAAGCCCTTTCAGGTAAGAATTTATCTGCCTCTACCTATGAAAAGGAAATGATGGCTATTTTGCATGCAGTACAGAAGTGGCGCCCGTACCTATTAGGAAATCATTTTTCCATCAAGACTGATCACCAGAGTCTGAAATATTTCTTGGACCAGCGTGTCTCCTCCCCGGCACAACAGAAATGGGTTAGCAAACTCATGGGTTATGACTATGAGATCACTTATAAGAAGGGTAAAGATAATATTGTGGCAGATGCTCTTTCTCGCACATTTGATGCCCAAGGTTCTCTTTCAGCTATTTCTATGCCTGTTCCAAATTGGTTGCAATCTGTTCAACAGGGTTATGTCAATGACTCTTCCTTATCTCAAATCATCCAATGGTTGACCAACAATCCTTCTGCTATACCACATTACTCTTGGGATGGTGCTTCTCTGCGATACAAGGGTCGTCTGGTGCTTCCCCAGAGCACAGATCTTCAACAGGCTATCTTCTATGAACTCCATGCTTCTCCATCGGCAGGGCACTCTGGGTTCCTCAAAACATATGAACGAGCACGACGTAACTTCTTTTGGCAGGGCATGAAAAGGACAATTCAACAGATGGTGGCCGAATGTGATACTTGCCAGCGCAATAAGGGTGAAACAACACCCCTCCCAGGATTGCTTGAACCCTTTCCCATACCTACACGGATTTGGACAGATATTTCTATGGATTTCATTGAAGGGCTCCCTAAATCTGGTGGGAAGACAGTGATTCTCGTTGTGGTTGATCGCCTCTCCAAATATAGTCATTTTTGTGCTCTCAGCCATCCCTATACAGCCTCCTCCGTCGCTCAAATTTTTCTGGACTAGATCTTTCGTCTTCATGGCATCCCTTCTTCCATTGTCTCGGATCGTGATGCAACTTTCACCAGTCATTTTTGGACAGAACTATTTCGCCACACGGGCACCAAACTGCAGATGAGTTCAGGGTATCACCCACAAACAGACGGTCAGACTGAAATTGTCAATAAATGCTTGGAAACTTATCTTCGTTGCTTCACCTCTGAACAACAACATCAGTGGGCAAAGTGGCTCCCTCTCGCTGAATGGTGGTACAATACCTCTTACCACACTGCCTCTAAAATGACCCCATATGAAGCAGTCTATGGTCAGGCACCTCCAACTCTTCTTCCATACACCCCCACCAGTTCACCAGTTCAGGAAGTTGACACGGTCCTTCGCAACCGCGATCAGATTCTTCACATTTTGCGGGACAATCTTCACATGGCAAGAAATCGCATGAAGCAACAAGCTGATCAGCACCATTCAGAGCGCACTTTTCAAGTAGGTGATATGGTTTTTCTTCGTCTCCAGCCATACAAACAATCCTCCTTGAAACTCAAAGGGCGTCATAAGCTCACCCCAAAGTTCTATGGGCCATATCGGATTCTTCAGAAGATTGGGTCCGTTGCTTATAAATTGGAACTTCCTCCTTCTTCCCGCATTCATCCAGTCTTTCATGTCTCTTGTCTGAAGAAAGTTCTTGGCACCAACATCAGCGGACAAACGATTTTACCCGAACTGGATAATGAAGGATCCATCCTTTTGGAGCCAGAGGCCATCCTCAATTGGCGCACGCATCAGCTTCTCTCTCGCTCTATCACAGAGGTCTTAATTTAGTGGCACGGCATGCAACCAGCGGATGCTACATGGGAACCACTCCTGCAGATTCAACAGCAATTTCCACATCTAAAGCTTTGAGGACAAAGCTTTTTTTAAGGGGGAGGGGATGTTAGGAACCCATGTCTTTACTTTGTTAGTATGTTGTTATTGGACGCATATGCTTTGTAAGTCGTCCTGTAGTATTTGTTGATCAATAGTTTGTGTTATTGTTATTGGCGCATATGCTTTGTAAGTCGCCCGTAGTATTGTTAATCCATAGTTTGTAACGGCCCATGGTTTCGACCCATAGTATTGGCGCCTAGAATTAGTATATAAGTGTGTGTTGAGACCTATGAAGGCACCGTGAAGTTATTTGTATTGAGCTTGCTCAAAGGAGGTTGCCCCCTCGAAGTGGCCCGTGATCAATACAAAGTGATTCTGAGTTCTGTCATTTCTGCTATTTCGCATATTTTCATTAAGTAATTGTTGCAGGTGCCTCACATGAACACATCTAGTTTCCACTAGATACTGACTCAAGGTGTTCACAGCAAAGCATATATCTGACCTAGTATTCGTTAGACACATCAATGACTCAATAGTTTGTCTGTACAGAGTTATATCCACTAACTCTGATGAGTCATCTACAAACAACTTCAAGTTGGAATCCATGAGAGTGTCCATTCCGACACATCAAGTCCTTTTAATATTTCTCAGCATACTTTCCCTGGTTGAGAAATATTCCTTCTGAACCTTGCCATACTTCCAAACCTAGGAAGTAATCAATCTGAAATCTTTCATTTTCATTTCTGCAGCCATCTTCTTCTTTTCATGATCTGTTTCTCATTCCTTGTCAAAAAGAGATCATCGTCATACAATAATGGTATGATAGGTTCATCATCCACAACCTTAAGGTAAAGGTTAAGATCAACTTTACTTTTGGTAAATCCCAAGCTTATCAAGAAACTGTCAATTCTCTCTTTGTGACTGAACATCATTCACACTCTGCATTGAATGATCTTCTGCATATCTATCTGTGCCATCTCTCGTTAGATGGGTCTACTAATATGAGCCTCAATATCATTCGATCTCTGTGGTGAGTTCCTTCTTGCATCCATGTCATCTATGTATAGCAACCATATTCAACCTTGTAGCAAAGGTTGAGATCCACATCACCCATGGTGATCATTAAGCTCATCAATTGATTATCGATCCTGGGAACCCATACAGAACTTGATTCACACTTCTTCTTTAATTACACCATTAATAGAATGGTCTAGCCACTTGGAGCAAACATCTCATCATGATTCTCTTCCTCTTTCTAAGAGAATCTTCTAGCCACAAGCCTTCTATAGTGTGTTTGATTTGTAAATATTTTTGTTGAACATCCATCGCTTGTTCATTGTTCATCATTCATCATGATCTTTCCTACAAATCAAAATTAAGTACATGATTAGTAATACTTCATAATCATCAAATCATATTGACATGATAACCTATTATGCATACAGATATCATTTACATAGTTATGCAACTATTTTGACCAATACTTTGGCACAACACTTTCCCATATCCTATATGCATACAGTGGCTATCTAGATGCCTTCCATCTCTACCAGAACATACTATCGAGAGTGTGCACAGCTCTCAGCATGTCAGCAAAGAGGTTTCATTCTAGACAAGCAACAATGGAATGTTTGTCCAACTTACCAATCATATGCATATTAGTAGTATATTGTTCAATGCTCTATGAATGTTTACACTCATCATGATATATTCTAGGAATACAAATATGCATACAAGCAATATCATTTACTATTTCAAATAACAACTCAAATACTTATCTTTTATGTTTGTGTGGTTGCCTCTCGCTTGATCTTCTATATGTCTTTTGAACTTCTATTCATTCTGTACCACTGTGCATGCTCAAGTGTGCACTAGTGTCATCCTCATGATCTCATACACAAACATACATTCATTAGTATATTCTCAAAACATTCTAATTCTAAATAATCTTGAATATGTATTAGTATTCAGGGTTTCAAGGAAGTCTTCTTTTACTCATGCATATTCTTGTTTGATCATAGTAAGGGATCCTAACACAAGGTAAGATTCTAACTTGACATAGGAAAACATACCTGGATTAGTATACTTGCCTAGTTATGTACAACATACCTAAACAATCTCTTCAATGATTTAGAGATCCTGAGCTAGAACCTGCATGTCTCATAGGTTAAGCATAATATAACAAAGTCATACATACCTCGTAAGTAGAACAAAGATTATGGATGAGTCTTTGTCTTCATGTTGTCATGGTCATGGAACTTGATTTGTCTTTTGTGATGTACCTGTATCTTGTTAGCAGACAACATCAACCTCACACAACACCATAATGCATTAGTACAATCATATAGCCCTAATCAATGAATGTCTTCGATCATTCACATGCATTCATACTGTTACTAGGGTGATAAGACAATTCTAACATTAATCAACATTGTACTAATAAATAATAATATGAAGACAAACACATCATGAACTTAATCAAGAATCATATTTCAAGACATACCTGAACCTCCTTAAATCATACCTGTCGAGACTTCTTGTAGTCTTCTTATGTAAGGCCTTAGCCTCAACTCCCCCTGAAACTTGATTTGGAGCTTGATTAGGGTTTGCTAGAGAAACCCTAAAAATTCAATCTTTGACTTTCACACTTATGAATGGAAGGATGTGTCTTCCTGAGCTGATCAAACTAGCATACTTCAATTTTGAAATCTCCAAAATTTGACCCCTCAAAATTTGCCTTCGAAACTTCTGGATCTTCTGGATAGGATCTCGAACTAGGGTTTGATGAAGCCCACCCTTTTTCCCAATCAAAAGGTTTGATCCAAGGCTCTAAACTCTTATTTTTCTGAGGAGCTTCCAGCCATGGTTACAGACTTCAAAAATTCCAACTTTTGCTGAAGCCCTAATTTTCCATCTTTCCGATCAAAATCCCGAACTGGGGTTTGATCAAGCCCCGTCTTCTACCCAACCAAAAAATTCGATCTTGGTCTCTAAATTTCAATTTTCTTGAGTAGCATTCATCCGTGGATTCCGATTCCAAAAATTCTAACTTTCTCCAAACCCTCAATTCCGGAAGCCATGAATGAAGGTGCTCGAAAAATAATTCTGTTTTGATAGAAATATGTACCTGATTGTTTCTGCTGTAAATCTGAACTTTTTCGCTCCACAGGGTCTGAAAACTTGTTCTATGGTATCCTGACTTGTCATATTTCCATCTCGATAGGTCTGACCTCAATTGGATTTTCTGAGAGAGAGTTATGCCAAGTGTCGTAACGTGACCTGTTTATGGGATAAAACAGGAAAGAGAACTTGTACGGCATTCCACGTGTCACTGGTTCAACTTCAGCCTCTAAAAAAGTTTCTTGAGATAGTATAGTTTGTGTAATACCTGTCACTTTTTATGAAATTTCATTTGGAGCTTCCTAGCCCATGTTATGACCTTTTTTCCTAGGTCACCTGATTTTGACTGAGATCTGGAAGAGGCAGAAACCCTAACATGTACTGATCATAACTTACAAAGTACAACGAATCTAAGGGTTCCCTTTGTACACAAGATACCTAGAGATGTTATCTACGACCTGTAAATCTTTCAGATCCTGAACCTTCGCCAAAATGGATTTATGGCGAAAGTTCCACGATGACTGGTTTTTGCTATATAAAACCCTAACCTTAAAATTGTCGTAAGTAAAGCAAGTGTCGTAAGTTCTATACATTGCCTTCCTTCAGGTTAGCTCTTATACCGTGTTAAAATTTAATATGCTAAGATAGAAAATAGCAGCATTACATTCCATTTCACAATAATAGCATATATAGGATCACTGAAGAAACAACAAGCATAACATAAAAACAAGAGACACAGATTTATCCTGGGAAACCCTCATGGGGTAGAAAACCCAGTAAAGCTTCCTCAATATAGATGACCAGCAATATACAAAGATGCAAACCAAAGACATGATCTCCTCCTCCACCATAGCAGACCTCTCCTTCACAAGTGCTCTATGTTGATGTATATGTAACTTCGGAATGTATTTCATCTGTGTATTATATATATATTTATTGTACCCTTATAAGAGATGTGTTATTCCTCTATAAGGAAGTGTCATCATGTGGATTGAAAAGTGTCGCAAGTGTGTGTACTTGCCGATGGGTTATTAGACCACCTTATGGGGTCGGCCCTAATTAATATATAATATAATGTGGATGTATCCAAGTAGACAAGTCGGCCCCAGTAGGTCACTGGGCAAAAAGGTGAGTATAAATAGAGATAGGAGATCTCTATTTTACTCACTCGGAAAAGCAACTATCTCTCTCTCTGAAAAGTGGCGCACTAGTGAGGAGGAGGAGGATCATCTGCTAGGAGACTATCTCAGTATTATTTGGTTGTATTTTCGTTGAGCCATTGCTCTCTCTATCTCTGAGGAAGTTGTGGGGTTTTTCACCTTAGGGTTTTCCCCACGGAAACTCTGTGTCTCTTGTCTCTATGCTTTTGATTCTTGTGATGCTTGTGATGCTTGTCATATTATGATTGTCATGCATTGATATACTGTAGATGTTATTCTCTCAACAAACATCCTATAGTATTGTGATATAATACTAAAAATTTAACATGGTATCAGAGCTTAACTGAGAAGAAGACATTTTACAGTGACGGAAGCTTGTATTCCTTGTTTATTGGGTTTCTCTCCACAGATTTTTGAAATTCAGTATAGTAGATTGGATCTACTCATCAAGGCGCATCTTTCTGTCCAATCAGAATTCAGTTTCGAGCATTTTCAGATTTGGCCCTAAAAATTAGGGTTTCCACAAAAATAGGAATTTCTGGAAACTGAAGGTACAGCTGGAAGCTCCTTGCAAAAATCGAAGGTTTGAGCTTTGGATCGAGATTTTTGGCTGGGTAGATCTCCGGGAAACTCAAACCCTAATTCAGGGCTCTACCCAGTGAACCCGGGAGGACAAAAAGGCAATTTTGAAGGGCAAGACCTTGCTGATCTCAAATTCTGAATGTACTAGGATGATTAGCTCTCCAGGGCGCATCTTTCTATCCTTTCGGAATTTTGAAATTCACATTTTGAATTTTTAGGAATTCTCTGACAAACCCTAATCCGGGACCAGATCCAGTTTTCAGCACTTCAAGTGGTAAGTTCTAAATCTTTTCTATTTCCATTTGAAGTACTCTTAAAGATGTCTCTTCACACCAAGCTTGAGGATAAGCTTGAAGGGGCTGATAACTTCCGAGCCTGGTAGTATAGGATTGGGTTAATCCTGGAAGAGAATGAGTTGGACTCATATGTGAAAGAAGACATCCCTATCCCAGAGGATGAAGAAGCCAAGGCATTGCACAAGAAGAACTTGGTCAAGGCAAAGAGAATCATTGCTGATTCCATCAAAGACCATCTCATACCCCATGTGTCTTCTCTTAAGACACCCAAAGAGATGTTTTTATCTTTAACCAAGCTATTTGAAGCGAAGAACATAAATCGGAAGATGACCCTGCGAAACCAATTGAAAGCAGTGAAGTTCCAGAATGGAGAAACCATTCAATCTTACTTTTCAAGGGTCTCTCAGATCAAGGAACAATTAGAAGCAGTAGATGAAATGGTGGAGAATGGTGAGGTGGTGATGACTACTCTAAATGGCCTAACCAGGTCATGGGATTCCTTTATTCAAGGAATTTGTGCAAGGAAGAAGTTGATCTCCTTCAGTAGACTTCGGGAAGAATGTTCTCAAGAAGAAGCTAGACTTATAGTTCGTGAGGAAAAGATGGGAGGAGAAGATCAAGCTCTTGTAGCTCACACCAAAAGAAGCAAAACCAAGAAGGATCACTCTCACCACAAAAGAACTCATCAAAGGAACAAGAAGGACCTAAGATGCTTTACATGCAATGAGAAGGGTCACTATGCTTCAGATTGTCCCAAGAACAAAAGGGATAATAACAACAACTTCAGTAAGAAGAAGAAGGGCAGCAAAAGAAGATTTCATGCTCATGCTGCCGAAGATGATGAACCCCCAAAGAAGAAGGCTAGGGCAGAAAGTGATAGTGATGATGACTCATCAAGTGAAGAAGAGTATGTTCTGATCTCTGCTCTTACAGGTACCATCTCCCATGGATGTAATGATTGGTTAATTGATAGTGGGGCCTCCAAACACATGACTGGGTTCAAGGAATCTTTTGTGAACCTTTCTGAACATGAATCACCCCATAAGGTGAAACTTGGGGATGATTATCAATACCCAATCAAAGGAAGTGGTGAAGCCTCCTACAATCTAGATTCTGGAAAATCATTGAAGATGAAAGAAGTACTATATGTTCCTGGACTCAAGAAGAACTTACTCTCCATCTCTGCATTAGATGCAAAAGGTATGAGGGTTGCATTTGTGGATGGCCAAGTCCTAATGTGGCCAAAGGGAAAGAACATAGATGATGCAGTAGTGATTGGATAGCAAGAGGGAGGCTTGTATAAATTGAAGGGACAACCTGAACATGCCATGGTACATGAATCCATGGAGCCAAGTGAAATTTGGCACAGAAGACTTGCTCACATGCACTATAGGGCACTTCCAATTGCAAGCAAGGCAGTAGAAGGTCTTCCTGAAATCAAGACCAAACATGAAGGTGTTTGCAAAGGATGTGCAAAAGGAAAGAACACTAAGAAGGCTTTCCCAAGCAGTGAAAGCAAGGCAAAAGACATTTTGGAAATCATCCACTCAGATGTATGTGGCCCCATGTCATCCAGTTCCCTAAGTGGGTATGTTTACTATGTATCATTTATTGATGACTTCTCCAGGAAGACTTGGGTATACTTCTTGAAAGGCAAAGATGAGGTGCTTGACAAATTCAAGGAATTCAAAAACGTGATGGAGAATCAAACTGACAAGAAGATCAAAACATTCAGATCTGACAATGGTGGAGAATTCACCTCAAATGACTTCAAGAAACTTTGCAGTGATTCAGGGATTAAGAGGGAGTTGACTGCTCCTTATAATCCTCAACAGAATGGAGTTGCAGAAAGGAAGAACAGAACTATCATGGAAGCAGCAATGGCAATGTTGCACGATCAAGATCTTCCTATGCATCTATGGGCAGAAGCAGCCAGAACAGCTGTCTACGTGCAGAACAGAACACCCCACAAGATATTGGACAACAAGACACCAGAAGAGGTCTTTTCTGGTAAGAAACCTCAAGTCAGCCATCTCAGAATATTTGGTTGTCCAGTATATACTCATATCCCAAAAGAGAAGAGGACTAAACTAGATCCTTCAGGAAAGAAGGGCATTTTTGTGGGTTATAGTGAAAGCTCGAAGGCTTACAGAATATACTTTCCAGGATTCAAGAAGATTGATGTCAGCAGGGATGTAACATTTGATGAAAACTCAGCATTCATCAAATCAAGGAAGACACCTACCGAAGTTTATGAAGAACCTAAGGAAACAAGATTTCAGGACACTACCATGACTGAAGCAGTTCCAGAAGCTGTTCGTGAGTTTGAAGATCCACAAGAACCTATAGATCCACCCCGTAAGGATAACTCTCACAAGAGGAAACCTGTATGGGCTAGAGAGCTCATTCATGATGCAGAAAGATTTGGCATTCCAGAAGAAGAACACAGAGCAAAGAAGAGAACCAGATCACACACCAGTTATGTTGCCTTACTCTGTGACATTATGAACAAAGAGCCTTCCAGTTATGAAGAGGCAGCAGAAAGGAAAGAATGGAAGGATGCTATGGTTGAGGAATACCAATCAATAATGAAGAATGATGTTTGGGATGTTGTCCCAAGACCTAAAGAGAAGTCTGTTGTGACTTCCAAGTGGATCTACAAAATCAAGCATGCTACAGATGGCAGTGTGGAAAAATACAAAGCAAGATTCGTAGCTCGTGGTTTCTCTCAAAAGGAAGGAATAGATTATGAAGAAACCTTTGCACCTGTAGCCAGGTATACTTCCATCAGAACAGTGCTTGCCCTGGCTACAGCAATGAAATGGAAAATACACCAGATGGATGTCAAGACTGCTTTCCTGAATGGTGTAGTAGAAGAGGAAGTATATGTGGAACAGCCACTCGGTTTTGAAATACATGACAGAGAATCATATGTATGCAGATTGAAGAAAGCCTTATATGGTTTAAAGCAAGCTCCCAGAACCTGGTATGGTAGGATGGACAGTTTCCTATCTAGTTTGGGCTTTACCAAGAGTAAAGTGGATTCCAACCTTTACTATAAGGTTGAGGAAGGGAATCCTGTGATTCTACTACTATATGTGGATGACCTATTTGTGACAAGAGATGACAGACTGATTGCAGATACTAAAAGGAAGCTTGCAGCTGAATTCGACATGAAAGATTTGGGAATGATGCACTATTTCCTAGGTATGGAGGTGTGGCAGAGTGCAGGTGGGATCTTCCTTGGTCAAGGGAAGTACACAGTAGATATCCTGAAGAGATTTGGGATGATGGATTGCAAGGCCGTGGCCACACCTATGGCATCAAATCTGAAGCTTCTATGTGATGCTTCATCTGAGCCGGTTGATATCACTATGTATCGTCAGATGATTGGGTCCTTGATGTACCTGACGAACACGAGACCAGACATTTGCTTTGCTGTGAACACATTGAGCCAGTTCCTGACGGATCCGAGGAGTGTTCACCTGGTTGCTGCAAAGCATGTTCTGAGGTACCTGAAGGGTACAGTGGATTATGGGCTCAAGTATGAAGCAAATCAAAAGTTTAACCTACAGGGTTATGTTGATTCAGATTGGGCTGGCAGTGCTACAGATAGGAAGAGCACATCTGGGTGTTGTTTCAATATGGGATCAGGTGTGATCTCTTGGTTTAGCAGGAAGCAGTCCTGTGTAGCACTGAGTACAGCTGAGGCAGAGTATGTTGCAGCCTGTTCAGCTAGTTGTGAGGCAGTATGGCTACGGAAGCTATTGTCTGAGTTATTTGATCTCCTGTTGGAAGCTACTGGTATCTTCTGTGACAACCAGAGTTGTGTGAAGCTGTCCGAGAACCCAGTGTTTCATGACAGGTCGAAACACATAGAGATCAAATATCACTATATCAGGGATATGGTGCAGAGAGGAGCTGTGAAGCTTCTGTATGTTGCGACGGACGAGCAGATTGCAGATGTGCTGACGAAGCCACTAGCTAGAGTGAAGTTCGAGTACTTCAAAGAGAAGCTTGGTGTTCTTCAGATCGAGGACACTTCAAGGAAGAAGTGATGGACACATTTGCTGAAGCCATTCCAAGCATGTTGGAAGGAGGATCCTTCACATGGCTGTGGATGTAAGCGCTGGATGATGAGCATCAGGATGATGTTCTAGTTTCTGCTGGATATGATCAGTTGGATCATTTTATGTATGTATGTACGCATCATGTGGATGCTGGATATGATCAGTTGGATCATTTTTATGCATGTATGTACGCATCATGTGGATGCTGGATATGATCAGTTGGATCATTTTTATGTATGTATGTACGCATCATGTGGATGCTGGATATGATCAGGTGGATCATGTATGGTGACATGTATCATTTATTTGTATCAGGTGGATACATTGTATGATCAGGTGGATCATGTATGGTGACATGTATCATGTATTTGTATCAGGTGGATACATTGTATGATCAGGAGGATCATGTATGATGATATGTATCAGGTAGATACTTGGTATGCATCAGGATGTTGCAGTGATGATCAGGATGATCATGGATGACGAGCTTCAGGATGTTGCTCCAGATGACATGCAGCAGGATGTTGCAGTGATGATCAGGATGATCATGGATGACGAGCTTCAGGATGTTGCTCCAGATGACATGCAGCAGGATGTTGCAGTGATGATCAGGATGATCATGGATGATGAGCTTCAGGATGTTGCTCCAGATGACATGCAGCAGGATGTTGCAGTGATGATGATCAGGATGATCATGGATACATCAGGATGATGTATGGTGAGTATCAGGTTGATACTCTATGGCCGTGGATCAGGTTGTGTAGATGAGCATGTAATAGCGCCCTGGGAGATTTGCAGATGGTCTTTCGAGGTTTTGCCTATGGCATGTAATATCGGTGCCCTGGGACATCTGGCAAATGCTCTTTCAAGGTTTTGCTCTGGGAGGACATGTAATAGCGCCCTGGGAGATCTGTAGATAGTCTTTCGAGGTTTTGCCTATGGCATGTAATAGCGCCCTGAGATATTTGGCAGATGCTCTTGCGAGGTTTTGTCCTATGGCATGTAATAGTGCCCTGGGAGATCCGATAGGTTGGGCTGTGTGCCCGTAATCAGTCCTGGGATGCTCTTGCGAGGTTTTGCCATGACCACATGTAATAGCGCCCTGGGAGATTTCAGGTCGGAGTTGTGTACCCGTAACATCCTGAGATGCTCATGCGAGGTTTTGTGGTGGACCACATGTAATAGCGCCCTGGGAGATTTCAGGTCGGAGTTGTGTACCCGTAACATCCTGAGATGTTCTTGCGAGGTTTTGTGGTGGGGTCACATGTAATAGCGCCCTGGGAGATCCCATAGGTAGAGCTGTGTGCTCGTAACAGCCTGGGATGCTCTTTCGAGGTTTTGTGACGCACGTAAAAGTCCTGAGGATTCCACAGTATGGCCAGTGATGACGAAGACCTACAGGTGGTGGGCCTACATCCAGTATGAAAAAGGACTGGCTCTGTAGAACTTCCTATGACGAGTAGAGACAGAGATTGGTTGAGATAGTAGCAGCAGTGACGATGATGATGACGATGCATCGATGATGATGATCCAGAGAAGAAGACTTGTCTAGCAGATCTGTGTCGAGAAATACCTTCCTAGTTAAGAGGGACTGTTGATGTATATGTAACTTCGGAATGTATTTCATCTGTGTATTATATATATATTTATTGTACCCTTATAAGAGATGTGTTATTCCTCTATAAGGAAGTGTCGTCATGTGGATTGACAAGTGTCGCAAGTGTGTGTACTTGCCGATGGGTTATTAGACCACCTTATGGGGTCGGCCCTAATTAATATATAATATAATGTGGATGTATCCAAGTAGAGAAGTTGGCCCCAGTAGGTCACTGGGCAAAAAGGTGAGTATAAATAGAGATAGGAGATCTCTATTTTACTCACTCGGAAAAGCAACTATCTCTCTCTCTGAAAAGTGGCGCACTAGTGAGGAGGAGGAGGCTCATCTGCTAGGAGACTATCTCAGTATTATTTGGTTGTATTTTGGTTGAGCCATTGCTCTCTCTATTTCTGAGGAAGTTGTGGGGTTTTTCACCTTAGGGTTTTCCCCACGGAAACTCTGTGTCTCTTGTCTCTATGCTTTTGATTCTTGTGATGCTTGTGATGCTTGTCATATTATGATTGTCATGCATTGATATACTGTAGATGTTATTCTCTCAGCAAAGATCCTATAGTATTGTGATTTAATACTAAAAATTTAACACACTACTCTCAAGTGAGTAAGTGTGTGTTAAATGAGGAATACACCTCCTCTATTTATACACTACTCCGACTTGTCTTTTACACAAATCATGCAGGCTCGTATTTAACCAATGGGTTAAATACCCCACTACAACTGACTGGGCCACCCCCTCTAGGGTGGTCTAATAACCCTTTGACCCACATAACACATACAGGTCTGACCCCTACTAGGGAAGTCTAATAACCCAAGTTACCACATTTCGACAGAGGAATAAACATCTCCAGATATATAATAATATCTTCAAGGAGGAATGAATCATCTCTGGAATAATAAAGTACAAATATAATATTCTTTGAAGTTACAATATCTCAACACCTATGACTTCATAATAATCATTATCAACAACACAACAGTATAAGATCCTAACACAAGGTAGGATTCTAGCTTGATATAGGAAAAACATACCTGGATTAGCATGCTAGCTAGTTATGTCTAACATACCCGCATAATGTCTTTTGATTCTCTTCAGTGACTTTGCTAGTGACCTGCATGTCTCATAAGTTAACCATTGTAGAACCAAGTTATACATACCTCGAAAGTAGATCTTCTATGTGATCCATGACAATGGATGAATCCTTGTCTTCATGTCACCATGATCATATGTTCTTGAAGTAAAACATGATTTGTCTTTCTTGGTGTACCTTTTATGTGAGCAGACAACATAAACTTCATACAACACCATAATGCATTAGTACAATCATAAGTGTCAACATCCTAACCAATGAATATCTTCTATCATGCATTCATAATTTTGTTAATGTGATACGACAAATCTAAAATCAAGATTGTACTAACCGTAATAACATGAAGACAAACATACCATAAACTTAATCATGAACAAATATCAAAACATACCTTGATGATTCATACCTGTCGAGATCTCTTGTAATATTCTTATGTAAGGCCTTAGCCTCACCTCCCTCTGAAACATGAACTTCTTCACTTATGCAGGTGACCAATCCATCTTCTTCTAGGATTGATCCAATCCACTTGTTTTGCAAGAACTGGACCTAGAGCTATATTAGGGTTTGTCAAAGAAACCCCAAAAATTCAAACTTTGAATTTTAAACTTCTGAAAGCATAGAAATATGCACCTTGATGAGCTGATCAAGTTGGTATATTCAGAATTTGAAAACTACAAAGTTTCACCCCTCAAAATTGCCTTTTAGATTTCTGGATTCACTGGGGAGGACCCTGAATTAGGGTTTGAGTTTCCTGGAGCTTCACCCAACCAAAATATTTGATTCAAAACTCTAAGCTTTGATTTTTCTGAGGAGCTTCCAGCCGTGGTCACAGATTTCCAAAAATCCAATTTTTGCAAAAGCCCTAATTTTCCATCTTTCCGAACAAAGTCCCGAACTGGGGTTTGATCAAGCCCGACCTTCTGCCCAACCAAAAAATCTGATATTGATCTCTAAATTTTGATTTTTATGAGCTGCATCCAGCTGTGGTCTCCGATTACAAAAATTCCAACTTTCTCCGAAGCCCTAAATTCCGGAAGCCATGAATGAAGGTACTCAAAAATAATTCTGTTTTGACCGAAGTATGTACCTGATTGTTTCTGGTGTAACTCCAAACTTTTTGATCCATAGGATCTAAAAAAATTTCTTGGAATATCTCGACCTGTTATATTTCCATCCCGATAGGTCTGACCTCAATTGGATTCTCTGAGAGAGAGTTATGCCAAGTGTCGCAACGTGACCTGTTTATGGGATAATACAGGAGAGCAAAATTGTACGGAGTGCCACATGTCACTATTTAAACTTCGACATCAAAAAAAATTTCTTGATATATCTCGCCTTGTTATATTTCCATCCTGATAGGTTTGACCTCAATTGGACTCTCTGAGAGAGAGTTATGCCAAGTGTCGCAACATGACCTGTTTATGGGATAATACAGGAGAGAGAACTTGTACGGCATGTCACCTGTCACTGGTTCAACTTAGGCCTATGAAAACGTTTCTTGAGATAGTAAAGTCTGTGTACTACCTGTCACTTTTTACAAAATTTCATTTGGATCTTCCTAGCCCAAGTTATGACCTTTTTCCCAAGCTCACCTGATATTGACTCAGATCTGGAAGAGGCAGAAACCCTATATTGTACAGATCATAAATCACAAAGTAAAACGAATTAGAGGTTGTCCTTTGGACACAAGGTACATGGGGATTTAATATTCAACCTGTAAATATTTCAGATCCAAAAAATTCACCAAAATGGATTTATAGCGAAAGTACTATGATCACTGGTTTTTGCTATATCAAGCCCTAGCATCGTAAGTGCAACAAGTGTCATACATGCCATATCATGCCTTCTTTCAGGATAGCTCTGATACCATGTTAAATTTTCAGAATTTACTTCAATATGATCTAGGATATTAACTTAGAGAACAACATGTACAACAAATCTACAGCATATCATTCATGGACACAATAATGAAAGCAGAGAAGAGACACTGAGTTTACTTGGGGAAAACCATAAAGGTGAAAAACCCCAATAACTTCCTCAGAGATAGATAGAGAAACGATACAACTAGAATACAAGAGATAGTCTTCTCCTAGCAGCAGAGCCTCCTCCTCCACAAGTGCGCCACTCTCCACAGTGTGAGTGAGAGAATAGAATGTGTAAAATGAGAGAGACACACTCTCTATTTATACACTAACTTGACTTGACCTTTACTCAACTAGGTCGGCCTCAACTTAACCACTTAACATAATGCTGACTGGGCCGAACCCCACTAGGGTGGTCTAATAACCTTTTGACCCACATGGCCGACCCCCAATAGGGTGGTCTAATAACCCTTTGACCCACATGACTTATGCAGGGCCGACCCCAACAAGGTGGTCTAATAACCCATCAAGTATAAGTTACGACACTTATAATATAAATGACGACACTTCCGTATAGAGGAATAATAACATCTCTATAGGAATACAATATACATATATGTGAAATACATTCCAAAGTTACATATACATCAACACCCATTGACATCAAAGTTGTTCTGGAAGCTCCACTGAAACCGGAGTTAAGCACGAGGTCTTGTGAAGGCGAAATAGTGAGGATACCCCTTCACTTTTCATTAGAAGCATACACCAAGGTTGGTTCACGTACGGGGATCATTTTGGATTTCAGGCTTAGCTACCCTGCCCATGCATTCTAGTCGGACCTGCGACTGTCCCCTAGAGATTCTTTCGTGTTAATGGTAGCCTTAGTATCTTGACTTTAGGGTTTCTTACACAGGTGGTAGTGAAAGGCTATTTTCATTGTACATAGGCCAGATATGGAAGGGAACCCTTTTCAGTAATCCCAGGAGGGTGGTTTGTTGATTCAAACACTTACACCTAGAGGACCTAAACTGGATGCCATATAATTGTTCTTCGATGCTCTACTAGCTTGTTCTAGGCCCTAATCATCCTAGACTTTCTACTGAAAGTATTCACCATCCTTGTTTTCCTAGTTTAGGATACTTAGGATTTTGTAGTGGTGTGCTCTTTGTGCTGCTTGTTTTTAGTTAGCCTTAGAGATTTCTGGTTTGTTGAGTATGGATAGCATCCCGGTGAGCACCAATCAAGTCACCCCTATTGAAAGGGCTCCTTGTGCTTTTCCATTCATTGGGAACATTGGTACTCCCTTAATGGCTACTTTGAATCTTCTGGGATTCACTATAGGGATACCAGTTTGGTTGTTTTCCACTCCGAATGCCTTGCATGCTCCTGATGCTTCTCAAGTAAGCACCTCACATCAAGAGCATCAGAAACTTGTGCCCGCTTCACCAATAACATCTTATTCTCCTCCTTCTACCTCATGTGGTGAAAGTAGCAATACTAGTAACCAGTATTCTAAAAGGAATAGACGGAGGAAGAATAGGAAGAAGATGCCAAAGCAAGGGGGAAACCACCCAGCCTCTGAAGGTCATGATGGGGGAACCTACCCAACCTCTGGTGGTCATGTTGGGAGAACTCGTTCAGTCACTGGAAATCATACGGAACCTCACCACCTTGCCTCTGGAAGTCATGCTGGGGGCACCTACCCTGGCTTTGGAAGTCATGCTAGGGGCACCTACCCAGCCTCTGGAGGTCATGCTGGGAGCAAACTTTCAGTTAATGCAAATTATACTGAAAGCATGTCTTCAACCACTGTTTCACATGTTTAGGACACATCATTGACTACTGCTGGTCATATTAATGACAAGTTACCAGTTCCTATGATTCATACTGGAGACACTGAAGCAACCACTGGAAGTCATGCTGCGAACATTGACATTGTAGACAAACCTAATAAACATAAGCTTAACTTCCCTTGTAAGTTTTGCAAGGGATACCACCTTACTCACCGGTGCCCTATTATTCTAGAGGTGCAAAGAGTGTGGTCCATAGTTCAAAAGTCTTCTGCTTCTGAGCAACTAGCCAATGCAAGTCATGCTAGGGGAAAGCTATCAGCCAATGCTAGTCATGCTGAGAGTATTGTTGTTGTTATGGAGTCGAAGCTTATAGGATGCAAGCCAAATTTCCCTTGTAAACTTTGTAGAGGAGATCACCTTACTCACCGGTGCCCTACTATTCTAGAGGTATGGAGAGTGTCATCCATGTCTGAAGGATCCTCTGCTCCTGAACTATCTATAGATTCCCAACATCCTGATCAACCTTTGGTTGATAAAGTGGTTGAACCAATTCAATCTTTTGTCAACCCCACTCTCCCTTTAGAGAGTGAAGTGGATGAACCAATGCAATATTTGGTCAACCCCACTCTTCTTTTGGAGTGTGAAGCGATCGAATTGATGCAATCTTCGACTAATCCCAATAGTCCTTCTAAGACTGACACACCTATCCGTGAAGTCTTCTGCATTACTAGTTCAAATGTCTATGAAAATGGGGGCACTACATCTATGTCGAGTGAACCCCTACCAAGCTTTGGGATCATTTCCTTTGATTGGAATAGTCTAATTGGGCCTCGCCTTCGTTCTACTACACCTTTCCAAATAAAGGCTGATATCGGAAACCATGTGGTTCACCAATGTGTTGTAGATGAAGCAACCTCTGTTACTATCTTCTCCCCTTATGATTGGAGAGATTTAGGTTTTCCTAACCTTGTTACAGTTGTTAATTGGTCGTTTCCCTTCGACAAAAGACCTAGTGAACCATTGGGATTCCTCCCTCAGGTACCTGTTACTTTGAGTGGAAAAACAGTCTTAGTTGATTTGATGGTTTGAAAAGACTCGATGGATTTTGATATGATCCTTAGGCGTGATTTTGTATATACTATGCAAGGTGTGGTGTCTACGCTCTTTTATGTGATGAATTTTCCTCACAACAGAAGCATTGTCACTATCAATCAGCTTACATTTGTTGATCCTGCTTATCACCCAACTATAGACCAAGTGTGTCCCCCATCAGTAGGCACTACTATGTCACAATAAAATTATGTGGCATATTGTTCCTTAAGTCCAATTGCTACTAAGAATAAGCCTCTGAATTCATGCTTACCTTCTCAGGACTGGGTCCCGGCAATTGACCAGGTGATGAATCCATTTGAATGTTTAGATATGCGTTCCATTTGGGATAATATACTTCCCTTTGATGAAGTTTTCCTAGAGTCTATAATGCAGTCTGCCATTCATTTGGACATTGATCCACTACCGAGCAATCTTCCACCTTTCCTTCGAGCTCGTTAAAAATAGTAAGGAAGTTACGAGCATTCTTCCACCTTCACTTCGAACTCATTAAAAATAGTAAGGAGGCTATGAGCATTCTTCCATCTCTCCTTTGAGCTCGTTAAAAACAGTAAGGAGGTCACGAGTTTACTTTTTCGGAATCGTTAAAATTTTACGAAAAAGATATTTATAGAGTTCTTTCACGTTCTTGTTAGAATCTTTAAATTTGACAAGATTGTCGAGTATAGTAGTCATTTTAGACTCGTTAAAGAATTTGAAGTGACATCTGCTTAAGTATAAGTTTAACCCTTTTCCGTACTATTGCGGATTACTTACGAAAAAGCAATACTTTAGTCATCTATGGATAGAAGAGTTCTTCTTCCATTGTTTCACACATTTTTGGGGGAGCAGACTAAATTTACAAAAAAGGACCTTTTGGAGCCTTCTTTAGGGTTTTCAGGCTCTCGAAATATGAAAACACCAAGCAAGCACTCACCTACTTGGGATCGATGTGAAATCCACGAGAGGGTAAAAAGAGGATTGTTTAAGTTTTTTCAGACTCTATAAACAGGAAAACACCGGCGAGCATTAAACTACTTGGGATCAATATTAAAATCCACGACTAGGTGGATGGAGTTATTGCTTAAGTTTTTCAAACTCCTTAAAATTGAAAACACCGGCGAGCAAGAACAGATCTCAGCTTGATATTAAAATCCAGAGATCAGAATTATAGAGTGTTATTCTATCTCTTCTTCGAACTTTGTAAACAATGAAGAAGGTCCTGAGTCTTCCTCCCATGGGCTCGTTAAACTCTTTACATGGTTGGATCTATTGAGTTTTCATTCTTTCTTGGACTCATTAAATAACAAGAAAGGTATTCTTTTATCTAAAAAGAATAAGGGATAAGAAGGGTATATCAAATCTTACAGTTTCAAAGGAAATTCAGTCAGTCCTATCCTTGAACACAGCACCTACTTGAGTCCATCATGTCAGTTGGGTTTTAGTTTTTTGACCTTAGGGTGAACTTGATCTCTGAGTTGTTTACTCCCCCAGTTGGTTATTCTTCCAACCATATGGAGGGTCTGCTAATGTCTCCTACATTGCAGGCTTATATCACTCCCCCATCATGTTGAAAATTTCCTAAGTCACTTTGTGTCGTGCTCACTGTTCAAGGATACATCCTGTGTCGGCCATTCTGTAGTTTACCTTGACCTCATGTGTGAGCCATCCTAGTGTTAGTATTATTACTTGTACTACTCCACATCATCTCATACCATTTGAGTGTTCCTCATGTTGGATGATGGAGGATGCCTTAAGGCCTCCCTTCCAACGAACTTCTTCCCATCAACATCAACTCATTTTTCTCTGGGAATGAAGTTTAGAGTTTCGGTTAGTACCTCGACGATTATAGCCACTAGTGGCAATTTCCCTCACTGTTGAATTATGAGAATACATCAATCTCTCTTATTTGAAAGGTTCCTCAAGTGTTCGACGTCAAGCCCATTTATTCACACTTGTTGGATAGTATTAGGTTCCTTGGGCCCCATCATCATTATCAGTGGAAGTCCTCATGTTTGTTAACGGTATACATCAATGACCAGTAATCAAACGATAACCCCCATGTTCGACTTTCAGCTCATTTATTCACATGCTTAGGGTTTGTACCTTGGGTGTTTGGATGAAGAACTTGGGATTTCGATAGCATTACCTCATTATGTTATCACCCAAGCTGCGCAAGACTAAGCCTCACTCATTTTTTGGCTCTCCATGAGACATAGATCCAGTTTGTTGTTATGGCTATGATTTCTCATTCTAACATGGATCCACAGTTGTATTTCATTGGCCATGCTATATATATGTCTCCTAGTTATGTATTGGAGATCATGTTGTATCATGCTACACATCTATATGATGTCAAGATTGTAATTGCTCACTGAACTTGATCGTTATTTTAGGTACTTTTGTGACTTGGTTTTGCGATTTCTTGCTCCTCTGCTGACTTGGAATTATAATGTATTTCGGCCATCTCTTCCCTCTGACCTCACACATTAGGGGGCATCTGTTATAGGTCAAATCTGCACTTCTCCATCTGTGATCACCTTGAGCTGTCGATCACACAAAATGACAACTGGGATTGAAGAGCATGATTGCCTTAGATGATGAATGGACTAGACTTACCCCTCTACAGCTAACAAAACCCTCTTTTTGCCTACTTTTAAGGAAAAACGCTAACTTATAAGCATGATAGTAGTGTTTTCCTCTAGAAATACTCTACTTTGCTTCAATAGAGTAGCATACAACTTCAGAAATATTGCAAACATTGGTTGTAAAGCAGGGAAGTTGCATGTTGAACGCTACTCCACTTAAGAAAAGTAGTGTACACATTAAAAAGTAATAAAAAATATATTAATTTGATGAATTGGGATTAGTTGAAGTTGGTTTTGCAAATTCCCCAACTTCTCCATCAAACTACCTCTTGATCCAAACTGCCTACCTTGTCCCATAAATACAAGGGGGATAAAAGAGAGAGACTAGACTCACAAATGAGGAGAAACTATGCATTAAGGGTTGTTACACTGGAGGAATTCCAAATTTAGTGCGAAGAGCAGGAGCCTAGGATCCGGTTGCACAAGCACTTTGAATGATTAGGTATAATTGTACTGATTATTTGCTTTTGACAATAAAGGTTGAAATGCCCTTCCCGTCCCAATCAAATGTCTAATGGATTACATGTTTGTTTGGATTAAATGGTTGATTGTATTTTATGTCTAAATTGTATTTCAATTTCATCATTGTTATATCAGTAAAGATATGCTGAGGAAGGTATCTTTGTATTGTAGGTTCGTCGAATGGAAGATCAAGTGGAGGATCGATCGAAGGACCAAGCGAAAGCTAGGATTGAACTTCGTTAATAAGGTATTCCTTCAAGAACCTTGATCTCTTTCCTTTTGTAGAAGCCTATGTGATATGATCAATGTATTTTACTGTCACCCCAGATGTTGGTAGTGTCCCTCTCCTCGCTATAGGGTAGAATTCTCGAACAACAGAAGGGTGACTTTATTCACCTACCACTCCAGTTCACTTCAGTTAGCCACCTATCTTGCCTTGATTTAAGGCTAGACTGACTCCTAACTATTGTTATCACTCTGATGGATCTCCAATGAGACTTGAATACTTATTTAGACTCCAGATTTCTCCTAATGCACCCTCCACTGAGCCTCCATCCCTACATTATTTCCAGTTACCATCAGTTACACTTATTACACTCAGTTAGACTCAGTTTGACAGTTGTCTGATAGTTACTTGTGCATTGATGACCACCATTGATTGAGGTGAGGACTCCTAGTTGGAGCCAAGATATGCCATGAAGTATATTCGAATGACCTCCTTGGCTAATTCGGATTGCTCAGTCATTGTGACAGTATTGTATTGTAGTTCTACTATTCTAGATTATAGAGCACTGATGCATCTCTCTTGCATAGTTTTTACTCCAACTTGTTTTACATATTTGTGATTGATATTCTTGTTCAATAGATCTACTGTGACTAATTTTACATTGGGTTCCACCGAGGGAACTAACACATAAGCATGGTTAGAAAATATGGCCAAGTGTTTTGCACTGAGGTATTATACATCCAACATGAAAGTATGCATGTCAGCACTAGAGCTTATGGGGAAGCCCTCATTTGTTGGAAGACCTTACAAGCTCTACTAGGTCTGGAAATCGAAGATATTTATTGAGAATAGTTCAACAAACACTTTCGTCAACATTATCTATCAGATGACTTCATTGAACGACAGTTGAATGACTTCCATGCTTTGAGACACGGACAAGAAGTGGTACAGGAGTATGAGATCCGTTTTATGGAATTGTTGAGGTATGCACATCATGTATCAACAAGAAATTTAAAAGTCAAAAAGTTTGTCTTTGGATTAAACCAAAATATTTGAGACAAGGTTCACATTTTGATGCCTTCAACCTTACATGACACAGTCCAGAAAGCTCTCATTGTTGAGGAAAAGCTTTAAAGCAAGGGACAACCCAGTAAGAACTTTTTTAGTGTTAACCAAGGCAATCAATATTCTCATGCACCCAAACATCATTATGGATAAAATAATTTTGGGAAGGGATCTTTCCATGAAAAATCTAACAAAGAAGACGTAGCACCCTACCGATTTCCACCGAGAAATGATCATGCAAAACCTTTT
The DNA here is from genome assembly GCA_027924585.1 of Larix kaempferi. NCBI lineage: Eukaryota > Viridiplantae > Streptophyta > Pinopsida > Pinales > Pinaceae > Larix > Larix kaempferi. The sequence goes on from BSBM01000779.1 coordinate 3,212,152, forward strand.
GCAAAACCAGCACAATTTGGAACTACATGAAACCATGTACCCACTGAAAGTAACACTAGAGGTCCAAAAGTTGGATGTTGGAAATGTGGAGGACCACACTTCCAGAGCGAATGTCCTCGGCAAGACCAATGGAAAAAAAGAATTCAAGGACCTCGACAAACTACTACGGAAAATATGAGATGAATGCATCGCTTCCATGTGGTTGTCAACAACCGTCAAGCCGAGCACCAATATACAGTCCTAGAGACCACTGGTAAGATAGACAGTAATGTATTCTCTTTGCTTATAGACCTTGGTGCCACATAAATTTTCATTTCTTTTAAAGGTTTAGAAAGTAGTAAGATGCTGGCAGTCAATCAAGAGGATTTCGACACTGTCGAAATGGCTTCCGGGAGTGTCTAGAGAGTGGGTCTCAAAGTAGAAGATTGCAAAGTTGACTTAGGGGTATGCTCTACTAAAGTGTCATTTTATACTACATAGTTAGGCACTTATGTTCTAATTCTAGGAATGGATTGGCTGGAGGTACATTCAATGGTAATGGATTGCCGAAGCAAGAAATTATCCTTCTACGATGATGAAGGTTACAAGAGAATACTTATGAAGGAAAAGGAAGGTTTTCTTAAGGATGATATCGGTCATGCAACTGAAGAAGAGTATGAGAAAGGGATGCCAAATTTATGCAATAATAGCTATGAACAAGGAAGGGAATAAAGTAGAAGTAGTCAACCATCCTCTTATTTCAGAATAAATAGATGTATTCCTAGATGCTTTACCTGGTCTACCACTGCAATGTGAATTATATTTCACCATAGAATTGAAACTAAGGACAGAGCCTATAACAAGAACTCCTTACCGAATGTCAGTGCCAGAATTGAAAGAGTTATAGATCCAACTTCAAGAGTTGTTGGATTTGGGGTTGATTAGACCCAGTGTGTCTCCATGGGGAGAACCTATGATTTTTTTCAAGAAGAAAGATGGATCATGGCGTTTGTGCATTGATTACCGTCAAATAAATAAGGCGACTATAAGAAATCAATACCCTCTACCCAGGATTGATGACCTTTTTGACCATATGAAGGGTGCGACAATATTTTCTAATATAGATCTGAGATTGAGATATCACCAATTGAGAATTAAGGATGAATATATTCCTAAAACTACCTTCAAGACGAAATTTGGACACTTTGAATTTGTTGTAGTACCTTTTGGATTGACAAATGCACCGAGCGTATTTATGAACTTAATGAATGGTGTATTTCGTTAATACCTTGATAAATTTGTGCAAGTATTTCTAGACAACATTTTAATATATTCTAGAACACCGAAAGAACATGAGGAACATTTGAGAATAGTGCTGCATGCTTAAGAGAGAACCATTTATATAGGAAGTTATCCAAGTGTTCGTTCTTCTAGAAGGAGATTCACTACCTTGGCCACATTATATCCGGTGAAGGGATTGCGGTGGACCCAACAAAGATAGAAGCAATTTGGAAATGGTAAGTGCCCACTAACGTACATGAGGTACAAAGTTTTATGGGGCTGGCGAGATATTATAGACGATTTGTAGAAGGTTTCTCCAAAATAGCTGGACCTATAATGGAATTACAGAAGAAAAATACACCATTTGTGTGGACTGAGAAATGTGATAAGGATTTTGCTATATTAAAGGAATTGTTAACTACTGAACTCATATTGAAAGTTCCTGATATGGACAAGGATTTTCTAGTTTGTATGGATGCATCAAAGGAAGGAGTAGGATGTCTTTTGATGCAAGAGGGAAGGGTGATTGCTTACACATCTCGAAGGCTTTGGCCGCATGAGGAGAACTATGCAACCCATGATATGGAGATTAAAACAATAATCCACGCCTTGAGATTATGGCGACACTACTTAGTCAGGAGGAATTTTGAACTAAAGATAGACCATTGTGGGTTACAACATATATTTACTCAAAGTGACCTAAATGCAAGACAAAGAAGATGGTCGGAGTTACTCAGTGAGTACAACTTCGACATAACTTATGTAAAATGAGCTTTAAACAGAGTAGCTGATGCACTCAGTCAGAGACCTAGGATATTCTCAGTTATATCGATGAAAACCAACCTAAGAGAAAATATATTGGCACTACAACTAGATGACGCATGGTACAACGAAGTGAAAACAGAATTGGAGAATGAGCAAATGAGTATACCCAAGTATGAGGGATAATCTATTGAATTGGATGGGATACTGAGATATAAAAACCATATCTATGTACCAAAGAATGAAGAGATCTGAAAGTTGATACTGTTAGAAGCTCATAGAGCGGTTTACAGGGCTCATCCCGGGGTAAAGAAAATGTATGCATATCTAAAACCTTTATTCTTTTGGCAAGGAATGAAGAGGGACATGGTAAGTTTTGTAGCTAAATGTATGGAATGCCAGATGGTTAAGGAAGAACACCGACACCCTACTAGATTGCTTCAACCCCATGCAATTCCAAAATCTAAGTGGGAAGTCATTTCTATGGACTTTATAGTTGGATTACCTTTGACCAACAGAAGACATGACACCATATTTGTAGTAGTCGACACTCTTACCAAGAATGCACAGTTCCTACCAATCAAGAACACATATCAAGCGCTAGAAATTGCTAAGGTTTTCAAAAATGAGGTTGTAAGATTGCACGAAATACTGAAAAAGATCATTTTAGATAGAGGTTCAGTATTTACTAGAAGATTTTGGACAAGCTTTAAAGAAGCTCTAGGCACTCAATGCAACTTCAATACTGCCGATCACCCTGAGACGGATGGTCAAACCAAGAGGGTGAACCAAGTTTTAGAGGACATGTTAAGGATGTATGTGATGGATCAACATAAAAGGTGGGAAGAATATCTACCTCTAGTGGAATTTGCTTACAATAACAGTTACAAAAGTTCTATTAAAATGGCACCTTTCGAATTCCTATATGCTCGGCCTTGTAGGAATCCCATAAGTTGGGATAGATTGGAAGATAGGGCATTGTTAGGGATAGAAGTGATACAGGAAATGGAAGACCATATTGTTACCATTCGTGCTCGACTGAAGAAAGAACAGGATCGATAGAAGAGCTATGCAGATGTGCATAGAAATGACCAAAGTTATGAGACTGGGGATAAGGTATTTCTGTGAGTAAAACCATAGAAGAGTTCGATAAAATTTGGCAAGAGAGCCAAGTTTTCACCTAGGTTTGTGGGAACCTTTAGGATTTTGGAATGGATAGGACCGGTTGCCTATTGTCTTGACTTGTCATCATCTTTGATTAGGATTCACAATGTATTTCATGTATTTGTATTACGTCATTATGTTCCCAATACTTCACATGTTATTGATCTAAGCAATGTGCGGATAACAGATGACAGGGCCATGATGGTCGAGCTAATCCGGGTATTGGACCAGCGAACATGGCATCTTAGGCACCATGTGATTGATCAAGTCAAAGTGCAGTCGGACAATTATAGACCTAGCTCTGGGACTTGAGAGGACGCAACTGAGAGCGGCATAGCTTTCCATATTTATTATGAACTTCAGGACGAAATTCTAAATAAGAAGGGGTGTATGTAATGCCCCTAGACTGATGTAGACTTTGAGGGCACTTGTCGAGTGACCCAACTGAATAAAACATTAATAAAATGACCTTTGATTATATATTTTGAATAATTGAAAACTCCTGATGATGTGCATGACGACAAATTGATGAATGAAAACAATGAATTAAAGGGCATTTGTTGATTTGGGTACTTTATCTAGAATTGATGAATAAATGTACATTTGCTTAATGATTAGTTATTTTATGAAATATATGATGTGTAGACATGAATATGCTGCTTAACTGTTAACTATGCTATGAAATATATGATGCAAGTGAAAGAAATGCATGTTGGCTTAATGATTAGCAGACCGACGAAATATATGATGTTTGATTATGAAACGAATTATAATAAATGAGAATAGAGCTACTAATGTGTGCTTTGGAACATGTGTGTAGCGACAGGTGAAACAATTCACCAACGGACTCACAAAGGAAATAAATGGGTTGTAGAGTATGAATAAATCACACATGGAAGTATGACGACAGTGTTGACTTTCTACAGAATTCCACACACGAATTGAAAAACACCTATCCGCTTACTTGGGGAAGCATGAAGTCATGCGAAGTGGACCATGGTGGAATTGGTCACATACGAGGTTGGGGGGCACGCAGTAAGAATGGACTTATTCCTTAGCGCCATTAGTCTCCAATAGAGTGTAGACGGAGGATTGAAGGCAAGGAATCCTAAATACCCAGATGAAGTTCCCGCAAATAAGATGCAACGAAGAAGTATCAACGAAAGGACCTGAAGATGTGGTACCTTGTTGATAAACAAAAATGATGCACAAATGGACCCAACAATGTGGTACCATGTGGTACCTAGACCCTAGATGAAAACAATTGATGAACATTATGCATTAAACATGTAAATTGCATTTATGCCATTTGCACATGAAATGTATTTTAGTAATTAAAATAGTGGAGAATATTTTTTTAGGAGCAAATGGTATACTAAACTCTAGCATTTAGTCAACCCCGCTTGCACCCACAAAAATAGAAACTAGATTGAACATTAGGTGAGACAGACTTGAGTAAATCTAGGAAGGTAGGTGCACTCTCTTAGAAGTTTGACACATGGCTAGGTGAGCTAAATTTCAATTGAATAATTATAAATTAGGTATTTTTTCATGAAGCGACATGTGTCGCAGTGAATTTTCCTATTTAAGGAAGGCATGACGAAGGGGAAAGGGACCCTATGGTTGGATGGTTATCATAATGAGTGTAAGTCATTGATTTGATTCTATTGGAGTTTGGAAAGAGGTCTTGGTGGTGGGTAAGCCCACTTCTGGATCTCTATATTTGTGTGTGAGCTATATGACCCCATTGCTCGGGGGTTCTGTAGGAAGAAGAGTACTCCCGATAAGGTTGGGAAGTTAACCGAGGTGTCCATCGGTGAATTGCTAAATATTCTTTGAGGGAAATCGTAGGTATTGGCTTCTGTATCATTGTCAAACGTCATGAGTAGCTACCTGGATAGGTAAATATTATAAAAATTCCGGTTACATTTTATATAGATAGAAAATTATTTAGATTTGTAATCCTTGATGTTTTAAGTTGTATGTTCATTTTAAGTTCCTTTTGGTTTATGCGATCTAGATAGAATACCATTTACCATTCGAAATGTTTAGTTACAATTTATTCTTTTCAAAACTATGCAATCTAGGTAGAATCAGATTTATGGTTGAATTGTTTAATCACAGATTCATTTTTTTTTTCTCTATGATTTGGGTAGAATCACATTTATAGTGTAATTGTTTAATCACAGATTCATTTAATTTTCTTTGTGATTTGGGTGGAATAACCATTACAGTTGAATTGCTTAATTATAGATTCATTCTCTTTAGATCTCTGCGATTTGGGTAGAACCACAATCACGATTGGAATTGTAAATCACAGATTCATTTCTTTTTCTCTGCGATTTGGGTGGAATCACATTTACAGTTGAATTGTTTAATTACATATTTATTGTTCTAAACCTCTATGATTTGGGTAGAACCACATTTACGCTAGGAATGTTTAATTACCGATTTATCTCTTTTAAATCTCTTCAATCTGGCGTAGGACCTCTTTTATCAATCTATAGGTATAAATACAGTGAGAAAGGAAGATCCTTTGTTTACATATTTTTCATACCAAAAATCATGAAAAAAGAAGATTTAGTTTTCACATTCGTTTGTCTGTTGAGAATATAAAGTCTTTCTGACTGCAAGTAAAACTTAGATCTAGCTTGTAACTTAGAACTCTTGTATTCATATTTCAAAAAAAGAAAAAACAAAAAAAAAATTGTGGAAACAATAGGTACAAAATTTGTATTCGTTTATCTTGAAAGTTAAATTCTTACATCTCAGACTATGAGGAAAATGCAGTCCCTATGAGTGATAAATTAGAGATATAGCTTTTATAGATCTAGATGCATATTCGATGTTGTGAAGGTTTAAAGTATTATATCACTGATCGGTATGTGATTAACTTAGAATCTCTGGTTATATATATCTTCATACCAAAATCGTGGAAATAATAGTTACAAAATTGTATTCGTTTATCCTAAAAGTTAAAAGTATTACATCTCAAACTATGAGGATTCCAACAAGTGGCTAGATTTATGACACTCCTTTTCCATTTGTTAAATACTAGGATTTGACAAATTGGGAAATTGGAATGGATATATTTTTGGGTGATGCAGGATTGGCCCATACCAGGGTTTGCATCAATGGTTTTATCAATTCACTGAAACGTTTTCCTTTAGGGGATTGTCCCATACCGTCGGTAACACATGTAACGTTTTCCTTTAGCTTCCCACGTCTTCCATAGAAAATCGACGCTTCTCGGACGCTTATAGGAGCCTTGCCATGAAATAAATCCTTTCTCATCTATGAGTTATCGGAGGCCTCTTCAATAGTGTGCTGCTACTTGTGCTCTAGCGGCTCAGGAATTTTGCACATTTCCTTATGGTCTTCTTCAATAGTTACCCCCACTTGTCCTTTCAAAAGTGTGTTGGCACTTGTGCTCTAGCTGCACACGAATTGAAATTGCTCAAAAGAGTTCAATTTCATTGCTACTCTCGTCATAAATTCGAGAACGGGAAATAAAAAAGCACTGGACTAGGACGAAGACTAATCTCCATATAACCTTCAAATAAAGAGCCATCCTGCTATCCTTCCTACAATCTTTCATCAACACCAATCAAGATGTTTCCATGATGCCCTTTTTCTTCACATGAGTGGCTCGAATCGACATAATGGAACACTCATTACCCTTTGTCAAGGAACAATACACCCCTACAGTGTTCCAGATAACATTCATCATCTTTCTCAAATGTGTGGGGAAGACTCTGGAAACCAACTAATGTTTCCTTGTAAGTAGACTAATAAACAATGTGTGTTAACCCTTGTGCCAAATGTTATCTAAGATGCATGCCTTGCCTCCCTATCAACTTATGTGGGTGTGACTTATTTTAATGTTAGCAATAGCTAACAATGTCACTAATAGTTATTAAATTAAACATTATTAAATTAAAAATAAAACATTGTTAAATATTAATTCATTATTGAATTATTAAACAATGCAATGAAACAAGTAAGCTTTAAAATTGTATACATTGAATATTCATATAGTATGAATGAAAGTAGGAAATATTAAATATGGTTATTATATGGAATATTACATTTCATTAATAATTTTTAGTAATCTCAAAGAAATTGAGAATTGTAAAAGTTGGTAAAAGTTTTTTAAATGAAACAAAACTTGTTCCTTGTTATTCAATGGAATCAAACAGAACTACACATTGTCTATCATATATAACAAAAAGATACATGTAGTGCTAACACTTAGCAACCAACTACCAGAAACAAAACTGAATTCAATGAAGAAAAGTCTTTTTAGCAGACTATCCAAAAATGTGTGACATTCTAAAAGAGTGAACCAAAGCACTCTGATGAGGGTACTGTTGATGACAATTTTTGTCACCAACATTATTTAGCCGACAAAGAATTCCCAACTTTCCTAAGATAAAAAAATTCCACCATACTGTAACATTCTTACTTATTTTCCCCTCCATTTGACAAGTTATATGCAAAAACTAACTTACGTCTCTAGGTTGCTTTAGATTGTCTGGGGTTTCCATAGACAATTCGAGTAATCTCGTATTGTCAGTTAGGCACACAAATTATGGTTTACGGGTTTCTCTTTAGCATTTATAATATGTAAAATCAACAACTGACACGAATGCAAATAAGTGGTGCCAAATTGCTAATTATTTTTAGCAAAGGATCCTTTGTTTACGTGAACACTCTGGAAAAATGATATTTTAGATGTCAAAGCTGCTTTAAACTCTAAAGGGCTAATGTTTGTAGAGCTCTTTCATTAATTAAAAATTTCATTTATTTTCTAATTGGTGGAAGCCCTAGTTGGTGGATAGCTAGTTAGGGTAGAGGTTATGTGTTTTATTTTCAAAAACAATTCTTGAAACTTTTCGTTAAAAGTATAATTGTCAAAGGGAAGGTAGGTGTCGGGGGGTCATATTTGACACGAGAGGAATGAAACCTTCTTTTCCTATGCTTGGGGTCTTGGGAAGAAAATGAACAATCAGCTTGAATGGGCAGCCTTAATGCTAGGCATCGAAACAATGGCCAAACTAGGAATTGAGTCTTACCAGGTCTTTGGAGACTCAAAGATTGTCATTCAGGAGATGTGTAATATCCAGTATTGTAAAGACTAAGAAGTGAGTATGATACATCAAAGAAACCTAGATTTTATTTCTAAAATAGATAGGATCCAATTCTTACACATAAAGCGTCAGAATAATAGTGAAGTAGACATTATGGCCAACAAGGGATCCAGGCTTGGCCAAGGGGAAATCATAGAAAATAACTCCTCAAAATATTTTAAATGGTTACCATGCTAATTATGGTAAGAGGCCACCCCTCATTAGTCTAGCACCTTGGGAGAGAGTTTAGTGCCCTTAACTCTAAGTTCCCATCTCTCAAAGGGAGAATCGATGGCAAGCGGTGGAGGAACGTTGCTTGGATGACAACTGTTAAGCATGAGTTGACAGCCTTTAATTGCCCTAAAATGGAAAATCCCCTCAAGAATTTGAACGAGATCTTTGATTAGACTAAAGATTTTAATGCCTCAGAGGGAAAGGAACATGCCTTTACTTCGCATTCTCCTCTATTAGAAAGACTCATTAAAATGGAGAATATCTATATCATTTTGCATAACTCGGAGTGTAGTCTCATGAGTTTAGAGTTGAGCGTATGTGAAGGTAGTTGGGGTATAAGGAAGAGTAACCCTACTTTCATGAGCAAAGAAATGTAGAAGCTCTTGGGTGAGGTCAGGGAAATTAAAAACATCCCAATGGATATGAGAAATATGGTGTGTTGCAGCTATGAAGCTTTTCGATACACACTAGAGGAAGGTCGGAGAACCGCTCAGGACCTTAGCTGCTTGGATTCTCATGTGGAAGACATCGTGACTCATTCTCGGGTGCACATTCGCAAATTGGAGGATTTGAGGAAGATGATGAGTGACATGGTAAGGTTCAGCTTGAACAGCTCGAAGTTATGAAGAGAGACCTAGCCAACATGAATTTTCAGCAGAAAGAAGGTTTCATGCATGGCAATGAGCGGAAAAAGGACCGCTTCATCCAATTAGAGGAGATTTTGCTTGAAGTGTGGAATGGTGTGGAAGGGATCAAGGAGAACTAGTGTACCCAGGAAAAACAAGGAGGGAATGCCTATATGGAAGAAGAAGTTGCTCTACATCTAGAAATAGCCAGAACCCTGATTCAGGAATGAAGTGCCACTCTCAGCTTTCTCTTTTTGAAGTAGATCTTTATGTTTTTTCTGCAAGCTTCTATGTAATAAGTTTGTTAGAATCTATATTGAAAAAGGACGAAATTTAGGACTGTTAAGAAATTATGAAAGTCTGCTTAAGCCTTTAGAGACTTTTTCTGTTGGATGTCTTATTCCCAAGATTTTGGCATGTTCTTTTTTGGAAGCTTGTATGTTCCTTGTACTCTCCATTCATATTTATAAATATATTTCACATTTATGTTAAAAAGAATAAAAACTATAACTGTCAAGTAACTCTTTAAAAGAGAGAGATATATCACTTGCGCAGGGAGTCTTCTCTATGCAAAATTGCATTAACGGAAGGTGTTCCCTTAGAAGTTTGTAAAAAGTTGGAAGGTTGAATTTAGTTTGAACTATTTTGAGGGAACTGACATTACAAAACTCATTATTGATACTTATTAGTCAAAACCCCTCATCCTTCCCTTATTGCAAATTTGACTATGTATTGTGCAATATTACATTCCACTTTTCATGGTCGTTTTGAAGATATAGCTATTTCCTAAGAAATGTATGAAATGTTTTACTAATAAAGAAAATCATTTTTATAGCTCACTTATTTCTCAGGAAATTTGAGACAAGCACTATTATTTATTTTATTCATTGTCTTGTTTTATGTTGCTATAAACTAAGGGCGATCAATCATGCTTATCTTTCACTAGCCACGCAATGTTCAATGTTGTTGTGGGAAACTTATTGTTTCTGCATCAACGGGAACCCTCCATGAACTCCTCATAAAATAATATGCCCTCTGGTCCTCAAATAGCTTTCTTTGATAAATCATCAGCAACATAATTATATTCTCTAAAGATATGGCAAATAGATATCTTTAAAAAGGAGGGCATTATATAATGGATTTTGTGGCACCACTACTCCAAATAAAGTACCTACAACTTATACAAACCATTTCCCAAATTCACAACAACCTTTGAATCACCCAAAACCTGGATAGAAGCAATACCAATGGTAAAAAAAATGGATTAACCCAAATAAAGCCATTAGTTCTGCTCTTGTATTAGAACCCAAACCACAACTCAATGAGAGTAGGAAATTAGGATCTTCATTAATTTTTACAAAAATCCCTCCTCCACATTCACCCATCTGAGGAACTCCATCAAAATATCCCACTGGAAAATAGAAGGAGATCGCATGATCAGAAATTTGACGAACTCTTTTTTTCTTTTCAACTGAAGAAAATTCTTTATAAAAGCCTAAGATTCTGACACAATTGGCATGGACATTTGGAGTTCTTCCCTCAAAAATAGCAAAGTACCTTGATTTCCAAATGTCCCATCATATGAATACTAACAACATCTTGTGGGATTTATTTCTCTCAACCCAAAGTTTAAAATTGTCATCAACAAAGGAGGATCTCCAAGCTTGGGTAATTTGTAAATATTCAAAAATTTCTTGCCATATCTTTGTAATGAAAGAGCAATCTACAAACATATGTTTAACTGGATCACATTCCATTTTACATAGAACACAAATGTTAGGCCCATACCACCCTCTTTTAACAAGGTTGTCCCATGTCAGAATGCAATTTTCCAAACTGAGCCAAAAGAAACATTTCAGCTTCAGTGGGATGTTCCATTTCCATAAACGTCAAAGCACCATTCAAGACTCACCTTGGAAATAAGAATGTGAAATAGCATCATAGGGAGACTTAGTACTTACTTGACCAATTGATGTATTCCAATCCCATACCAAAGTATCTACCTCATCCTTTAATCTGATACCAGCTCTGTTCAATGACATTATAAAAGCATTACATTCGTGATCCCACTATCCTTTCAATATACCCATATCCTCTAAAAGAAACTAGTAAGAGCCATCATTCCTTAACCGTTCAGGTCTAATGATGTGATTTAGGGTATAGAACCCAAAATCAATAAGATAATCCAAGAGATATGAAGAAAGAATATAGTTTCTCTCCCCACCAATGAAGGGATCAACTCCAATAAACACATTATGACCATTTCCAACTTTTCAAGATTAGTATCTACTAATCCAATAAAGAGTTATGGAAAAACCATTCCAAAAATTTGAAACCCATCAAACAAACTTTTCGGGATATTTGATCCATTGCAACACCATATTCCATTAAAGATATTTGGATTTGAGAACATTGCACTATAAACATGTCCCATTAATACCTTTCCACAAGCTCTTGACAATAAAGCAAGACTGAACCAATATAAGTTTTAAATATCCCAATACCCCATATATTTTGGTAGAGAAATTATGTTCCATTTAACTAAATGCATCTTATCCCCAATCACAGTACCTTACCAAAGAAAGTTGATCGTTTTTTGTCTAATCAGTTTTAGAATTGACTGAGGCACTTTAGCTAATGAAAACCAATACATTGGTATCCCCACTAAAACTGATCTTACTAAAGTAAGTTTGCCACCGATAGATAATAATCTATAGCACAAGCTCTCCATTCTCTTCTTCACCTTTTTCACCAACCACATCCAATTAATGACTTTATAATTGTTAGCATTTAAGTAATATCCAAGGTACTTTGTACGACAATCAATATCTTCAACTTTAAAAAGTAACAATGTAGAAATCTTAGCGAAAGTAGCTTCACTAACAACATTTATGAGGAAACATGACTTACTTGAACTCACCTCCATACCAGATGCAACACAAATTAAGGAAATAATATTTCAAAAGGTTTCCCATTCCTCCATTGAACCTTTGCCAAATATAATCCATCATCAACAAATAGAAAGTGTGTACTGTAGATAGATGTTTCCAATATGATACCAGACAACTTGCCTTCATTTTTTGCAGCAACAATCATTCTACCGAGTCCTTCAATAACCAGCAGAAAAAGAAGCTGGGAGAGTGGTAATCCCTGCTTGATCCCCCTGGAGCATTTAAAGAAACCGATGGGAGTACCATTGATAAGGACAACAAAGCAAGTTGAGGATACACATGTTGTAATCCAGTCAGTAACTACCAATGGGATACCAATATGGAGTAATACCATTCTTAAGAATACCCAATTAACCTTATCATAATATTTAACCAAGTCCATCTAAAGGATTAAAGCATTCATATTTTTAGACTTAATGGAATGAAGACATTCCTAAGTGACCCCAATAGCATCTAAAATTTGCCTATTTTACAAGAAGCCAAATTGCTCCTTCGTCAACACCTCATCCAACTTGGGTCTAAGGCTATTGGAAATGATTTTAGTGATGATCTTGTAGACAAGATTGCACAGGGATATAGGCCTATAGTCTGATAAAGTTATTTAGGGAGAAGGATAATAAATGTATTCCTGAAACAAAACCCTGAGTTCTAGACTGTTCTACCACAACCAATAGATAATTCCCAAGCATGTCAAAAAAATTAATGAAGAATTTTGTAGACCAACCATCCTGTCCAAGAATTTTGTCCTTAGAAAATTGCCTTAAACCCTCTTCTACTTCATCCAATGAGATTGCCTTCCCAATTTGTAGTCCTTCATCCTCAAAGAAAAGAGTGTTTGGATATCCACATCATCTTTTTCAGGATCTTGCATGCAATTAGGGTTTGCATGCAAATTCTAGGGTTTGCATGCACATGCATGCACTTTGCATGCATCCCAGTCACCAGTTTGATGCCTCCGGCACCTTAGCCACCTTATTCTAGCACCCGGGAGCCACTTACTTCAGATTTTTAGCCCTCCTAGGCTGAAAGGCGCCCACTTCTCACCTACTACTAGAGAAGGGTGCACTTGTTCACCTACCATTGCAGTTCCACTTTAGTTACACTCAGTTAGCTCCGATTCTCCCTGATTTGAGGCTAGTTTCACTGCCGACTGACTTTTTTGCTTCCGTTGGACCTCCAGATTGACTAGATGACTTGTTCTGACTTCAGTTAGCCTCCCATGCGCCCCCCACTGATCCTCCTTCCCTTGATCAGTGCTACACACTTCAGTTACACTTGTTACACTCAGTTAGACTTAGATTGACACCTGGATGATTGGTTCTTGTGCATTGATGACCACTACTAATTGATGATGAGGAATCCTAGTTGGAGTCAAGCTACTCCTTTTAGTGATTCGAATGACCTACTTAGGAAATTCGAATTGCTTAGTCATTGTGTCAGATTGTATTGTAATTATTCACCCTTATTGGGATATTGAGTACTGATGCATGTTTTGCACAGTTTTACACCATATTTTCTATGTTCATCTATTGTGATTGATTTACTTGTTCAATAGATCTACTGTGACTAATTTTACATGGTATCAGAGCCATTGCAGGGACAAGATCTCTTTTCTACAGGTGTTTGTACAAGAAGATTTGACTGAATTGCTCAAATTGCAAAAAGTTTTGGCATGAGATATCTCAAGGTCATTCGCTCCTGTGCATGCAAAGCTTGAAAATAATTCCAATACCACTCTAGAAGCTTGAGTTTCCACATAATTCCTGGATCTGATTCATTGGACCCATTTAACATTGTTTGATCTCCAATCCCAGGTGTGATGGAACTCTAAAAGGGTGGATTGTTCGACCTTATTGTTCTTGTTTTATTGTGATTTGCAGGTTTATTGTCTCCATCAATTGCATTCGCTACATTGTGCATGCAAGCTCCTCTACAGCAATTGCATTCGCTACACTGTGCATGCAAGCTCCTTCTACATCAGTTTGACTCGCTCCTAGCAATGGAATACTCTTCTTCAAAGCCTATCCTCACCCCATTCAATTATTTTGATTGGAAAGATGATATGGAGATCATATTACGTTCAAAAGGTTACTACCGAGTCACTATTGGTCTTGAATTGGAGCCAAGCAATCTGTCAGATAGAACCAAACACTACAACAAGCTTGATGAAGCTTATGGTCTTCTTTGTCTCTCCATCTCCAAAGATCTTCACTTCCATCTCAGCAGATTGAAGACTCCAAAAGCCATATGGGAGCAACTTGAAACACTATTTGGAAAGTAGGATGAGCTTAGGGCTTTTCAATTAGTGAATGAATTGATTGCCCTTAGTCTTGAGAATTTCAAGACCATCAATGAATTCTTCACAAAATTCAAGAACTTGAACTTGCAATTGAAGAACAGTGGAGTTATCAAAGAGGATAAACAATTGATCCTCTCCATTCTAAGCAAGCTTGGGAAAGATTATTCGGTATTTGTCTCTATGTTCAATTCCGGTTGGCTAACTACCCCGAATTGGAATATGCCTACCTTGATTGCCTTCATTGAGTCCGTCACAAAAGAGCATGACAAGTTGATTCAAATGGGGTCCATAAGCTCCAAAGATTCAGCCCTATATGTTCAAGGACCCAAGATCTCGAATGGTAAAGGAAAGCAAAAGAAGGAGAAGCCCAAATTTGAGCCTCACAAGCAAAAAGACAAAGGCAAACAAACGGATGCACCATCCAATTCGAAGTTCAAGCAAAAGGGCAAAGAAGGTAACCAAAAATCTAAATGTACTTATTGCAATCGTGGCTTTCATCCTGAAAGTTCATGTATGAAGAAGACTATAGATCAAATAGCCCTCCTTTTGGAAAAGAACAACATAACTCTTCCCGACGGTGCAAGGAAGAAGGATAGGAATGATGATCATGAAAGAGGACAAGCACTCATGGCAATGGTTTCGAAGCCCACTACTCTCTTGATAGATTCGGGTGCATCAAATCATATGGCTGCAAATATTGATTCTTTTTCCTCATTCGATCCAAATAGCTCCATCCCCATCCATTTGGGAGATGACTCAAAAATTTCTTCAAAGGGCAAAGGTACGATTCATGTAGATCATGGAAGCTTTCAGAATGTTCTCTATGTACCTTCCTTGGCTTCAAATATTCTTTCTGTGTATCAAATGACACACACTGGTGAACCGAAGCAAGTTACATTCAGCCCTAATACAGTTGAAATTTCTGATATCAAAAGTGGAAGACTAGTTGCAGTCGGAAACGCAAATCACACTGCAAAATGCTATGAGTTTTCACACTTTATTCTGCTTGCAAAGCCCACTGCTCTTCGCACACATGGTAATGAGGTTAGTAGGGTTTAGCATGAAAGATTTGGACATCTTAATTATAAATATTTTCTGCTGCTATCAAATAAATCCATGGTAGATGGGATTCCACAACTCCGTTCCTCGAAGGGAATATGCACTGGTTGCATCATTGGGAAGCACCCCGAGCACAGATTTGACCGCAGCAAAGCTAGCAGAGCTTCTACTATTTTGGGATTGATACATTCTGATATCAGTGGTCCGCTGCCCCATATGTCATTAAATGGTTCAAGGTATGTTTTGACATTTATTGATGATTTTTCCCACTTTACATGGGTATTCTTTCTCAAAAACAAGTCAGAAGTGCTTGGAAAATTCAAGGATTTTAAGGCTTTTGTTGAGACCGCCACTGAGAGCAAGATCAAAGCTCTTAGATATGATAATGGTGGAGAATATATTAAATCCTAGTTGTTGCAACTTTGTGCCCAAAGCAGAATTAAGATCCAACATACAGTTCCCTACACACCCTAGCAGAACGGTGTAGCGGAAAGGAAAAATCGGTCACTGAAAGAGATGGCTACATGCATGATTGAATCAAAAGGTTTGGCTGCAAATATTTGGGCTGAAGCAATCAATGTTGCTGCATATATACAGAACCGTGTTCCACATTCATCCATGAAAGGTATGACTCCTTTCGAAGCATTCTTTGGTCACAAACCGGATGTGTCAAATTTGAGAGTTTTTGGCTCTACTGCATGGGCTAGAATTCCTTCCGAGAAGAGACGAGCTTTGGATCCACAAAGTACCGAGTGCATATTGATAGGATATGGAGAAGAATCAAAAGCATATAAACTCATGGATATCAGATCTAAAAAGATATTCATTGAGCGCAGTGTGGAATTTGAAGAACCGCTTCAAGAATTGCAACTAGTCGAGGAGAAGACTGCCGATTCACCGCCTTCACCAGAAGAAGATCCGTGCAGCGATAATGAAGGTATGAGTTCTGATATTTCTGATATTTTAGCAGCATATTATTATCATGACATATCAGGTTCGGAATCCGACCATTATGATCCCCCTCAGTTACCAAAGTGGGCCCAAAACACTCTACAATCTGCTGGTTCGAACCTTGGAAATCCTGCTGATCCGAGACGAACAAGAGTAGACTTTCAAAGAGCAGGTATGGCTATTTCTATTTCTGATCCATTTATTCCTAAGATTTTTTATTTGATGGCTGGTTCAGATCCTACATCATACTATTCTGCTCATCGAGATCCGAGATGGAAAAGTGCCATGGATGAAGAGTACAATTCTCTTCAAAAGAACAACACATGGGAGCTAGTTTCTCTTCCACCTGGAAGAAAATTAGTGAAGTGTAAATGGGTCTACCATACTAAAGTTGCTACTGATGGCACTATCAACAAATATAAAGCAAGGCTGGTGGCAAAAGGTTTCTCCCAAGTCCAAGGAGTGGACTACACTGAGACCTTTGCACCGGTTGCAAAGATGGATTCCATCTGCCTTGTTTTAGCTATTTCCGCATCCAAGCACTGGGAGGTGCACCACATGGATGTGAAGAGTGCATTTTTACATGGAGACCTTGCTGAAGAGGTATATATGCAGCAACCAGAGGGTTATACATCAGATCCATCATTGGTTTGCAGATTGAAGAAATCTTTGTACGGGTTAAAACAGGCCCCAAGAGCTTGGTACGCAAAGATGGACTCCTTCCTTCTTTCTCAGAATTTCCAAAGATGCAAATCTGATATGAATGTGTATATTCAGTGAGTTAAAGGTAATTTGTTGGTTATTGTACTTTATGTTGATGATCTTCTCATTACTGGTAGCACACTTACTTCAATAAACAAGCTAAAATCTGCCTTAAATCTAGCTTTTGACATGAGCGATTTGGGCTTGCTGAGTCACTTTTTGGGCTTGGAGATAGCCCAAAATTTTGATGGGATCACTATATCTCAGCAAAAATATGCTTCCGACCTGTTATTGAAGTTTAATATGGCTGAATGTAAGGCATCCCCCTTCCCATTCCTCTTAGGAATCAGTCTTGAGAAGGGATATTCTACACCGCTTGCAGATTGCAGTATGTATCGACAGTTGATTGGTTCACTACTTTATTTGACACACCCAAGGCCTGATATCTCATATGCCATGAGTGTCATGTCAATATATATGCAGCATCCACATGAGCTTCATTGGCGAGCAGCCAAGCGGATCTTGCAGTATGTGCAAGGTACGAGACATTTTGGCATACATTATGCTGCAGATTCTGAGCTTGATTTCATTGATTTTATTGATTCAGATTGGGAAGGTGATAGCATTGATCAGAAGTCCACTTCCGGTTATGTTTTCATGATTGGTCATGGTGCTATTTGCTGGTCTAGCAAAAATCAAGCAGCCATTGCACTTTCTTCAGCAGAGGCAGAGTATCGAGGGGCAGTCAATGCCTGCATTCAGGCAGTTTGGTTGCAGGGTATTCTTTCCGAGTTTGGTTTTAGTGGCACTACTTCGACTGTCCTATTTTGTGACAATCAAAGTGCTATCAAGCTCTCCACAGATCCAGTTCAGCGGTAGAGGACCAAACACATTGAGATTCATATGCATTACATTCAACAGTTGGTGCATGACCGCACCATCATTCTGCAATATTGCCCTACTGATGAGCAAATTGTAGACATCTTCACCAAGAGCTTCACTGAGAAGAAGTTCTCTTACCTCCGTTCGCTGTTGGGGGTGAGTTCCATCATGGTGGAGACAGATTGATTCATTATTATGCTTTGGCTTGAGGGGGGGCTTTCTTCCCACTGGGTTTTCCCTCTTTTCCTCACTTAGTTTATTTTTAGCATTTTTTGGATTATTGTATTGGTGTGACCTTTGGTCTTAGTTACCAGGGCCCCACATTATTTTTTGCACATCATAGTATAGCTTGAGGGGGGGTGTTCAGATATCCACATCATCTTTTTTAGGATCTTACATGCAATTAGGGTTTGCATGCAAATTCTAGGGTTTGCATGCACTTGCATGCACTTTGCATGCATCCCAGTCACCAGTTTGATGCCTCCAGCACTTTAGCCACCTTATTCTAGCACCCGGGAGCCACTTACTTCATATTTTTAGCCCTCCTAGGCTGAAAGGCGCCCACTTCTCACCTACTGCCAAAGAAGGGTGCACTTATTCACCTACCACTGCAGTTCCACTTCAGTTACACTCAGTTAGCTCCGATTCTCCCTGATTTGAGGCTAGTTTCACTCCCGACTGACTGTTTCACTTTCGTTGGACCTCCAGATTGACTAGATGACTTGTTCTGACTTCAGTTAGCCTCCCATGTGCCCCCCACTGAGCCTCCTTCCCTTAATCAGTGCTACACACTTCAGTTACACTTGTTACACTCAGTTAGACTCAGATTGACACCTGGATGACTGGTTCTTGTGCATTGATGACCACTACTGATTGATGATGACTACTCCTAGTTGGAGTCAAGCTACTCCATTCAGTGATTCGAATGACCTGCTTAGGCAATTCAAATTGCTTAGTCATTCTGTTAGATTGTATTGTAATTATTCACCCTTATTGGGATATTGAGTACTGATGCATGTTTTGCACAGTTTTACACCATATTTTCTATGTTCATCTGTTGTGATTGATTTACTTGTTCAATAGATTTGCTGTGACTAATTTTACAAAGAGTAGGATAGTGTTTAATGAATTTGAGCTGTGAAACAATGTCATTGCCTCCAGGATCTTTAAAGTGATTAAATAAATGTTTGACAATAGACTTTTCCAAATCTTTCCGAGTAGCAATCCAGTTACCATTGACATCCCTCAAGTCCCATATCGAATTTAAATTGTTTCTATAGCTAGCATATATATGAAAAAAATTGTTTTATTCTCCTTGAGCAATCCATATTGCCCTGCTCTTCAATCTCCAATATTATTCCTCCTACTTAAGAATTTGTGCTCTTCTATTATCCGGATCAGATAGCAAATGATTTTTCTTCATAGAAAATAAGCTTGTGAGATTGGACTCCTAAACACTATCAATATTACCCTCAATATCCAAAACTTCCTATATAGATTTTTTTTTCTTCTCCTTCTCCTAATACATAAGAATCATATTTTCAGACATTTGAGCTTAACAGTGTTAAATTTTCTGAATTTACTTCAATATGATCTAGGATATTAACTGAGAGAACAACATGTACAGCATATCTACAGCATATCAATCATGGAGACAATAATGCAAGCACACAAGAGACACAAAGATTTACTTGGGGAAAACCATAAAGGTGAAAAACCCCAATAACTTCCTCAGAGATAGATAGAGCAATGATACAACCAACCAAGAGAGATAGCCATAACCTAGCAGCAGATCCTCCTCCTCCATAAGTGCGCCACTCCTCCTTGAGTGCATGTGTGAGAAGTGAGTGAGTGAATAGAGTGCCTCCCACACTCTATTTATCCTTGACTTGACTTGCCTTTTTACCTAACTCATGTAGGCTCGAACTTAACCACATAACATAATGCTGAGTGGGCCGACCCCCAATAGGGTGGTCTAATAACCCTTTGACCCACATGGCCGACCCCCAATAGGGTGGTCTAATAACCATTTGACCCACATGACTTATACAGGGCCGACCCCAAACAAGGTGGTCTAATAACCCATCAAGTATAAGTTCCGACACTTATAATATAAATGACGACACTTCCTTATAGAGGAATAATACCATCTCTATAGGAATACAATATATATGTGAAATACATTCCGAAGTTACATATACATCAACACTCCCTCTTAACTAGGAAGGTATTTCTCAGCACAGTTCTTCTAGCACAAGTCATCTTCTCTGGATCGTCGTCACTGGATAATCGTCATCGAGTCATCATCATCGTCACTGCTGCTGCTATCTCAATCAATCTCTAAATCTACTCATCATAGGAATTTCTACAGAGCCAGTCCTTTTTCATACTGGATGTAGGCCCACCACCTGCAGGTCTTCATCATCACTGGCCATACTGTGGAATCCTCAGGACTTATTACGTGCATCACAAAACCTCGAAAGAGCATCCCAGGATGTTACGGGTACACAACTCCGACCTGTAGGATCTCCCAGGGCGCTATTACATGTGACCCCACCACAAAACCTCGAAAGAGCATCTCAGGATGTTACGGGTACACAACTCCAACCTGAAATCTCCCAGGGCACAAATTACATGTGGTCCACCACAAAACCTCGCAAGAGCATCTCAGGATGTTACGGGTACACAACTCCGACCTGAAATCTCCCAGGGCGCTATTACATGTGGTCATGGCAAAACCTCGAAAGAGCATCTCAGGATGTTACGGGTACACAACTCCGACCTGAAATCTCCCAGGGCCCAAATTACATGCCATAGGACAAAACCTCGCAAGAGCATCTCAGGATGTTACGGGTACACAACTCCGACCTGAGATCTCCTAGGGCACAAATTACATGTCCTCCCAGAGCAATGTCTCGAAAGAGCATCCCAGGCTGTTACGGGTACACAACTCCGACCTATAGGATCTCCTAGACATGCTCATCTGCACAACCTGATCCACGGCCACAGAGTATCAACCTGATACTCACCATACATCATCCTGATGTACTCATGATCGTCCTGATCATCATCACTGCAACGTCCTGCTGCATGTCATCTGGAGCAACATCCTGAAGCTCACCATCCATGATCATCCTGATCATCATCACTGCAACGTCCTGCTGCATGTCATCTGGAGCAACATCCTGAAGCTCACCATCCATGATCATCCTGATCATCATCACTGCAACGTCCTGCTGCATGTCATCTGGAGCAACATCCTGAAGCTCATCATCCATGATCATCCTGATCATCACTGCAACATCCTGCTGCATGATCCACCTGATCATCAATGCATCCACCTGATGCATACCAAGTATCTACCTGATACATATCATCATACATGATCCTCCTGATCATAAAATGTATCCACCTGATACATGATACATATCACCATACATGATCCACCTGATCATACAATGTATCCACCTGATACATATACAGATACATTGTCCAAGCATCCAACATGATGCATATACAAAATACATACACATGATCCAACTGATCATATCCAGCATCCAACATGATGCATCCATACATAAATGATCCACCTGATCATATCTAGCATCCAACATGATGCATACATACATACATAAAAAATGATCCAACTGATCATATCCAAGCAGAAACCAGAACATCATCTTGATGCTCATCATCTAGCGCTTACATCCACAGCCATGTGAAGGATCCTCCTTCCAACATGCTTGGAATGGCTTCAGCAAATGTGTCCATCACTTCTTCCTCAAAGTATCCTCGATCTGAAGCACGCCAAGCCTCTCTCTGAAGTACTCGAACTTCACCCTGGCTAGTGGCTTCGTCAGCACATCTGCAATCTGCTTGTCCGTCGCAACATATAGGAGCTTCACAGCTCCTCTCTGCACCATATCCCTGATATAGTGATATTTGATCTCTATGTGTTTCGAACTGTCATGAAACACTGGGTTCTCGGACAACTTCACACAACTCTGGTTATCACAGAAGATACCAGTAGCCTCCAACGGGAGATCAAATAACTCAGACAGTAGCTTTCGTAGCCATACTGCCTCACAGCTAGCTGAACAGGCTGCAACATACTCTGCCTCAGCTGTACTCAGTGCTACGCAGGACTACTTCCTGCTAAACCAAGAGATCACGCCTGATCCCATACTGAAGCAGCACCCAGATGTGCTCTTCCTATCTGCAGCACTGCCAGCTCAATCTGAATCAACATAACCCTGTAGGTTAAACTTTTGATTCGCCTCATACCTGAGCCCATAATCCACTGTACCCTTCAGGTACCTCAGATAATGCTTTACAGCAACCAGGTGAACACTCCTCGGATCCATCAGGAACTGGCTCAATGTGTTCACAGCAAAGCAAATGTCTGGTCTCGTGTTCGTCAGGTGCATCAAGGACCCAATCATCTGGCGATACATAGAGACATCAATCGGCTCAGATGAAGCATCACATAGAAGCTTCAGATTTGATGCCATAGGTGTGGCCATGGCCTTGCAATCCATCATCGCGAACCTCTTTGGGATCTCTACTGCATACTTCCCTTGTCCAAGGAATATTCTATCTGCACTCTGCCACACCTCCATGCCAAAAACAAATAGTGCATCATCCCCAAGTTCTTCATCTCGAACTCGGTAGTAAGCTTCCACTACGTGTCGGCAATCAATCTATCTTCACCATACCAAGTTCTGCACATATATGATTTCCTATCATGTGTCTCAGAACCAAGTGGTTGCTCTACATACACTTCTTCTTCAACTACACCATTCAAGGAAGTTGTCTTGAATCCATCTGGTGTATCTTCTATTTCATCACTTTTATATTTCTCAATGCTGCCATCTGCAACATGCTTGATCTGATAGTTCCATTTGGAAGTCATAGCAAACTTCCCTTCATGTCTTGGGATTACATCCCAAACATCATTCTTCATGATCGATGGATCATGGCATTTCATTTCTTCATCCCAGATCCTAGGAACTTCAATATCTTCAATAGATATCTTTGTTGCTGGAACAAATGTTGTAGTTCTTCTTTTGTAGGAGATGGCATACGATCTTTCCTACACAACAAGTTAAATTGCATGATTAGAAAACATCTCATAGCTTTCAGAACAAATTCTTACACATAAAGAAATATGCCATACAGTCATGCAATTATCTTAGCCAATGTTTCAATACAACATTTATCCATATTCCGTAACTTTCTAGATGCCTTCCAATCTCTACCAGAACATTGTTAAGAGTGTGCACAACTCCCAACATGTCAGCAAAGAGGTTTCATTCTAGATAAGTAGCAATGGAATGTTGTACAGTGCCATAGGCCACTTACCCATGCATATTAGGAGTATACTGTTCATCAATGCAATTATTCTAATATGCATAATACATATCCTAAGTCTAGGAACATGAGCATATACATCATTGAACAATTTTATTTAAACAGACACATATGCAAGAAATGATGATTAAAATACTTATCTTTGTTTGTTCGTTGGGTGGACTCCCTCTGAGTCTTCGCTTTCTTGCAGGAGCTGCTGGAGTCCTAATCTGAAGTAGCTTCTTCTACACCTTTCTGTTGTGGAATGAAGAAAGATGGTCAACTCCCTCTGAATATCTGCATCCTTGCAGAGACTATTGAAGTGTGCTCCTTTTCTTTCTTGCAGGAACAACTGGAGTGTGCTCCTTTGCTTTCTTGCAGGAGCAACTGGAGTGTGCTCCCTCTTGATCTTTGCTTCCTGAGTTACCTGTTCTTGAACTCATATTCATCCTTGGTCCCTATGCATGCTTATTAGTATCATGATTGTGTTATCCTTGTGATATCATATAAAATCATACATTCATTAGTATACTATTAAAACACAATAATTTCAAGCATGTATAGTCATGATCATTTCAAATAGAATAATAAGCATTAGCGTTCATGGTTTATGTGGGATTCTTATGGTTAGTCAAATCATAAGAAGCATAACATGTCTAAACTTGTAATTACTCAAACCTATGACTCTTCAGGTTAGTTGAATCATCAATCAAGATAAGAGATATAATATGCATAAAACCTCTGATTATTCAAACCTATAATTTCATGATTCTTCTGGTTAGTCATATCATCAATTATGGTAAGAAACATAATATGCATACAATCATGATTATTCAAACCTGTGACTTCATGAATAATCATTATCAACAACAGTATAAGATCCTAACACAAGGTAAGATTCTATCTTGATATAGGAAAAACATACCTGGATTAGCATGCTAGCTATTTATGTCTAACATACTCACATGATGTCTTCTTGTTCTTCTTCAATGACTTGTGCTAGTAACCTGTATATCTCATAGGTTAACTATTACAAAACTAAGTTATACATACCTCGTAAATGGATCTTCTATGAGATCCATGACAATGGATGAATCTTTGTCCTCATGTTATCATGATCATATGTTCTTGGACCAGAACATGATTTGTCTTTCTTGGTGTACCTTTCATGTTAGTAGACAACATAAACCTCATACAACACCATAATGCATTAGTACAATCATAAGTGTCAACACCCTAACCAATGAATATCTTCTATCATGCATTCATAATTTTGTTAAGGTGATACGACAAATCTAAAATCAAAATTGTACTGACCGTAATAACATGAAGACATACCATAAACTTAATCATGGAAAATATCAAAACATACCTCGATGAGTCATACTTGTTGAGATCGCTTGTAATCTTCTTATGTAAGGCCTTAGCCTCATCTCCCTCTGAAACAGGAACTTCTTTACTCATGCAGATGATCAATCCATCTTCTTCTAGGATTAACCCAATCCACTTGATTTGCAAGAACTGGACCTGGAGCTGGATATGGGTTTGTCAGAGAAACCCCAAAAATTTAAACTTTGAATTTCAAACTTTCGAAAGGATAGAAATATGCGCCTTGATGAGCTGATCAAACTGGTATATTCAGAATTTGAAAACTGCAAAGTTTCACTCCTCAATTTTGCCTTTGAGACTTCCGGATTCACTAGACGTGACCCTGAACTAGGGTTTGATGAAGCCCACTCTTTTTCCCCATCAAAATGTTTGATCCAAATCTCTAAGCTTCTATTTTTCTGAGGAGCTTCCAGCCATGGTCACAGATTTCAAAAATTCCCATTTTTACAGAAGCCCTAATTTTCCACTTTTCTGATCAAAGTCCCGAACTAGGGTCTAATCAAGCCCAGCCTTCTGCCCAACCAAAAATTCTGATCTTGGTCTCTAAATTTCTATTTTGATGAGTAGCATCCAGCCGTGGTCTCCGATTACAAAAATTCCAACTTTCTCCAAAGCCCTAAATTCCGGAAGCCATGAATGAAGGTACCAAAAAATAATTCTGTTTTGACAGAAATATGTACCTGATTGTTTCCGGTGTAACTCTGAAATTTTTGATCCACAGGGTCTGAAAAAGTTCCCTGAGATAGCCTGACCTGTTATCTTTCCATCCTGACAGGTCTGACCTCAATTGGATTCTCTGAGAGAGAGTTATGCCAAATGTCGCAACGTGACCTGTTTTGGGATAAAACAGGAGAACAAACTTGTACGGTGTTCCACGTGTCACTGTTTTAACTTCGGCCTCTGAAAACGTTTTCTGAGATATCTCGGCCTGTTACCTTTCCATCCTGACAGGTCTGACCTCAATTGGACTCTCTGAGAGAGAGTTATGCCAAATGTCGCAACGTGACCTGTTTATGGGATAATACAGGAGAGCGAACTTGTATGGCGTGCCACGTGTCACTGGTTCAACTTCGGCCTCTGAAAACGTTTTCTGAGATAGTACAGACTGTGTACTACCTTTCACTTTTTACGAAATTTCATTTGGAGCTTTTTCCCAAGGTCACCTGATTTTGACTCAGATCTGGAAGAGGCAGAAACCCTATATTGTACAGATCATAAATCATAAAGTACAACGAATTAGAGGTTGTCCTTTGGACACAAGATACTTGGAGATCTTAGCTTCGTCCTGTAACAATTTCAGATCCAAAAACTTCTCCAAAACGGATTTATAGCGAAAGTGCTACGATGACTGGTTTTTGCTATATCAAGCCCTAGCATCGTAAGTGCAACAAGTGTCATACATGCCATATCATGCCTTCTTTCAGGCTAGCTCTGATACCATGTTAAATTTTCTGAATTTACTTCAATATGATCTAGGATCTTAACTGAGAGAACAACATGTACAGCATATCTACAGCATATCAATCATGGAGACAATAATGCAAGCACACAAGAGACACAAAGATTTACTTGGGGAAAACCATAAAGGTGAAAAACCCCAATAACTTCCTCAGAGATAGATAGAGCAATGATACAACCAACCAAGAGAGATAGCCATAACCTAGCAGCAGATCCTCCTCCTCCATAAGTGCGCCACTCCTCCTTGAGTGCATGTGTGAGAAGTGAGTGAGTGAATAGAGTGCCTCCCACACTCTATTTATACTTGACTTGACTTGCCTTTTTACCTAACTCATGTAGGCTCGAACTTAACCACATAACATAATGCTGAGTGGGCCAACCCCCAATAGGGTGGTCTAATAACCCTTTGACCCACATGGTCGA
This sequence comes from Larix kaempferi, assembly GCA_027924585.1. Classification (NCBI taxonomy): domain Eukaryota; kingdom Viridiplantae; phylum Streptophyta; class Pinopsida; order Pinales; family Pinaceae; genus Larix; species Larix kaempferi. The sequence goes on from BSBM01000779.1 coordinate 3,238,790, forward strand.
CCCCCAATAGGGTGGTCTAATAACCCTTTGACCCACATGGTCGACCCCCAATAGGGTGGTCTAATAACCCTTTGACCCACATGACTTATACAGGGCCGACCCCAAACAAGGTGGTCTAATAACCCATCAAGTATAAGTTACGACACTTATAATATAAATGACGACACTTCCTTATAGAGGAATAATACCATCTCTATAGGAATACAATATATATGTGAAATACATTCTGAAGTTACATATACATCAACAAACAGTTAATCTATCCATGGAACCAAGCTCTTCAGATAACTCAATAGAATTCCATTTTGATCTAACCATAGCACTGAAATCTTCATCCTCAATCCACACATGATTGAGTTTAAAAGGGTACTTATATGTTTTAGATATTCCATCAATTTGAAAATAGATGGGAGAGTTGTTAGAGATAGACGAATGAACAACCCAAGATTTGAATCTACTTAGTGAACCGACTAAATATTCAACAATCATAAATTTGTCTATCCTTTTACTTTGTCCAAATGATACAGTCCTACCATTTCTCCAAGTAGGGCACATTTTAGTAGGAACAACATCTAGCAATTGGCATTTTTGAAAAAGATGTTGAAAATAGTCTAAAAGAGGATCTAGCCTAGAGAAACCCCCCTAGAATTCTGAAGCAGACGAAGTAAGATTGAGATCACCAATTAGAATTAGATTAGAATATCTTAAAAGTAAATTGGCATCCACCTTGTCCCCAAAAAAATTCCTATCTTTTTAAGGACCATAGCAATTGATTATAGAAAACTTATGATCAAAACCTCTGAATCTACCCTCCAGTAAAATACATGCACACGTACCAAATGGTTTGAAATCAGCTACAACTGGGTTCCAAATGGCCAATAATCTCCCTAAAAGGCCATCTGCATCCATTGCACAAATTTTCCAACCAAGGAAAAATTTCAAAAAGTCTTCAATAGCTTTATCTCCTAGACACATCGTTTCTTGGATAGAGAGCACGTTAGGTTTTGAATTCTCAAATAGTCTCTTGAGTGCTTGAAAATTTTACCCCCCCCCAAGCCCCCTTATATTAAAGGACATCAAATCGTTGATCAACAATATAATTGGGCACAACAACTCTGTTGGGCCTAGTAAGATTTGGGTACCATTTTTGGTAAAGAAATTTTGGTGTGGACAGAACCAAGACAAAGTGGTTTGATGCAGTGGTCAGCTCCGACGAAGTGGCTGGGAAAATAGGAAGATGGGCATTTTTATTATGTCAAAGGGCGGGGTTGAGTAAGTTATTTAAGGATTTGTCCACTTACATTAAAGATTCAAGTAGTTGGTTAGTGGGGTGGTGGGAGCGGGGCAAGCTACGTACGCCCTATAAATATGTAATAAGTGGGAAATTTTGAGGTTGTTAGTGAATAGTAAGTTATTCGGGAAATTGCTAGTCTATGTATGTATTTGGCGAACTGCTTATGTTTTTGGTATGTTGAAGTTGTTGTGAGAAGCCGAGTTGCATGATCTGTAGGTTGTGTGCGCAAATCCATTGTAACTGAAGAGGAAAGTATGTAAGTTTGTAAAACATGAAGTGCTTATCTATTAGCTGCAACTCATAATTAAAAAAAGCACTTCCGTGGTTTTTACCATCTTGGGTTTCCACATTAAATCATGGCGTTAATTATGGTGTGATGTTTTGCGATGTGTTATGTGTTTTTTACTTTGCTTATGATTTGCATAAATTGATGAATGGATATGCTTAGATGAATGCGAAATATATTACATGTCATAGAAATTATGGTTAACTTATGGTATTTATTGAAGTGCATGCTTTGTGGAGGTTATTGATCTATGTCGGAGTTATGGGTTGTTTGTTGAATGATATGTCTATTGAGCTATTCCACTTCTACACTGTAGAAACCTGGTTCCTGCAGTCTCCATAGGTACTTCGCATGGACCTCATCTACTTTGAAGATTTTTCCAAAAGGCATAAAACCCTTTCGGGTCGGTATCTGTGGTATTTGTTGGTGTTGTTTTGTGTGTTTGGACCCTATTTGAAGTAGAAGTGCACTGAGAAATGGTTTTGTTGACGGGCCCGAGAGTTGTGTTAAAGGGGAATGTGGGATATGTTAAATTTTGAGCATTAATTCACAATACTCTTGGATCTTTACTGATAGAATAACATATACAGTATATCAATGCATAACAATCACAATAAGCATGACAAGCATCACAAGAATCAAAAGCATGAGAGACAAGAGACACATAGTTTCTGTGGGGAAAACCCCAAGGTGAAAAACCCCACAACTTCCTCAGAGATAGAGAGAGCAATGGCTCAACCAAAGTACAACCAAAATACACTTGAGATAGTCTCCTAGTAGCAAATGATTCTCCTCCTCACTAATGTGCCACTTTCTAAGTGAGAGAAGTGTGTCTTTCCGAATGATAAAAATAGATATCTACCGATCTCTATTTATACTAACTTGTTTTCCCAATGACCTTATGGGGCCGACTTGTCTAGCTAGGTACATCCACAATATAATATATATTTCAGGGCCGACCCCACACATGGTGGTCTAATAACCCATCGCCAAGTACACACACTTGCGACACTTGTCAATACACATGACGACACTTTATTATAGAAGAATAACACATCTCTTATAAGGGTACAATAAATATATATGAAATACATTCCGAAGTTACATATACATCAACACTCCCTCTTAACTAGGAAGGTATTTCTCGACACAGATCTGCTAGACAAGTCTTCTTCTCGGGATCATCGTCATCGATGCATCATCATCATCATCATCATCGTCACTGCTACTGCTATCTCAACCAATCTCTTCCTCTACTTGTCAGAGGAAGTTCTACAGAGCCAGTCCTTTTTCATACTGGATGTAGGCCGATCACCTGCAGGTCTTCGTCATCACTGGCCATACTGTGGAAATCTTAGGACTCATTATGTGCGTCACAAAACCTTAAAAGAGTCTCTTGACTAGCAACAACCCTGAAGAGCATCTGAGGCCTTTTTCATCCTATCCAGATCTCTAGGACTTATTACATGTGACCCCACCACAAAACCTCAAAAGAGAATCTCAGGACTGATTATGAGCACAAGGCTCAACCTATTGGATCTCCCAGGGCACAAATTACATGTGGTCACCACAAAACCTCGAAAGAGCATCCCAAGACTAATTATGAGCACAAGGCTCAACCTATCAGATCTCCCATGGCACAAATTACATGTGGTCATGGCAAAACCTCGAAAGAGCATCCCAGGACTAATTACAAGCACACGGCTCAACCTATTGGATGTCTCAAGGCACAAATTACATGCCATAGGAAAAAACCTCGAAAGAGCATCTGCTATATATCCCAGGGCACAAATTACATGCCATAGGAAAAACCTCGAAAGACTATCTATAGATCTCCCAGGGGACAAATTACATGTCCTCCCAAGAAAAACCTCGAAAGAGCATTTGCCAGATATCCCAGGGTACAAATTACATGCCATAGGAAAAAACTCGAAAGACTATCTACAAATCTCCCAGGGCACAAATTACATGCTTATCTGCACAACCTGTTCCACGGCCACAAAGTATCAACCTAATTCTCACCATACATCATCTTGATGTACACATGATCATCCCAATCATCATCACTGCAACATCCTACTGCATGTCATCTAGAGCAACATCCTAAACCTCGTCATCCATGATCATCCTGATCATACAATGAATCTACCTGATGCATACCAAGTATCTACCTAATACATATCATCATACATGATCTACCTGATCATACAGTGTATCCACCTGATACAAATATAAATACATGATACATATCAACATACATGATCTACCTGATTATACAATGTATCCACCTGATAGATATACAGATACATTGTCCAAGCATCCAACATGATGCATATACAAAATACATACACATGATCCAACCGATCATATCCAGCATCCAACATGATGCGTACATACATATAAATGATCCATCTAATCATATCCAGCATCCAACATGATGCGTACATACATATAAATGATCCAGCTAATCATATCCAGCATCCAACATGATGCGTACATACATATACATATAAATGATCCAACTGATCATATCCAGCATCCAGCATGATGCATACATACATATATAAATCATCCAACTGATCATACAAAGCAGAAACCAGAACATCATCCTGATGCTCATCATCCAGCGCTTACATCCACAGCCATGTGAAGGATCCTCCTTCCAACATGCTTGCAATGGCTTTAGCAAATGTGTCCATCACTTCTTCCTCGAAGTGTCATCAACCTGAAGAACACCAAGCCTCTCCCTGAAGTACTCGAACTTCGCCTTGGCTAGTGGCTTCATCAGCACATCTGCAATCTGCTCGTCTGTCACAACGTATAGGAGCCTCACAGCTCCTCTATGCACCATATCCCTGATATAGTGATATTTGATCTCTATGTGTTTCGACCTGTCATGAAACACTGGGTTCTCGGACAACTTCACACATATCTGGTTATCACAAAAGATACCAGTAGCATCCAACGAGAGATCAAATAACTTAGACACTAGCTTTAGTAGCCATACTACCTCACAACTAGCTGAACAGGCTGCAACATACTCTGCCTCAGCTGTACTGAGTGCTATGCAGGACTGCTTCCTGTTAAACCAAGAGATCACACCTGATCCCATATTGAAGCAGCACCCAGATGTGCTCTTCGTATCTACAACACTGCCATCCCAATCTGAATCAGCATAACCCTGCAGGTTAAACTTTTGATTCGCTTCATACTTGAGCCCATAATCCACTGTACCCTTCAGGTACCTCAGAACATGCTTTACAGCAACCAAGTGAACACTCCTCGGATATGTTAGGAACTGGCTCAATGTGTTCACCGCAAAGCAAATATATGGTCTCGCGTTTGTCAGGTACATCAAGGACCCAATCATTTGACGATACATAGAGACATCAACTGGCTCAGATGAAGCATCACATAGAAGCTTCAAATTCGATGCCATAGGTGTGGCCATGGCCTTGCAATCCATCATCCCGAATCTCTTTAGGATATCTACTATGCACTTCTATTGACCAAGGAAGATCCCACCTACACTCTGCCACACCTCCATACCTAGGAAATAATGCATCATTCCCAAATCTTTCATATCGAACTCGGCAGCAAGCTTCCTCTTAGTATCTGCAATCAATTTTTTATCTCCTGTTACAAATAAGTCATCCACATACAGGAGTAAAATCACAGGATTATGTTCCTCAACCTTGTAGTAAAAGTTGGAATCTTCTTTACTCTTGGTAAATCCCAAACTAGATAGGAAACTGTCCATCCTACCATACCAAGTTCTGGGAGCTTGCTTCAAGCCATACAAGGCTTTATTCAATCTGCACACATATGACTCCCTGTCATATATTTTGAAACCGAGTGGCTGCTCCACATATACTTCCTCTTCAACTACACCATTCAAGAAAGCAGTCTTGACATCCATCTGGTGTATTTTCCATTTCATTGCTGCAGCCATGGCAAGTACTATTTTGATGGAAGTATACCTAGCTACAGGTGCAAAAGTTTCTTCATAATCTATTCCCTCTTTCTGAGAGAAGCCGTGAGCTACAAATCTTGCCTTGTATTTCTCTACACTGCCATCTACAGTACGCTTGATTTTGTCGATCCATTTAGAAGTCACAAGAGACTTCTCTTTAGGTCCTGGGACAACATCCCAAACATCATTCTTCATTATTGATTGGTATTCCTCAACCATGGCATCCTTCCATTCTTTCTTTTCCGTTGCTTCTTCATAACTAGAGGGTTCTTTGTTCATAATGTCACAGAGTAAAGCAACATAGTTGGTATGTGATTTGGTTCTCTTCTTTGCTCTATGTTCTTCTTCTGGAATGCCAAATCTTTTTGCATCTTGAATGAGCTCTCTAGCCCATGCAGGTTTCCTCTTGTGAGATTTATCCTCACGAGGTGGATCTACAGGTTCTTGCGGATCTTCAATCTCATGAACAAATTCTGGAATTGCTTTAGTCATGGTAGTATCTTGAAATCTAGTTTCCTTAGGTTCTTCATAAACTTCGATAGGTGACTTCCTTGATTTTATGAATGCTGAGTTTTCATCAAATGTTACATCCTTGCTGACATCAATCTTCTTGAACCCTGGAAAGTATATTCTGTAAGCCTTCGAGCTTTCACTGTAATGCACAAAGATACCCTTATTTCCTGAAGGATCTAGTTTGGTCCTCTTTTCCTTTGGGACATGAGTGTATACTGGACAACCAAATATTCTGAGATGGCTGACTTTAGGTTTCTTACCAAAAAAGACCTCTTCTAGATTTTTGTTGTCCAATATCTTGTGGGGTGTTTTGTTATGCACATATATAGCTATTCTAGTTGCTTCTGCCCATAGATGTATAGGTAGATCAAGGTCAAGCAGCATTTCCCTTGTTGCTTCCATGATTGTTCTATTCTTCCTTTCTGCAACTCCATTCTATTGAGGATTATAAGGAGCATTCAAATCCCTCTTAATCCCTGAATCACTGCAAAGCTTCTTGAAGTCACCTGAGGTGAATTCTCCACCATTGTCGGATCTGAATGTTTTGATCTTCTTGTCAGTTTGATTCTCCATCAAGGTTTTGAATTCCTTGAACTTATCAAATACCTCATCTTTGTTCTTCAAAAAGTATACCCAAGTCTTTCTAGAGAAGTCGTCAATAAACGAGACATAGTAAACATACCCACTCAGAGAATTGGATGACATAGGACCACATACATATGAGTGGAAGATTTCCAGGATATCTTTTGCCTTGCTTTCGCTGCTTGGGAAAGCCTTCTTAATGTTCTTTCCTTTTGCAAATCCTTTACAGACACCTTCATGTTTTCTCTTGATTTCAGGAAGACCCTCTACAACCTTGCTTGCAATTGGATGTGTCATATAGTGCATATGAGCAAGTCTTCTATGCCAAAGTTCACTTGGCTCCATGGATTCATGTACCATGGCATGTTCAGGTTGTCCCTTCAATTTATACAAACCTCCCTCTTGCTCTCCAATCACTACTGCATCATCTATGGTCTTTCCCTTTGGCCACATTGCAACCCTCATACCTTTTGCATCCAATGCAGAGATGGAGAGTAAGTTCTTCTTGAGCCCAGGTACATAAAGGACTTCTTTCTTCTTCAAAGATTTTCCAGAATATAGGTTGTAGGAGGCTTCACCACTTCCTTTGATTGGGTATTGATAATCATCCCCAAGTTTTACCTTATGGGTTGATTCATGTTCAGATAGATTCATGAAAGATTCCTTAAACCCAATCATGTGTTTGGAAGCCCCATTGTCAATCAACCAATCATTACAACCATGGGAGATAGTACCTGCGAGAGCGAAAATTAGAACATACTCTTCTTCACTTGATGAGTTATCATCACTATAACTTTCTTCCCTAGCCTTCTTGTTTGGGGGTTCATCATCTTTGGCAGCGTGAGCATGATATCTGCTTTTGTTACTCTTCTTCTTCTTGTTGAAGTTGTTGTTGTTGTCTTTCTTCTTATTGGGACAATCTGAAGCAAAGTGTCCCTTCTCATTACAATTGAAGCATCTTAGATCTTTCTTATCTTTACGATAATGGTGATGTGAGAATCTCCTATTATGATATGATTCCTTCTTGGACTTGCCTTTCTTGGCATGTGCTGGGAGAGCTTGATCTTCATTTCCCATCTTTTCTTCTCAGGCCACAAGCCTAGCTTCTTCTTGAGAGCATTCTTCTCGCAATCTATTGAAGGAGATCAACTTCTTCCTTGCACAAATTCCTTGAATAAAGGAATCCAATGACCTAGGTAGGCCATTTAGAGTGGTCATCACCACTTCACCATTCTCCACCATTTCATCCACTACTTTTAGTTGTTCCTTGATCTAGGAGACCATTGAAGAATAAGATTGAATGGTTTCTCCATTCTGAAACTTTACTCCTTTCAATTGGTTCCGCGGGGTCATCTTCCGATTTATGTTCTTCCCTTCAAATAGCTTGGTCAGAGAGTCAAACATCTCCTTGGGTGTCTTTAGAGAAGACACATGGGGTATGAGATGGTCTTTGATAGAATCAACAATGATTCTCTTTGCCTTGACCAAGTTCTTCTTATGCAATACCTAAGGCTCTTCATCCTCTAGGATAGGGATGTCTTCTTTTACATATGAGTCCAACTCATTCTCTTCCAGGATTAACCCAATCCTATACTTCTAAGCTCGGAAGTTATCAGCTCCTTTAAGCTTATCCTCAATCTTGGTGTGGTGAGACATATTAAAGAGTACTTCAAATGGAAATATAAAAGATTTAGGTCTTACCACTTGAAATGCTGAAAACTGGATCTCGTCCTCAATTAGGGTTTGTTGGAAAAACCCTAAAAGTTCAAAAAGTGAATTTCAACTTTCTGAAAGGATAGAAAGATGTGCCTTGATGACCTGATCAGCCTGGTGCATTCAGAATTTGAGATTAGCAAAGCTTTACCCTTCAGATTTTCCTTTTTGTCCTCCCAGGTTCAGTGGGGAGAGCCCTGAATTAGGTTTTGAGTTTCCTGGAGATCTACCCAGCCACAAATCTCGATCCAAAGCTCTAAACTTCTATTTTTGCAAGGAGCTTCCAGCTATGTCTTTAGATTTCAGAAATTCTTATTTTTGTGGAAACCCTAATTTTTTAGGGCCAAATTTGAAAATGCTCAGAATTGAATTCTGATTAGACAGATAGATTCTCCTTGGTGAGTAGAGTCAATCTACTATACTGTTTTTCCAAAATTTGTGGAGAGAAACCCAATAAACAAGAAACTCAAGTTTTCGTCACTGCAAAATGTCTTATTCTCAGGTTAGCTCTGATACCATGTTAAATTTTGAGCATTAATTCACAATAATCTTGGATCTTTACTGAGAGAATAACATATACAGTATATTAATGCATAAAAATCACAATAAGCATGACAAGCATCACAAGAATCAAAAGCATGAGAGACAAGAGACATAGAGTTTCCGTGGGGAAAACCCTAAGGTGAAAAGCCCCACAACTTCCTCAGAGATAGAGAGAGCAATGGCTCAACCAAAGTACAACCAAAATACACTTGAGATAGTCTCCTAGTAGCAAATTATCCTCCTCCTCACTAGTGCGCCACTTTCTGAGTGAGAGAAGTGTTTCTTTCAGAATGATCAAAATAGAGATCTCCCGATCTCTATTTATACTAACTTGTTTGCCCAGTGACCTTATGGGGCTGACTTGTCTAGCTAGGTACATCCACAATATAATATATATTTCAGGGCCGACCCCACACATGGTGATCTAATAACCCGTTGCCAAGTACACACATTTGCGACACTTGTCAATACACATGACGACACTTCCTTATAGAGGAATAACACATCTCTTATAAGGGTACAATAAATATATATGAAATACATAGATGAAATACATTCCAAAGTTACATATACATCAATAGGATATGTGGCATCCTAATAAGCCTGAGATCTAGCATTGGGTAGATCAAAAGTTGAGAGAGTTTTCTAAAGATCAGAACAAGTACCCTCGATTGGACGACGAAGCATGGCTTGGTCAGTATGTTTTTTTTATATTCATAAGGTTTTATTTGGGAAGTTTCCTATGATATTACATGAATGGTCGGCAAGGTTAATTGAGCAAAAGACAAAATTCCAAGGAGGAGATCCTAGACGTTGGACACTTGAGTTGGTCCAGTGAATGAAAAGTGTGAAAAACAAAATTTTGTGTGTTGTGGATTACTGGCTAGACAATATATTAGAGGGGTATATTATTGAATTTTCTATTGACACTACTAAGTCATATAGTGCAACAGAGTGAGAATTCTTTCAAGGACCACGTGGTAAGTACCTGATATCTTTAAAATTATCGATTAAGAAGTTTCTCTATGAAAACGTGGTGATGCGAATGGAATTTGACAAGTAAAACATCCGTGCACAGTGGGAATGGGTATCGAATGGAGGAAGGTCTAGGTGAATGCATGTAATGATGTGAAATGATAAGGGGAGAATAGAATGAGACATATGAAGAGTGTGGGTTTCTGCTAAGTGGGAATATATTTTGGTTGATCAAGAGAAAGAGAACTGCAACAAGGAGAGAATGTTGCAGTGCAACTGAAAGAAGGGACTACGAACCAATACCATAGCTTGATGAGGATGCTTACGATAAAGAGGAAGAGTACCAGCTCATTTAAGAAGAAGAAGAACCTGTATATCCATCTCATACCCGAGGCTATGGAATACCCATGATCCCGTGTACATCTCCGTAAAATGAGGTAAGACATAGTGGTTCATCACAATTTGTCCAAGCAAGTCAAAATAGTGGTAATAGTAAGAGTAGCACTTCACCAAGTATTAAGATTCCAACTAGTGGTCCATTAATATCAAATTAGCCAAAAACTCTGAGGCCCAGAATGGTTGGGGATGACATGAAGCTACCTATCTTTAATGGGAATGGATCATAGGATCTAGAGAAGCACTAGCTTTCGTGTAATGCAGTCTGGACTATTCAACAATTACACGATGATAATGTCAAATTGGCGCAGTTAATTATGACTTTTAGATGTTGCACTTTGGACTTGTTTTTTAGGTTTTCAAAAGTTATTGGTGGAAAACCAAGAAAGAATTTAGCAGAATTTAAGGATGGGTTAAAAGATGAATTTAAAAATCCAAAGTTTGAGTCATAGTGCATCACTGAGCTCAAATAAATTAAACAAGTGCCAAATGAAACTGTTTGGGACTTTGACCATAGATTCAAGACATTGATGTCTCGTGGAAGTTTTCAAATGAATGACATTCAACACAAGGAGTGGTTTATAGTCTCTTTACTACCTCATATCAGAATTATGTTGATGCAACAAAAAATTTTGTCATAGACGGAGGCTCTTGAGCTGGCCATGAAGCTGGAAGCATCACCTATCGGAGAAACTGGAACCGTTATGGCTCAAATCCAGTCGCGGTTGGAAAACTTGTCAGTTCAAATCCAAGACATCCAGAATGGTAAGGAAAAAAGAGAAGATGCTTGGTGTATCAGATGTAAGGATGAGGTTCACTCAACAAATCAATGTATAGCTTTCCATGACTATCTCATTGTTGGAAATCCTAATCCATTGAACCTTGGAACGGGCATATGGTGCAGAATCTGTCAAACTAGAGGACATTGACCAAAAGAATTCTATTTGCTACAGAAAATGGTCGGTACCCCACAAAACCTATGGTGTAAGTTTTTTCGATCAGTCGGTCACAATGAGAAGAACTATTGAGCATATCAGCTGCTCATAGAATGCACAACAGATACTTTCCTTATGAAAGGAGAAGAGCAATATTAAAGAAGTAATGCATAGTTTATTCACCTGTGGGTTGGATTCTAAGGACGTGGATGACGAGGATTTGGTTATGTAAGAGGCTAGGTAATATTTTATAAGTGGTACTCCAGGATATTATGCTAGGGAATGCTTGAATCCTGCTTCGACCTACATGTATTGTAGGGCATTATACCATACCACTGAAGACTATCCCCAACTTATAGAAAAATGGCAGGCAAAGAATAACAAAAATCAGAACCAAAATGTTTAGAATATTTCAGATGAGCCACGACAGAAGCAACCTATTATTGATGTAGTCACCAGAGGGGGAGCTATGACAGGTGATGACAAGGGAAATCATAACAACTAATGGGATCTGTGAGTGAGGCTAGTAGTTCAAGGGCTGCTGCAATTTTACATTAAAAAGGAGAAGGAAGTTTTATTTGAAGTTTGTGATGAATTTAAGGAAAACCAGAAGAAAACATCGACATCCTCCCCATCACTAGTATTTGAAGAAGGCCTTGTCTTCAACATGCCACCTTGCTTCAACCGATCCGTGTCAAGGAAAAATACAAGAAAGGTAAGTGCTCTGCATAGATTTTTGAAAAGTTGTGTGGCTCTAATTAAGGATGAAAATGCATTACAGGAATTACATAATTTAATTGGTGAATTTCAAGAATAAATGAGGCAAAAGAGAGTTGTGAATTACGTCCAAAAGAAAACAAAAACTGGTCGGGAGCTGCGACTTAATGCACAAATTGGAGACTATGATATGGATTTTTTTATTTTGGATCTGGGATTAGATGTGAATATCATTACCAAGCAAACTTGGGAAAATATGGGAAAGCCAAAATTGGTGTGGTCACCCATGCAGCTGAGATTGGAAAATCAACAAAAAGTCATACCCTTTGGAAGGATGTTAGGAGTCCCCATCGAAGTGGAGGGACTGCGCACTTTTGCATATTTTGAAGTTAAAGACACTGTCCATGATACCAATATGTATCCTACACTCCTTGGAACAGACTAGGCAATTCAGAACCAAACTATTATTAACTGAAGAAGAGACCGTTGACATTTGAAAATGATGAAGTAAGAGTCGTTTCACCTTGGGATCCACTGGAAGGACAGAGGTATGTTGAACCAGTCAAGGAAGAATATGATGCTCGAGATATGGATAATATTTATAATGTATCCTCAAAAATAAATGATTATATCAATGCCACAGTGGATGGCGCATTGAATTGGTGGAGCGTTAGCTCTTGCTCATTAGATTTTGGTGAATCTATAGAGAATTGGAAGAATAGGATACATGAGGTTTTAATGCGAAGATGTGCTCGGGTTACGAAGTCACTATGCTGGGTTGGTAAAGAAGTATGTGACATTCCCACTTATGAAGGTTTTCATAATTTGGATAATTTTATTATTGAATTTGAAGTTAAGGTGCTAGAAATACAACGGTTATTGGCATTAGATGTGCCATTAAAAGAAACACTAGCAAGATGGTGTGTTGTTCATAAACAATCTATAACGGGTTGGTTGCATTGTAGATTATTCTTAGAGATACGGTTTGGAGAGGGAGTCCCCTATGTCAGAGAAAAATATACTGGGTTGATTGACCATGCTTATCATCTAACCAATTGTAGCACAATCTGGCAGAACATACCCAAGCAAGAGTGGGTCCACATGTTCATACACAAATTGGATACTATACCAAGGAATTGGTATATGTCATTGGAGCTTTGACAAGGAACTACAGATTGGAATAATATGGATCCGAGTTTCAAGCAAACATTTAACTATGAAGATGAAATCTTGATAGTAGATGCAGCTCTGCAAGTCATAAAAGCAAAAAAAATGAGGAAATTCCTGGGCCAATGTCTTATTTTTCTTGGTGGAATGAAACAGTTGAGAAAATGATGGAATGGTATAATATAACTGGAGGGATGAAAGATGATGATTCAAGATATGTACATATACAGAAACTGAAGGAAACCGTGATCTGAAGGGACCAGAGATTTCATCTAACAGAATTTTTAATCCGTTGAGGATCAAAAAGGTAAATATTGGGTCCCTTGAAAATCCTAAGTTTGTGAATATTGAGGATTATTAGGGCGATGAAACAATAGGTAAGATTACTGATTTGTTGCATGAATTTCAAGATTTATTCCCTACCAAGTTTTTTGAAATGAAAGGCATTACTGGTGACCTGGGAGAAATGAAGATCCCGCTGAAATTAGGCACCAAGTTGATTAAGCAAAGACCTTATGGATTGAATCCTAGGTATAAGGAAAAGGTTAGAGACAAGATGGATAGAATTTTTGATGTAGGCATTATTGAGACTATCAAACAGTCATACTAGATCAATCCCATGGTCGTACAAGATAAGAAGACTGGTGAGATTCGAATCTATGTCAACTTGAGGAAATTGAATGATGCTTGTCTACATAATCCTTTTCCAACACCATTCATAGATGAAGTGCTAGAAAATGTTAGAGGTCAAGAAGCACATTCCTTTACCGATGGATTCTTTGGGTATCATCTAATAAATATTGCCAAGGAAGGTCGACACCAGACAACATTTGTGACAGAATGGGTTGCTTCTAGTATATGGTAATGCCCTTTGGCTTAAAGAATTCTCCTCCAATTTGTTCAAGAGTAGTTGTTGATGCATTTAAATAATTTATTCATAAATTCTTGAAGTCTATTTCAATGACTGGACAGTATATAGTTTTCTTACGAATCATATTGAAATATTAAGGTTGACGTTAGAGCATTGTAGATTGTACTGGATCTCTTTTAACCTGAAGAAGTGTATATTTTTTGCCCCATTTGGCATATTGTTGGGTCTTGTGGTCTGCAAGCAAATATTGTCGGTGGATCCCGCGAAGGTTGCAGTTATAACGGATCTACCTACACCTACACCATATCGATAGATAAGGATAACTCTGGGCCATATGGGCTATTACCGGAAGTTTATCAAAGGATATGCTCAGATTACAACTCCTATGGGAAAGCTATTAAGGAAATATGTGAAGTTTAAGTGGAATGAAGAATGTCAATAGAGCCTCGACACACTAAAGGAGAAAATGGTGACAACACCTATTTTCATATTTACGGACTGGAGAAAATAATTCCATGTGCATGTCGATGCATCTTCAGTCACTCTAGGTGTAATCCTCGCTCAGCCGAGTGAGGGATCTATCGATCATCCAATTGCATTTGATAGCAGGAAATTGTCGAAAACATAAATGAATTACACTATGGCAAGGAGGGAAGGGATAGCTAAGGTATATGCCATGCAAAAGTTTAGACATTATCTATTAGGAGGGCACTTTAAAATGTCACAAATCATTTTTCTTTGAAGTACCTCATCAACAAGCCATTGTTGGGGGGGAAGATATGTCGATAGCTATATTGTTCTAGGAATATGATTTCGAAATTGTCGTCAAGCTAGGGAGGATGAATGTGAGGCCTGGCTATCTATCGAGGTTGGAAACAGGAGATGGAATGACCAACTTAGAGGATAACCTCCCAAATGCACAGTTCTTCTTGGTAAGAATGGTTGATGAATACTTTGAAGACATTGTGAATTTCTTGTCTACAGGAGTGGCACCATAGAAATATATGACTGCACAGAAGAAGTAGTTAGTTGTTAAATTCGCAGGCTATCAATTGATAGTCGGTCAATTGTACAAGTTAGGACTGAATGAGGTATTTTGTGGTTGTGTTATAGAGCATGCGCGACCAATGATTTTAGTTGAGGATCATGATGGTGTTGCAAGAGGTCACTATGTCGGAAAAGCTACTGTGCATAATATCTTGAGAGCTGAGCTATGGTGGCCTACCTCCATAAGGATGCCAAGGAATATTTTGGGAACTACGATGTATTCCAGAGGATCGGGAATCCATCAAGAACGGATGAAATTCCATTAGATCCCCAAGTTATGTTGCAAGCCTTCGACATATGTGCTATTGATTTTGTGGGTTTGATAACTCTACTAGGGAAAAGGATTGGTGCAAGTTATATTATTACTACGACTGACTATCTTACCAGATGGGATGAATCTGCTCTAGTGCGAGATTGTAGTGCTGCAACTGCTGCAAAGTTTATTTTTGAAAATGTAGTTACAAGGTTTGGTTGTCTGCGAATATTACTAAGTGATCAGGGTACTTACTTTTTCAACAATACTATAGAATCACTTACAAAATAATACCATATCTATCATAGGAAGAGCACTCGATATCACCCACAGGAAAATGTTAATGTCGAAGCATTTAACAAGATTCTGGAACATGCATTGATGAAGGTTTGTAATGTGAAATGCGACGACTGGAACCTGAGGGTTCCTGTAGTTTTATAGGATTATAGAACAGCATGCAAGAAATTGACCGGCCAAAAATGCTTTAGACTAGTATATGGACACAACAATGTTATGCCTATGGAGTATATTGTACCAAGTCTAAGGATTGTTTCTTTCACTGGTATGTCTGATACCGTTGTTGTCCAAGAAATATTGTCACAATTACTTCAGCTAAAAGAAGACAAGTTTATTTATGGATTCCATTAGCATGTTCAAAAAGACAAAGAAAAGGCATGTCATGATTGCCACATCACCAAAAAAAACTTCCCGTCAGGAGACTTTGTTATTCTTTATGATAGTAAGTTTTTCAAGCACCCTGGAAACTAAGAATGCCTTGGCTAGGTCCTTCTATAATCAACTATGTGACAGAGGGGGGTGCATTACAGTTTCATAAGCTAAATGGTGAAATCCTCGACAGATTGGTAAATAGGAGCCGACTGAAACCCTACAGAGACATTAGTGCCTCCTTACAATGAAGAATTATGAGTCAATTCTTGTACAAAAAAAAATCCTTTATGTCTGTATATAGTTCCTGGAAATTCCAAGTTTGATTTTGTGTAAAAGTTTTCCTATCGAATTCTTACTTTGGTTTTTGGAAAGCCCAACTTATCTTTAGTGTTGCAACTTTCTATCAACATGGGGGTTTGGAGTGTCCTATGTCGAAGTGCAAACGTATTCATTGAATTTGTTGATCTGTTGTAGTTGCAGTTGACATGCATTAATTGTTGCTTTTATGTCGATTGTAGTGGCGACGTTAGTGGGATTTTTTATTTAATTGTCGAAAAGACTTAAGTGTGTGAATAGATTCATCATTCCCACCATGATGATTGCAAGGATAAAGTGCAATCATTGCATATTGGGAATGACATAAAGATCGAGCAAATTACGTAGAGTTAGTTTAACACAGCAGAGAATCAATATGCAGTTCAATCTATCTGCAATGAGTGAATTTCAGGGATATGTTGAATAAATTAATAGGAAGGGCTCTATGTCGGTTAGTCCCAAGCAACCAGAAGTTGTATCACCGCACATTCCAGTGAATGTGCCGAAGAAGTCCAGAAAATTGAATTGTAACAATAAACCAAAGGCAAGAACCAAGGGAAGACACAACACTAAATCATACGGATATGGGTCTGCAACTATTATTCCTGGATATGTACCCCCACAAAATATGGATGCAAGACTAGTTCGATTGCCTAAGAGTGTCAAGTATTCGTTATTATCAGTTTCAGTTCCGAAGGGAGTTATGCTCCAAGGAAACATCTTGAAGAACATCAAAAAACTTTCATATGCATACCATGACGTAGCAAAATTTCCAAAATTCCACTACAAGAGCTACATGCAAATGATCAGTACGAGTGAAGGGGTGCCATTGGAGCTTGATCCTATGAAGTGGGCTTTGGGACTCAAGAGAGTAGGCATTTTGTCACTGATGCACATCCCATACTTTGGTAGGACTGTTGAAGCCAATGCTTGCGTGAAGCAGTTACTACTTTGTTTCAATGGAGGTTGTTTATGGATTGACACTAAGATGTTGGTGGACACCGACGTCATTGCGAAGATCACAAGGTTTTCCAAGGTCGAGGTGGACCGTGCACAATTCCTTTTCGGAAAAGAGAGAAACCAAGAATTGGATGCTCAAATGAAGGACAAGTGTCAATTTTTGAAGAGCAATAGGGGGTTCAACATTGCGTCAATCAATGACTAGGAAGTTTGCTTCACTACAAAAGCGCCAACAACAAAAGTGTTAAGAAAGGTCAACTAAACCAAGTGACTGCATTGGTTATCGCAGCAGTAGAGCAATACGCAACATGAGTGAAAATGAACTAGGAACCATTCCTTCTAAATGAGTTCCTTAGTGACTGTGTCGATGCCCAATACTATGGTACCCCCTTTACTTATTCT
The DNA here is from genome assembly GCA_027924585.1 of Larix kaempferi. NCBI lineage: Eukaryota > Viridiplantae > Streptophyta > Pinopsida > Pinales > Pinaceae > Larix > Larix kaempferi. The sequence continues at coordinate 3,256,401 of BSBM01000779.1, forward strand.
TGGATCTTACTATTAATCTCATTTGTGGGTTGGGTGGAGCCGGAAGCTTATCAAGGCATGGAACCAATTGGGCCATGTTATGCCTCCCACTATATGAAATTGTGGTACAATGACATCAAGAGGAGACAGAAAGAAAGTAATGTCACCTTGTATCTATAAAAAGAGGCACTACAGTATTACACTGTGCAGATCCCACGGATTGAATAGAACGTTGTAGTTAAGTATTAGGGAATTACGAGGTTCAAAGATGAACCTCATCACATGTACATTCAGGCGAGGTAGGAACCACATAAATAGTGGCTGATTAGTAGGTTTTAATTGTTAATGGAAGAAGTCAAAGAAATCATTGAAGAATGGTCAGTGGAGTGGAAAGTTCCTATCGAGGTAGAGAATATTTCATCGTACATGTCGCAGCATGATCTGTGTAATGTCCCTTATTAGGAATTTTATTAAAATTGCAATTTTCCACTTTTTTTCCCTAGTTCGACCTTTGACTAGTTTTGATCTCTAGGTCCCAAATTTGCCCCAAATGATCCCAAATATTATGAGAAGGTATATGAATGATATTAGAACATAAATATGTGTTTCAGGGATTCCTTTGGACCTTTAAAATACTTCTTCAAATCCTCTTTCAATTCTGATCAATGTAGGTAACTTTACTAGTGATTTTCCTTTGACTAGTATTGGTCTCTAGGTCTCAAATTGACTCCAAATGCCTTCAAATATTCAAGGAAGGTGTATGAATGATATTAGAACTTGAATATTATTTTTATGGATTACATATGTCCACAAAAAGACCTCTGCAAACTCTCTTAAGATTCTGGACCAATTATGCAATTTTACTAGTAATTTGGGGTTCAAATCCCCCTAGGGTAAGTACTGAAAATGGCTTCCCAAATGCCTCCAAACCCACTCAAATTTATGAACAGAGGTATGTAATGTGTTAATTATTTTATTAAATTCTCATATGCACCATTAATGGATTATTACAACTATTCTCACCCTCTCCCATTCAACTGCAAAAATCCCCAATTTGACCCTTGGGGGAATAGCACTATTTCACCTCCCAATACAACTAAACTGAGTAAAAATGCTTCAAATGCTCAAGTACAGTACATGAAAATTTTAGAATACATCCATGGAAGTATATTGATCACAAATATATCATAGAATCATCCATTCATTCGAAATCATCATCAATACATTGGCTCACAACAAGGTAGTGGGGAAATGGCATTGTTCTTCCATTAAAAATGAGATTTATACATTTCTACATGGAATTTCGACCTGAAAATTTTTGAAGATGAAGAAAATAGTATTTAATTCATATTACAAGATAAATGGGCCATTAAAATCTTCCCCAAAGAGTACAATAGCTCACCAAAAACGCCCTCCCTCAAGGATCAAGAATATGCCATCGAAACTGAAAATGGTTGAAGGAGTGAGCTGCAATAGAAGAAACCATGAGATGCCCTGTAGCTTACACCTGCAAATAAAGACTCCATTAAAGATCCAAATGAAAGGTCTGAATGGCCTTTCCAATTACCAACTTGGATGGGAATCTTTCACCCTCGAAATTGGCTAAGGCAAGAAACTAAACATCCACTAGCTCTCCCTCTTCACAAATGCAATTGCAAATTCTACAAATGATAAAAATCTATTCTAATACTTCATTTCTACATTTTATAACCGACATTAGCCTTCTAAGGGTCGAAATCCTCTCAATAGATTCAATAGATTTCCATTTAGGAAATATTCCACATTTGCCACTTGTCTCCTAGTTCCAACCTTCCATCTTCTCCCAAATTCGATTTTGAGTCTCTTTGGCTTCTCCAACTCCCAAATTCGCCTTCCTTGAGCCTATTTTTTGGGCTGACATGTCATAGTGGTCAGATGTCAGAGGTCAGGTCTGCAATTTGTCATAGTTGTCATAGATGCTCCATCATTGGTGTCATAGGAACTAGGGAATCTAGCCCAAGTGTCCACAAACTTCCACTTTGACTTTTTATCTTCCATGGAGGTTACCAATCCTTCCCAATTCGAGCTAATATGCTCAATGACATGTGTTATGACTTACCAACTCACCCAAGAGTGTTCACATTCCCATTAATTCGAATTTGCAAAAGAGAGATACCATGTATTATGAAAAATCATGCCAGTGTGGGTCCCACATCCTCCATATGTATCCAAAACCATTTGTCACCTAGGATTTCTCTTGAATTTCTTTATTCACTCTATTTATTAAATACTTGAACCCTTCTAATGTCTAAACATCATTTATTATCCCCCTTATTCCAAATCCCAAAGCTTCCACCCCAAACCTAGGAAACTTATAATTTTCCTCCTTGGCAATTATTTGACCCTTCACATCAATTTTACAAACTCTAATGAATATGGCTAATGTGATTAGGCCATTGTGACCCAATTCCAAATTTGGGACATGACAATCTGTGACAGGAAGGTACGTCTATCCAAATAGAGAAAAAATCCAGAACTAGTGTACGCAAAACACTAGAGCCAGGGTTGATGAGGGTAACCCACCCTAGTTAGAAAATGATGAAAAAGAATCAATTCATACTCCTATTGGTTTGGGTCTGGGGGAAAGGATAGAGGTTGCAACCACCACACAAAGAGGTAAAAAGAAGTAGAAAGTGCATCTTTCTAGCATAGTGCATGCTCTAACTAATGACGATGTAAATATCACATTTGAAAGGATGAGTGAAGTGGCAAAAGAGAACCAGAAGATCGTGAAACAAAATACTATTGAGTTGTTTGGCAATGTGATGGACCTCTTAGATACACTTTGTCAAGCGGTCAATAAGATCATGTTAGGAACCCATGTCTTTACTTTGTTAGTATATTGTTGTTGGACGCATATGATTTGTAAGTCGTCCCATAGTATTTGTTGATCCATAGTTGTGTTATTGTTGTTTGGCGCATATGCTTTGTAAGTCACCCATAGTATTGTTGATCCATAGTTTGTATTGGCCCATGGTGTTGAACCATAGTATTGGAGCCTAGACATAGTATATAAGTGTGTGTTGAGGCCTATGAAGGCACAATGAAGTTATTTGTATTGAGCTTTCTCAAAGGAGGTTGCTCCATCGAAGTGGCCTGCGATCAATATAAAAGTGATTCTGAGTTCTATTATTTTTGCTATTTCGTGTGTTTTCATTAATTAATTATTGCAGGTTCTTCACAGATCAGCATCTTGACTCTGCAACAGGTTATTGCACAATGGGTAGAGGTTGTACAGGAAGAAGAGCATCAGTAATAGTTGACTACGATGCATTCCAATGACAAAGTGGTCAATTTGTTGCCACAGGCGTTGAGTTTTGAAGAAGTTGGGGCAAGTGAGCAAGTCCCTTAGTCGAGATATGTAGAGTTGAAGCTATCTACATTACCTCTTTTTATGTTGCATAGTCTCCAAGAAAACATTGCACAAGAACTAAAATCAAGGGAGCAATCCATTTTTTATCTTATGAAAGGCTAGAAGAAGCAAGCAGTTGAGCTTAAGGAGCAGTCCGTTGAGATTCAACAAAACAAGGATATGTTTCATTAGGAAAAGTAGAAGTTGCATGAGGCTGTCGAAGTCACATGTTGAGTAGTTCCAAAGGGAGAAGTGATTGACGAAATGGAATCTGAGGAGAATATGTTGCGGTTGAAAGTATTTATTTCTGGTTGCAGGAAGAAGGTGGTAGAATTAGAATCCAAGTTAGTGCTAAGAACACCATCAGAAGTGATAGAGAAGCGAAGGGAAGAGGTGCAAGTGGCCATTTAGAGTATTCTGGAATATGAGGTGCAGTGTATGAATATGTACAAAGAAGTGTCGTAGACTTGGGATGCTATGTTTGAGGATGTAGAACTTCAGGACATAACTACTAGGATCAGGATTGCGGAAGATAAAATGACAAACCTTCAAGGTTTTCTAAAGACTCTATTATCGATTGAGAGAATGAGGAAGGCTGCAGAAAATAAGGTGTTACAAGCTAAAATCAAACAATTAATGGTTCAATAGCAGCAATGAGCATAATGATTTGAAGTGCTCCAGTTGGAAGTTGAGTTTGTTTCTGAAGTCATTGGAGGGCAGCATGCAAAGATTCAGTCGACATTCATTCGGACTATCAAGCAGAGAAAAGAACATGTCATTGCTAAACTCATCGAGGTAGTAAATCAACAGAAAGAAAATGTTCAGCGGTTGGTCAAAACTACAAGGGAAGTATATGAAGAGTTTATGTCAAAGATGAAGGAACTAGTAGCACAACCTGAAGTGGCTCGCAATGAGCCACATGTGAGTGTTGGGAGCCTGTTGTTCCTAGTAATTTTTGGGTACCATTTTTGGTAAAGCATTTTTGGTTGTACCATGAATATTTTTATATGGTGGATACGCACACCTATGGCAACCTTCTCAATGGATGGAAAACCTAATATTATCATAACATTAGTAAGGCTTAGTCCAACATGTAGTAATGCTTACATGATCTAGTGTTGATGACGCACTAATGGATGCATGAAACTTGATGGTGATTGTAGTAGTGGGCATGGTATTGGTGAGAATGATGTCATGATAGTGGAATTAAACATTAATACGGTGACCCTAGAACTTGGATCCTAGCCTATAAACATGAGAGCCTAGCCTAAAAACCCTAGTTGGTAGTGTAAACCCTAGTTTTCATTCTAATCACAATGAAACCCTTTTATGTAGCCTAAGATATAGCCCTAAATTATAATACATATAAATGCATATATGCATAGTTGAATCCAAATCACTATACACATATATGCATAGTTTCTCATCTATATGGTAATGGTGCATACAACTAGAAAACCATTGTACCTAGCATCAGATACCTAATTTCGAAACCTAATGGTTTGAAATTGGTTGTACCATGAAGATTTTTATATGGTGGATACACACACCTATTGCAACCTTCTCAATGGATGGAAAACCTAATATTATCATAACATTAGTAAGGCTTAGTCCAACATGTAGTAATGCTTACATGTTCTAGTATTGATGACACACTAATGGATGCATGCAACTTGATGGTGATTGTAGTAGTGGGCATGGTATTGGTGAGAATGATGTCATGATAGTGGAATTAAACATTAAGATGGTGACCCTAGAGCTTGGATCCTATCCTAGAAACACGAGAGCTATATGTATAGTTTCTCATCTATATAGTAATGGTGCATACAACTCGAAAACCGTTGTACCTAGCAATGGATACCTAATTTAGAAACCTAATGGTTTGAAATTGGTTGTACCATGAAGATTATTATATGGTGGATACACACACCTATGGAAACCTTCTCAATGGATGGAAAACCTAATATTATCATAACATCAGTAAGGCTTAGTCCAACATGTAGTAATCCTTACATGTTCTAGTATTGATGACACACTAATGGATGCATGCAACTTGATGGTAATTGTAGTAGTGGGCATGGTATTGGTGAGAACGATGTCATAGTGGAATTAAACATTAAGATGGTGACATTAGAGCTTGGATCCTAGCCTAGAAACACGAGAGCCTAGCCTAAAAAGCCTAGTTGGTAGCGTAAACCCTAGTTTGCATTCTAATCACAATGAAACCCTATTATGTAGCCTAAGATCTAGCCCTAAATTAAAATACATATAAAGATTAAATCATTTTCATTGTACATATATATTCATGTGCTTCATTTGAATCCAAATCACTATACACATATATGCATAGTTTCTAATCTATATAGCAAGGGTGCATACAACTAGAAAACTGTTGTACCTAGCACCAGATATCTAATTTAGAAACGTAATGGTTTGAAATTGGTTGTACCATGAAGATTTTTATATGGTGGATACACACACCTATGGAAACCTTCTTAGTGGATGGAAAACCTAATATTATCATAACATTAGTAAGGCTTAGTCCAACATGTAGTAATGCTTACATGTTCTAGTGTTGATGACGCAGTAATGGATGCATGCAACTTGATGAGGGTGTATTTGTGACTCCGTTGATGTAATGCACTTATCCTAAATGTCTTTAACAAGTGTCTGAGTGTCCAATAGATGAATTATGATGTTCTAATACCCCTCTATCCCTTCCAGACAAAATTCGACAACATTTGGGGTATTGGGGTAACAAGTTGGTGTGTTGAGGTGGATATAGCCTCGAAAATACACCTCATAGTAGTCATTTATTGTAATGCCAACTATACATGTGTTTAATTCAATGTGTCTACATACAATTAGATCACTATCACATAATGATAAATTAAGGAAGTCCTAATTGTAAATGGTAGTGGATGTGATGGTCATCAAATCAAAGGTGGCTATATCCGTGAGTGAGAGTTAATGAGCTAGATATACATCGTGCTCAAGGTTGTCCTATTTGTATGGTGACAATTGATTAAGAAACGATTCCATAACTTGGATATTTATTTGTTGCATGATCTTAAGTGGAAAAAATGGTCAAAATAAATACTAGTGATGACATTTCATTATGTAGAGTATGGACATTTTGGATCTCATTATGTAGAGCTATTAAACATCATGTTGGATCTCATTTTAACCTTTTGACGACAATGGAAATTTTCTATTTTTAAGTATTCTTTTCATAGTTCTCAAGTTCCCAATATATATCTTATGTGCCATGAGGTGTGATTTGTCCATCCATTTATTCCGTTTGTTTTAGATGAATTCTCACAAATGATTTTGTTTGAGTTATCCTATGTTTACAATGTTTTCTTAACATAGATACCATTAGAAGATTTTACATGTGGAAGGATAAACCAAGCTGAACTATGATATCCAACTTCTCTTCTAAGATCTAGATTAAACCCAAATTTACTCAACATCACATCATGATACACACAACATGAGACAACCACATTAGACAACGAGATATATAAATCACATAATTGAAAATCCATGTACATCGAGGCTACAAAACTCATCCAAACATATACAATTTCTGGAAAATAGTGGAACATGGTTCCCAATGTACGTACAATGGAAACTCGAGCCCTACACAAAATGCGACAACTCATGTCGTAGATACAAAATACATGGCAACTCGTGCCGTAGATACAAAGTAAATCAAAATTGGTGCAAAAAAGTGCCACATCGTGGCTAATGTACATAACACGTGGTGTGTCAAGCATTGTGACCACTGCCTTCACTCCCAAGCGCATCTCCAAAGTCGATCTTCCTACTCTTAGAGCTACCAGTGCCTCGGGTCTTGCTCCGTCTAGGAGTAGACCATCTCTCTGGGCTCTGGAACAAATGATATAAGATACCGTCATTTTCAAGCATTTGCAGCATTTACCACATTTATAAAACAAATGTAGAATTCAAATCTTAAATAAATCACCTCTGATGTGAGTGGGAAATGTTGGAGAGGTGTCTTGGATCTGCGGAGCCTCTCAACAATACTAGCCTACAACATTTACAACAATCATTTCATTGAAAACTAATAATTGCTTAAATTAATTTTTGTTAATGCATCAAAATATTTTCATAAATTAGCTTGATTCTCACCATGAACACCTCCGATGATGGACGTGGCTGGGCATCTGGGATAGCAGGTGGAGTAGATGGCTAGACAACCAACACTGATGCAGTGATGGGGGGGGGGGGTGCAGATGTAGTGGTAGCCACTACAGGTTCAACCATTGGATACATTGATGAGGATACTGGAAGAGTAGATGCCACAATAGTGGCAGGAAGTGGGGATGATATGGTGGGAGAAGACATGGTGGTATAGGGTGGAGGAGGATGTCGTGGATGATGATCCCCTGTCGGTTGTATGATAGACATTGTCGAACAAAAAGGGCTAGGGGAAATGTCGAGGGATGGTGCATGGGAGGGTATTCCTGCATGGAGGGAGGAGGATGGAAGAAAGGGAGGTTGTGGACGAAGAGGGGAAGGTGGAAGGAAGGGGGGGTGTGGATGAATGGGGGAGGATGGATAGACATGGGGGTGTGCATAAATTGGGAAGGATGTATGGACGAGGAGGGTGAGCGAGTGGCGGAGGATGGATGGAGGGGGGAGTATGGCCGGAGAGGGGGGGCAGGATGAAAGGGAGGGGGTGGATGTAGGGAGGGGTCTAGATGGAAGTGAGGGAGGGGAATCATGGGAGAGGGTGGATACATAGGACTAAAACGAGGAGATACAGTTGCTGGTGCGACCTACATATACATTTGTAATATCACAATTTAGTAAACAAACAAAAAATTAAACCATAGTAATTCGTAATAGATCAAATTAAAAGCATGCTTATAACTACACATTGTACTTGTCCATATGGTGATGTGCCAATCCCTGGCAGGGGTGGTTAATCACCATAATCATGGAACACCTGTGGACAACAAAATGCATGCATGTTATGAACATGTTAAACAAGTCATTATCTAGGCAATCAAGATATTCAAAAACATTGTACGAACTATCATTGTGTATGCCATAAATATAAATACTTGAGTAATATAAATGACATAAGTAATAACAATATTGTGTCAGGTACTGAAAATACCTCCATGTGGGGTGCCGCGATTTCAGTTGCAGCTGCCATTGCTACATCCAGGTTGGGAGATCCTACGTTCTCCCATCTTTATGTATCAGCTCTGAATAACTGTACATTGAAATAATAGTTTAAGTCAAACAAAAATACTTTAAAAATACTTTACAAGTTATCAAGTGATGATTGAAAACACATTAAAAAAATTAATGACCTGATCCATATAACAACCCTCAATCGGGCTAGGGAAAGTGTGCCTGCAATGGGGACAAATATGTGGCACTATCCCCGTTGAACTGGAATTCCCAGCATAGCTACCACCGGTCACAGGTCTATCCTGGCCCTGTCGTGAAGGCCCTGCACCTAGTTATCTATCAAGGTCACCCGACCTCTCCACTGTAGTCACTACTACAAAGGAGGTGTGTCTGAGGAGTCCACGTGCAACATTCCTCACTACCACCTTGATCTGATCAAGCTTGTGGGGCAACTGAGGTGGTTGGGGATAGGGGTTGGGGTCGCGCCATGGAGCTGGTGGCCCTCTCATTGGGTTCCTCCTGGAAGTAGGTCGATCTTCGGCAGAGCCACGCCCAACACCCTGGAACTCGGTTATGTCAAAATAGTTGACATGTAAATGAAGGCAAAACTCAGCCCACAGTTGGCGAAGGAAGTACTGTGGAAACTCCCTATTATTGCAGGGAGGTTTATCGTACACCATGAACCACATCTGCTTCCAATTGTCCCTCCATGATTGGTAATGACACCAATCCATGCAGACACATGGCTTTGTAATGTTCAGTGGTTGTTTTGTTTTCGGATCGGTGAACATACTATATAATTTGGCTTTTGCAATGTTGAAATCTTTTATTGCTTCCTTAGAGATGCCCATGGAGTAGTACTCCCGCATCCTAGCTCTAAATTGAGTCATGTTGGTCAATTGCTGGTGTGCATGGATGAGAGAGTCAATTGAGTTCTCAATTGACATGGCAAGAGACAATCAAGATGGTTCCCCCAAGTTTCTAAGTTTGCGAGTGTGCCCTTGCATTTCATTTACATAGTGGTTAAGCTCATCTTGTTCAAAATTTGGTTGGGGATTTTGGTTTTGTTCGACATTTGGATTGTGTTCATGGTTTTCTTCGGCATTGGGTCCAAGGTTTGGGTTTTCTTGTGTTCCACTGGACTTAGGGTTAACATCTTGTTCACTCATTGTCTCAGATTATAATCTGCAATTGAAAATTGGTTCATTGTTTTCAAAATTTGGGAATTATTTACAATTAAATAATAAAAAAAAAAATTGACACAAATAATGAATAAAATGAAAAAAAAACATGATATTTGCCTATTAATCGAAGTGTTGATGAGTTTGTGGATGTTTTTGGGTGGTTTTGGAGTCGATTTGGCCTCCTTTGGTGGTTTAATTGACGCGCACATGGAGGAGGAGGACGCGCTTGTCCAAATGGAATAATGGGGGTATTGTGCTCTATTTTTTTTTTAACAGAGGCACGTGCACACCACCGTTGCACGCACGCACCAGCCACGCGCACGGACCTCGGTTCGATACCGAACCTAGTGGTGCATGCGCGCTGCCTTAGGTGCATACGCGTCATTTCATTTTTCTGCTAGCGTGCCCCTATTGCAATGAAAATGGGTACCATCTTCGTGCGCCCACCCAAGGGTTCACTATTAGAACTTCTAAGCGCTCTTCTTCTCCATAGAGCTTATTGAGAGCTTCTGTGGAAGATGTTTTTCAGAATATTTGGTTAAGAATTGGGTTGAAGAGTCCTGAACCCCGATGGTTAATTCCCTTCCTGATGTTTTTGGCCTGCCTCAAGGTTGGATGAGTTTTGAGTTCAATACAGTGGCATACATCAAAGCTTTTTTGCACCACATTTGGTTACTTGGGAAATTCCCTTTAGCAATCAAGCTCTGACACCCCTTATTCGACCCAAGGAAGGATACCTTGGCTTCATTTCCTATTGGGGTTAAGTTTCCCTTCTTACCCCTAGAATTCTGGTCTAACGAACGATTCAAGGTGATCGAGGATGCCATTGGAAAATTCATAATGGCAGAAGCATCATTTATTTAAGACTCATAGAAGGTTCGTAGCCAGAATTCTCGTGTGGAGGTGGATGCAAGTCAGGGTTTATTTGAATTTCTAGATTTGGTTACAGGTGAGAATAATTTTTCCCAACCCTTAGACTATCTTAATGTTCCCTTTAGATGTGCACAGTTCCATTCATACGGGAATGTGGTAGCGAACTGTAACCTACATTTTGTGAAGAAAATATGGAAGAGAAGAAGTTACAAAGGGGGATGAAAGTATCTTGCAGTACCTTAAAGTGGAGACTCATGTAGAGATATCTAGATCCCCAGTGACAAAGGAGGTTCCATTAGATGAGCTCATTAGGGATGAATTCCTTCCCACTGAACCGATCAAAGAGGTTGAAAAATTGCCTGAATTCGTGAACCTCGTGGAGGGCTTTGAGATCTCATGTAGTCAAATGGAAAAATTTGTTGATATCTGGCAGGAAAGTGGTAAAGTGGTGACGAAGACACTTGGGGCCTTGGTCGTAGGTGAGGGTGGCATGGAAGTAGCATGCAAAGTGGTGGATCGTTCAGGGGCAGGAATTTTACCGGTGGCAGTTGACAAACTACCATATGTTTTAGATGCATTGGGAGAGGTGAATTCAAAGGGGATGGAAAAAGTATCATATTCTATTGGTCATCTAAAGTAGGTTTCGGGAGGTAGTGGAAGTTTTTTCGGTAGTGGTAGTAGAGGTCTGTACTTTTTATGTTCTTGTGTAAAAGGCACTAAGGTGTTTGAGGGAATTGGAATGGAGTAGACGCTGAACATTTTGTCAGGAAAGATGGACTAAAGTCACATATGTTCCATGCCAAGGAGAAGGCAAAGCAAGAAATGTTTTAAGGAATACAGTTACATTTATCATGGGTACGTAGAGCAGGCAGACCCCATGTTGGGGGCTCTTAATGAAGATTATTTCTATCATCATGAATGACCTATGAGGGTATGCCATATTGCTATCCCTCAAGCATTTGGTAGATGTAGAAAGACCTGATATTTTGTTGCTACAAGAATCTATGGCGATTGGTTTGGAGATAGTTAAATGTTTCCTTCAATGTGTTTTTGTTGTTGTTGATGCATGTGGACATTCTATGGTTTGGTGTCGGGTATTTCTTCAAATTTGAGGGTGTTAAATTCTTTTGGGGGTTGCTCTGTCCTTTGGGTGGAAGCTCATAGTCTTGAATTGGATAAGAGTTTTCTTGCTCTTAATATTTATTGTCTCTATAATGAAAGGATGGATTTCTGGACCTGTCTTTGGGGGAAGGAATGCTTCAAGGATGAGTCTCTGATTGTGGGAGGAGACTTGAACCTAACCCTGAGTGCATACAAGATTTGGGGTTGTCATGCCCACGAAGATTCCTATGCTATTGATTTTAGGGAGCTTTTCGAGTTGCATGGATGGATCGACATAAAGCCCATCGAGCTCAAGCCAACCTGATTCAACAAGCGTGCATGGGAAAAAGGTATTTCTAAAAGACTGGATAGATTTTTTTATGAATGTCACTTTATTTGAAGATAGGTGTTTGTTTAGATCTTGGGTAGGGCCTTGCATGCTTTCAGGTCATTTTCCAGTCTTCCCGTAAATTGGGGCCCTGGTGGAAAAACCTGGAGTGCCCTTTAAGTTCAATTTTAGTTGGTCGAATCTACCCTATTTTCGTACGTTCGTGGAATATTCTTGCGTTCATTTATGGGAGGGAGCTGGTCATGACTTGATCCAGATGTCTATGAATCCAAAAGTCCTTAAGAATAAAGGGAGGGAGTGGAATTCAGGAAGAAGGATCTCTCGGGATGGAATATTGCTTGAAGTCGAACAAAAGTTGGAGGGTTTATACAATTTAGACCCTATATTGTTAGCTGAAGAAGATATGAAGGTAGAAGTAGCTCATTTGGAAAATGAAAAATATAAGTTGTTGGAGGATAAGGAGAAGGAGTGGAGATTGAAGAGCAAGGATCTCTAGTTGGATGTGGGGGATTCAAATACCAAATATTTCCAAAGGATGGCCTCTCACCACAAGAATGTCAATAGGATTTGGGACCTTTAAGACTCTTCAAGGAATTCTATTAGGGGTTTCTCTGGTCTGGAAGAGGAGGTAATTGCTTATTTATGGTCCAAGATTTATATTCAGAACTGTCCCATCATGATATGTTAGGGATCTTGCAAGTTATTCAGAGATTCCCTAGAATGTTGATTTTCGAGGAGATTGAGGATCTCTTTAGGGCTATGGAATTAGATGAACTTTCCAGTGCTTTAAAGTGTTTCTACAGAGACAAGATCCCTAGTCTGAATGGTTGGTCACTGAAATTCTTCCTGAATTTGTTTGAGTTTGTTGGTGATGATCTTCTTAAGGTGGTGGAAGAGGTGAGACTATATGGAGAGATTCCAGAGGCTATCAATTAGACATTTATAGAATTAATTCCTAAGTAGGATATGCCTATCACCTTCATTAAATTCATACCTATTTCTCTGTGCAATGGGGTGTATAAGATCATAGCTAAAGTTTAGGTTGTTCATTTAAATCCTTTTCTTTTTGTCTATATGTAATTGGAACAGTTTGAATTTTTAAAGGGGCATCTCATCCATGAGGAGGTGGGTGTGGCTCAGGAAGGAGTTCACTCTATTAAGATTAATAATTTGCAAGTGGAAAATTTAAAGATGTCAAGTTTAAACCAAATAGGCTAGCAAGATCACTGAAAGAAACATAATCACAAGATAGACACAGAATATACCCTGGGAAACCCTCATGGGGTAGAAAACCCAGCAAAGCTTTCCTCAATAAGATGATCAACCAAAATACAAGATGTGCTCCTTCCTTCTTTGTCTTCTTAGCAGATCTCCCAGACAAGTGCGCCCCTCTCAAGTGAGTGAGTGTATCAAATGAGGAACATACCTCCTCTATTTATACACTACACTGACATGTATTTTACACAAGTACATGTAGGCTCGTATTTAACCATTAGGTTAAATACCCTATTATAACTGACTGGGTCGACCCCCACATGGTGGGTCTAATAACCCTAGTTACCACAACCAATTCGGAGGAATAAACATCTCCGGATTCATAGTATAATCACATCAGAGGTATGGAACATCTCCAGAATAAATAATATACAAATATAATATTCTTAGAAGTTACAATATTCAACACTCCCCCTTAACGAGAAGGATATTATAACAACATCTGCAGGAGCAACGAGTCATACATCATACATGATACATCTATATATCATCGGAAGCTTTCTTCAATTTGTCTTCATTAGTAACTCAAACAGTTACCGGTATATCAATGTCAACATCAACATCGACATCACGATCATCGGCATCGTCATCACACGATCATCAGCATCGTCATCACACGATCAGTAGCATCGTCATCACATGATCATCAGCATCATCATCACATGATCAGCAGCATTGTCATCACACGATCAACAACACCATCATCACACGATCAGCAGCATCGTCATCACACGATCAGTAGCATCATCATCAATACACATGATCCTTCCTTTCAGATTTACTAGATCAATTTCATCACAATCATATTTAAGACTATCCTTCCTTCCGGAATTACTGGATTTACTGTCTAAGGATGATTAGTCCAACCACAATCATATTTAAGACTATCCTTCCTTTCGGAATTACTGGATTTACTGTCTAAGGATGATTAATCCTACCACAATCACATTTAAGACTATCCTTCCTGGATTTACTGTCTAAGGATGATTAATCCAATCACAATCACATTTAAGACTATCCTTCCTAGATTTACTGTCTAAGGATGATTAATCCAATCACAATCACATTTAAGACTGTCCTTCCTGGATTTACTGTCTAAGGATGATTAATCCAATCACAATCACATTTAAGACTATCTTTCCTGGATTTACTGTCTAAGAATGATTAATCCAATCACGTGCATTTTGAACCAAGGTCCAGGTTCGATGCAGTCCTATCCTCTATTCTCGGAGACACCTGTCTACGGCTCACTTTAGAACTGAAAGTCCAGGGATGATCCAATCCCCTCAAGTCTACCAAGGACTTCATTCTTGGAGACCTCACGTCTACGACTCTATTTAGGACTGAAAGTCCAGGGATGATCCAATCCCCTCAAGTCCACCAAGGACTTCATTCTCAGAGACCTCACGTCTACGGCTCTCTTTAGGACTGAAAGTCCAGGGATGATCCAATCCCCTCAAGTCCACCAAGGACTTCATTCTCGGAGACCTCACGTCTACGGCTCTCTTTAGGACTGAAAGTCCAGGGATGATCCAATCCCCTCAACTGTCCATTAAGGACTTCATTCTCGGAGACCTCACGTCTACGCATCTCTTTAGGACTGAAAGTCCAGGGATGATCCAATCCCCTCAACTGTCCACTAAGGACTTCATTCTCGAAGACCTCACGTCTATGGCTCTCTTTAGGACTGAAAGTCCAGGGATGATCCAATCCCCTCAACTGTCCACTAAGACATCATTCTCGGAGACCTCACATCTACGGCTCTCTTTAGGACTGAAAGTCCAGGGATGATCCAATCCCCTCAACTGTCCACTAAGGACTTCATTTTCAGATACCTCACGTCTACGGCTCACTTTAGAACTTAAGTTCAAGGATGATCCAATCCTCATCTGTATTCTCATCTATACAGGTACAAATATCCAAGAGCATGTATCACATCAAAACATGTATACATCACTAGTCAAAACATGTATACATCACATCAAAAACATGTATGCATCTTAGCATGTATTCTCACTAATACATCTAACATCAAAACATGTATACATCACATCAAAAACATGTATACATCTAGCATGTATTCTCACTAATACATCTAACATCAAAACATGTATACATCACATCAAAAACATGTATACATCTAGCATGCATTCTCACTAATACATCTAACATCAAAACATGTATACATCACATCAAAAACATGTATACATCTAGCATGTATTCTCACTAATACATCTAACATCAAAACATGTATACATCACATCAAAAATATGTATACATCTAAAATAAAAGATATATAAGAGTTCTAAATCTAAATAATTCTAAGTAGCTAAGTGCAACAAAACAAAAATTTAAGGGACAGAATTGTTATCAAATACTATACTACTCCCCCTTTCGAGGAGGGTCCTTCTGGACTATACCAAGCTTGTCTCGGAAGTATTCAAACCTTACTCGAGACAAAGGTTTAGTCAGGATATCGGCAATCTGATCCTCAGTGTCTATATACTCGAGCTTGATAGCTCCTCTCTGCACCATGTCTCGTATATAGAAGTAACGGATCTCAATGTGTTTTGACTTATCATGGAACACAGGATTTTCAGTCATCTTAATGCAGCTTTGATTATCACACATAATCACAGTGGGATCCATTTCTAAGTAAAAAATTCCAGATAAAAGTTTTCGAAGCCACACTGCTTCACAGCTGGCAGAGCAAGCGGCTATATATTCTGCTTCAGCAGTACTGAGGGCCACACTGGATTGTTTCTTGCTGAACCAGGAGATCATGGCAGATCCAAGACCATAACATCCACCTGAAGTACTTTTTCTGTCTGAGACACTACCTGCCCAATCAGAATCTGAGTAACCATGTAACTTGAGTTCATTACCTCCAAGATAGTATAGGCCAAAGTCCACTGTACCTTTTAGGTACCTCATTATATACTTTGCAGCTATAAGGTGAACCTTTCTAGGTTCTACTAGATACTAACTTAGGGTATTTACAGCAAAGCATATATCCGGCCTAGTATTTGTCAAATACATCAATGATCCATTGATTTGTCTATATAGGGTTATGTCCACTAGTTCTGATGAATCATTAACTAATAGTTTCAAGTTGGAGTCCATGGGAGTGGCCATGGCTTTACACTCCAACATATCAAATCTTTTGAGAATCTCCACAGTATACTTACCTTGATTTAGAAAGATTCCTTTTGGCTCTTGCCACACTTCTAGGGCTAAGAAGTAGTGCATTAATCCGAGATCTTTCATTTCGAATTCTGGAGAAAGCTTCTTCTTGCTTTCAATAATTTGTTTCTCATTTCCGGTTAGAAATAGATCATCTACATATAATAGCAATATAACAGGTTCATCATCCACCACTTTAAGATAAAGATTGGGGTCAACTTTACTTTTGGTAAAGCCCATGCTTGTTAAGAAACTGTCAATCCTTCCGTACCAAGCCCTAGGAGCTTGCTTCAATCCATATAATGCCTTTTTCAGTTTGCATACATGGGTCCTTCCGTCTTTGACCTCAGAACCTTGAGGTTGTTCTATGTATACTTCTTCTTCAATTACACCATTTAGAAAAGTTGTCTTAACATCCATTTGATGCAATTTCCATTTCATCATGGATGCAAGTGCCATGATAGTTCTAATTGAAGTATACGTAGCAACAGGTGCAAATGTTTCTTCATAGTCAATTCCCTCCTTTTGAGAGAATCCTCTGGCTACAAACCTTGCCTTGTATTTTTCAATGCTACCATCTGCAGCATGTTTTATCTTGAAAATCCATTTGGAAGAAACCACACTTTTATCTCTTGGTTTGGGAACTATATCCCAAACATCATTTTTCATCATCGACTAATATTCTTCTGTCATTGCTTCTACCCATTCTTTCTTTTGAGCTTCCTCTTCATAGCTAGTAGGTAGTTGATCCACAAGATCACACATCAAGGCCATATAGTTGGACACTAGCTTTGGTTTCTTTCTTTCTCTAATGGAGCCTTCAGGAGCACCATATTTTTCATCCCCTTGGATAATATCTCTAGCCCATGCTGGCCTTCTTTTCGTTGATAAATCTGAGATAGGAGGTTCTTGTGGTTCCAACATGTCATGATCCTCTGGTGGATTATCTTCAGGGATGTGAACAGCCTCTGAGTTTCTAGAAGAAGGATCTTCTTCATAGATTTCTTCAAGTTGGCATTTTCTTGATTTCTTGAGAGCTGCTTCTTCATCAAAAGTTACATCTCTACTGATTTCTATATGATGAAATCCTGGTATGTAAATCCTAAAAGCTTTGGATGATTCACAATAACCAACAAATATTCCTTTCTTACCAGAAGGATACAACTTGGTTCTCTTTTCTTTTGGAATGTGGATGTACACAAGACACCCAAATATTTTAAGATGGCTTACCTCGGGCTTCTTTCCAGTAAACACTTCTTCTGGAGTTTTGAAATCAAGAGCACTATGAGATAATCTGTTTTGAACATATACTGTTGTCTTGGCTGCTTCAGCCCATAGATACATGGGAAGATCCTGGTCATGTATCATAGTCTTCACAGCTTCCATGATGGTTCTATTTTTCCTTTCTGCAACCCCATTTTGTTGGGGATTGTAGGGAGTGGTTAGTTCTCTCTTGATTCTGAATTCTTTACAAAATTCTTCAAACTCTTTTGAAGTATATTCTCCACCATTATCTGTTCTCAGAATCTTGATTTTCTTTTCTGAGAGATTTTCTATTAGAGCCTTGAACTCTTTGAACTTTCCAAAAACTTCATTCTTACCTTTTAGAAAGTATATCCAAGTTTTCCTTGAATGATCATCAATGAATGAAAGATAGTATTCAAATCCACTTAGAGAGGTGGTGGGAATTGGACCACATACATCTGAGTGTATTAGCTCCAAGATACTCTTAGTCTTTGTTTCACTCTTTGGAAAGGGGTTCTTGACATTCTTCCCTTTCTTACATCCTTTACATGAGCCATCATGATCAACCTTCAAATCTGGTAGTCCTATGACCACCTTGCTTACATAGGGTAAGGGTTTGTAGTTAATGTGAGCTAGTCTTCTATGCCATAGCTCACTGGGACTAGAGGTTTCATGAACAAGGGCAGCTTCTGGATGACCCTTGAGTTTATACAAACCTCCTTCCTCTTCACCAATGACAATTGCATCCTTAATAGATTTGCCTTTGGACCACATTAACACTTGTCCATCAATGAATGCAACTCTATAACCTTTCTTGTCCAATGTTGAGATTGAAAGCAAATTCTTCTTCAATCCTGGAACATACAAAACTTCCTTCATCTTCATGGGGGTTCCATAATCAAGTTTGTAGTTTGCTTCACCAATTCCCTTAATGGGATATTGATAGTTATCTCCAAGAGATACCTTTAGTGGAGAGGTCTTTTCTTCAAGATTTGATAGAGTCTTCTTTTGTCCTGTCATGTGCTTTGAGGCACCACTATCAATGACCCATGTATCTTCTCCAGGTGTTATAGATCCAGAGAGTGCGGAGAAAAGAACATACTCTTCTGCATCTTCCTCTTCATTTCTTCTAGGTCTTCTTTTGGAGGAGGTCCTTTCTTCATCTTCTTCTTCTCTTCTAGATCTTTTCTTGAGAGGCCTTTCTTCCTCTTCAACTTCTTCTTCACTCTCATCTTCTGCAAGATGTGCATGATGTCTTCTGTGGTAAGTACCCTTTTTATTTTTGTTAGGACAGTCTTTGGCAATGTGTCCTAATTTGTGACAAATGAAACATTGGAATGAGGAGTAATCTCTTCCTCGGAAGGATCCCCTTTTCTTTTGAAATCTTTGTGGAGGATGGGACTCCTTTTGACTATCCTTCTTAAGGTAGGATCGATTCTTTCTTCTCTTGGTATGGGTGGCCAAGGCTTGGTCATCTTCCTTGAGCAATGCTTCTCTATTGGCAACCCTAGCTTCTTCTTGAACACAATCCTCCCATACTATATCAAACTTCATGCTTTCTTTTCTGGCACACATGGTTTGTATGAAAGATTCCCATGATCTAGTGAGACCATTTAGAGCTGTCATCACAAGTTCATCTTCATCAAGAGTATCACCAATGGCATCTAGTTGCTCCTTGATTAGAGATACTCTTGAGAAGTAGTCTTGAATGGATTCTCCTTTGTGCATCTTCATACTCTTCAACTGAGTCCTTAGATTCATCTTCCTATTGATGTTCTTTCCTTCATACATTCTTCCTAGGGCATCATACATTTCCTTTGGAGTCTTCTTGGAAGCCACTTGGGGAATCAAGTGGTCTTTAATAGAATCAGCTATGATTCTCTTTGCCCTAATCAAATCCTTCCTGTGTTTTTCTTTGGCTTCATCTCCTTCTGGTTCTGCAACTTCCTCCTTGATATAATGAGCAAGATCATTCTCCTCAAGAATGAGACCAATTCTGTATTTCCATGCCGGGAAATTTTCTATACCTTCTAGATTGTCTTCAAGCTTAGTGTTTGGAGCCATCTTCTCTCGGGGGAGCCCAAGAGACAGAGTAGACTTACCTGGAAAGTTACTTTTCACTTTTCCGGAATCTGGAACAGAAATTTATCGCACTTTTGGTAGAATTAGGGTTTGACTTTCCCGGAGTTCTACTCAACCAAAAAGTTCGATCTATATCTCAAAAGAATGCTCTTGAGAAGGGCTATCCAACCATGTAATCAGAATTCAAAAATTCCAACTTTTTTCTGAAACCAAATTCTGACGTATTGCACTTTTGGTAGAATTAGGGTTTGGATTTCCCAGAGTTCTACCCAACCAAAAAGTTCGATCTAGGGCTTAAAAGAAAGGTATTGAAAAGGGCTATCTAGCCATGCAACCAAAAATCAATAATACCAACTTTGGGCTGAAACCGTAACTTCACCGGAGAGAGAGAGAGAGGTATTCTTACCTTGTGAAAGATGTCCTATTCAGTCTAGCTCTGATACCATGTTAAGTTTAAACCAAATATACTAGCAAGATCACTGAAAGAAACATAATCACAAGATAGACACAGAATATACCCTGGGAAACCCTCATGGGGTAGAAAACCCAGCAAAGCTTTCCTCAATAAGATGATCAACCAAAATACAAGATGTGTTCCTTCCTTCTTTGTCTTCTTAGCAGATCTCCCAGACAAGTGCGCCTCTCTCAAGTGAGTGAGTGTATCAAATGAGGAACATACCTCCTCTATTTATACACTACACTGACATGTATTTTACACAAGTACATGTAGGCTCGTATTTAACCATTGGGTTAAATACCCTATTATAATTGACTGGGCCGACCCCCACATGGTGGGTCTAATAACCCTAGTTACCGCAACCAATTCAGAGGAATAAACATCTACGGATTCATAGTATAATCACATCGGAGGTATGGAACATCTCTGGAATAAACAATATACAAATATAATATTCTTAGAAGTTACAATATTCAACAAAAGATTGATTGATCAAGATCCTATGATTGGTCCTTCTACACATTGGGTTCAGTTTGGAACTGATTAATTGGATAATGGGGTGTGTGACCTCCGTTGTCTTTGTTGTGGTTATCAATGGTTTTGGTTCCCCCTTCTTTAAGGCTTCCTGTGGGCTTCAATAAGGCTGTCCTCTCTCCTTGTACTTGTTTCTCTTAGTCATTGAAGGGCTCAGTAGATCCATAATTTTTGAACGTAATAGAAGGAACTTAAGGAGTATCTCATTCAATGGTAGGGAGACTCTCACTCATCTTATGTTCGTGGATTATTTATTTCTTTTCTGTAGACATGTTGCTTCTAATTGCCAAAGATTGGGATCTATATTGGAGCATTTTTGCAGGGCTATAGGAATGGAGATCAACATTGAGAAATCTGCTCTTCATATGTTGGATAATCAGGAGGGATCCAAAACTTTCTAGAGAGGTTATTTTCCATATGATTGCAGGTCTATGGAGGATGGAATTCCCTATTTAGGCTTTAGTCTGAAGCCAAAAAAAATGGAAAAAAGTATTGGAACTAGATTGAAGAGAAAGTGACAAGTAAAGTAAATCTATGGTGCAATCGTTGGCTATCTAGGGGAGGAAGACTTGTCTTTGTCAAGTCAGTATTGGAGGCCATTCCTATTTATTGGCACCTATTGGCAAAGATCCCTGTGGGGACATAAAACTTTCTATTAGGAATATTTGCTTTATTTTTCTTTGGAAGAACAACAAGGAAGGTAAGACCTTTCATCTAGTTAATTGGAAGGTTTTAGCTGCTCCTAAAAGTGGGGGGGTTGGGGACTTAAAGACATCTTTGTTTTCAACAAGTCCCTGGCAACAAAATATTTATGGAATTTCTTGAAGAAGGATAGATTGTGGAAGTGGATTTTGGTGGCCAAATATATTTTCGTTGATTTGGTGTAGGACTAGATTCGACGTAGGGAGAAATCAGTCACCAAGAGTTCTAATCAGTGGAGATCTCTATCCAATGCATTCTCAGTTATTGGGAAACATTTGGCATGGAAGGTAGGGAATGGTAGATTGGTGAGGTTGGGGTGTGACTCCAAATTAGGTCTTACAAATGAGTGTCATCTGTCGGTAGGGCTCATTGATCATCTTCAGAGCAAGGGTATAGCCACTTTGAATAGAGTTTCCTAGCTAGATGGCACTAAAACTTAGAAGCAGACTTGGATCTTGGCATAGGAGCTTGGCCTGTCGGGGTCCTAGAAGATTGGTTGGGAATCTCTTGTCACTTCGCTAGAAAAGGGACATATCCACCTCAACATGGAGGAGGATGATAATTGTTGGATTTTTAATCGCAAAAGGAGGCTTGTATTGTGCAAAATTGGGGCATGAACCTTTATTTCCTATTGTGCACAAGAGTAGGTGGTGGTGGAAGGAATTTTGGAATATTAAAGGCCCCTAAAAAGTTATTCTTCATTTTTGGCTTATGCTAAACAATAGAGTATTGACATGTGATATATTATAAATTTTTAGCTTTCAAGGGACTGGGGCTTGTCCTCTTTGCAGGAATTGTGAAGAGTCAGTCTACCATCTATTTGTACAATGTGATTTTTCCAAGAAATATTGGTTGGAAGTGGGTCGGCAATCGGGCTACCCAATTAGGTGGGAAGGCCTATCGGTAGAGCTGTGTTTTAAGGTTTTTTTCCACATAAATGAGGCTTTGGATTTCAAATTTATGCACATTATTGTCTCTTGGGGCATTCAGATAACAAGGAATGTTGTTATTTTGAAGGGATAAGAAATTTTCTTCTATGCAGGTTGCAACTCAATCTATGGATTTGTTTTAATTCTACAAATCGGAGATTGAGACTAAATCCTTGAGAATCCTAGAGCTACCTATTGTTGATGAAAGCAAGCCATGGAATTTTTTTGATGGGGCTAGTCAGGATCAGAACAAGATTAGTGGTTTTGGATTCTTAATTTTCTTGGATAGACAACACTTCTTCAAAGGGTGTGGTGTTCTGGGTCTTGGGACGAACAATCAAGCAGATTTCAAATCTCTCTTTTACCTATTGAAGGTGGCTTTCAGGAAGTTGGTTCTTAACGTGCAAATTCTGGGAGATTTAGAACTTGTGGTTAATTGCCTCAAAAGCCTAGTTGAAGTTACTCATGTTGGGTTGATATATTTGGTGGAGTAGTTACGAACAATTCAGGAATATTTTCAATACATCTCTTTCTAGCACATTAGGCATGAATTCAATGAGGCAGTCAATTCTCTGTCCAAACAGGAGCTATTGTTGCATCAGAGTGCTCTTCATTTTGAAGAATTTCAAAGTGGGCCTATCTTGAATTCTCAAATAATTCCTTTCTCAGATATCTGAACTTTTGGAATTCATGTTGAATTGGTTTTGTCCAGTAGAATACAAGTATATCACTACTTTAAGGTTGTTATAGCTATGAAAATCCTCACAACAGATCTAAGAGATGATGTGTACCTCACAAGATTAATTATGATTAAGCAGGAAAATAGAAGAAGAGTGAACAATACAATATAATGAGCAACATAATAATATGGTACAATAGAACTCAGATAGAAGCAATAATACTTCACACACACTAATTAATTAATCACAGTATGGACAAATAAATAGTACAATGGTAGAGAGGATTCAAATGCCTAAGGTGGAAATTCGAATTAGCCTCTCAGAGTGATCATAAGATCAATAGAGTGTCATCGGAGCACAACTAGGTGTCCTCATGATCATCGGAGCGCAACTGGAAGTCTTCATCATCAATGCTCAAGTAACTGTCAACCATCAGTCAAACTAACTCTGGTAGGTGTAACTGATCCAGATTTTATGAGCAGAATGAAATGAATATAGATTATTATCATATGCTTAACACAAAATAATAGAGATACAGTAAAACTGGTTTTCTATTCAATAAGGAAATAAGCTAGAACCGTAAAATGTAGTGGAAAACAAGCTTGCTGGAATGGTGGCGGCTTATCTCTGAGAAGAGATATGACGGTTGCGCTCATTTCGGAAGAAGATGGTTACAATGAGGGTCTCAAGGCCTTTTACAATAAACAGGAATGCAAAAACCCTAGACACCCAAAAACCTAACCCTAGGAGATGAAGCGCCAAAAGTCATGTGGGCCCCATTTGGGTAAGTTAGTACATCAACTTCCCGGGGTTGTAACTTTTGCATACGATCTCTGTTTGGGGTGCTCGGTAGCCTGTTGGAAAGGTCTATCCGAGATTTACAACTTTTGACTGGGGCCAAATGCGTGCCGAAGGCAACCATTTGGCCCCCCAAATTGCCAAAAAAGTTCACTTAGGGCCTCAAAATGGCCCCGGAAGTTCAGGACCCAAAAAACTGCTAAAAATAGTACAATACCAAAATTGCCATAAAACTGTTTTGAGCCAGTTGGAAAGGTGGGTGGCCAGCAATATCCACCTGGATCAGTAACTGAGTGTAACTCAATGTAACTAAGTGTAACTGAGTGTAACTAACTGTAACTGAGTGTAACTGACTGTAACTGACTGTAACTGAGTGTAACTGACTGTAACTGAGTGACAACTGGACTGGTAGGTGAAGAAGGGTGACTTGCTCCCTAAAATCAAGGAAGAAGGGCGCATTAAGCAACTGGAGGGCTAAAACTGAATAGTGAGAAGCTCCTGGGGGATGGCTAACTGAGGGATAGGTGCTGGACTAATGACTGGGATGCATGCAAACCCTAGAATCCATGCAAACCCTAAAGGTGCATGCATGACTGAAAATGTAAATGATCAAAATACTGGTGGGACTAGGATGGAGTATAGGAATATCCTAACACCCCCCCTTAATCCATCTTGGGCCCTGGTAACTAAGGCCAAAGGTCACCCAATAAAATGAATAATAATAATCAATAAACCAGGGAAGTGGGAAAATTTCATGGGAAACATACCCCCTCCTCAAAAAATAGACTGTAAGGCACACATAAAAATAAATGCTCCAAACTCAAGCATGTGTGATGCTTGGTCATATGTCTGGAGGTATCTTCTTCTTGGGAAGAAGTGGATCATGCTCAAAAAGCATGTGCTTGTACTTGCTCTTTAGATCGAATGTGATGAGAACAAATCCAATAGTATGAGAATGATCCTTGAACCTGTGATTCGAATCAGCTGAGGTAGGATCAAATCTGTGAAAGTGCATATAGTCTTTTGTCTTCTCCTTCAAATCACCATGGGTAAGATTATGCCAAAAATAACTATTACATGTTTGCATGAAATCAAAATCAGATTTAAGACTTTCAAAACAGTTTCTTGAGATCTCCTTTGAACCAGCAGGGGTGAGATCAAAACTATCATATGCATGAGAAATTATCCAAAGCAGTAATTGCTTAGAACCCAAATTAGATACAAGACTTGAATCATGGTTTCTTGAGATCTCCTTTGAACCATGAGAGGTGAGATCAAAACCAGTAGATGCATGAGAAATTATCCCAAGCGAATGGCAATGACCATATTCTTCAATGACCTTCTGAAAGCATGGAATTATGATCATATAGTAGTATAAAAGAGGAGTTAGCCAGAGAGGAGTGAATGCATTACCTTCAAAAGCTGTTTGACCTCTGAAATAATCATGTGATCATGATGCAAACCAACAGACTCTGGTGCAAGAGAGGATTTAGGACCTTCTGCAATATCTAGAGTGTGAGCTGGCACAGAAAGAGAAGAAAGTTTGAGCATGAGTGGAGAATTTGCAAGTTGTTTGTTAACAATTTCAATATGACATGATATTGGTTCATGATCTGAGAGACCATCAAGAGGAGCGAATGCATCACTTTCCTTGCTTTCGAATGGGTTAGGACCAAGTCCTTCATTCATTTTGCCAAATTTTTCATCCGGGTGAGCCCATATCTCTTTTGGAGTCCATAACTCCTTTGGAGTTTCAACACCATTACGGTATTTGAATTGGAATCTCTGGCATGCAAACAAAGAAAACATTATTGCTGCAAAGTGCATGACACTTTTATTTAACCAGTCAATCTTCTCTTCAGGGGATTCGAACTCTCTTTCAACATAACAATAAAAAAGATCATGGATATTTAAGTCTACTATCATTCTTGGTTTCCATTTAGCATAGTTGATTCGATCAAGAGGAGTAATTCCTGATGAATACATTGAAGCTGTAGAGGACCTACAAAAAAAATATAGAATAACTACAACTACTACTGCTATAAAAATGATGAAACTGTTGCAACTGCTGCACTCGAAATCTTGGTAATAACCTGCAAAAAACTCTCAAGAATGGAGATAAACAATACTCTCAACATGCTTAAATGAGGGAGAACAATGAGGCTTATGCCACAATGGAGATAATCTTGGTAAATATGTTTTTTTTTTCTTCGAAATAAAATGAGGGAGAACAATGAGGCTTATGCCACAATGATGACTTCAAAGAAATTATTCTCAGTAGTGCAAGATGGAGGACAATCAGGCTTATTTCATGCAACAATCAACTTAAAAATAATTAAGAGGATCAACATTAAAAGAGAAAACTAAAAGTACAAAGATTCTCAAGAGGTTAATGGAAAAACTTCAAACTATCAATATAACTATTTAAAGTTTTTACTTAGTTATGTTGAAGGTAAAAAAAAGAAGAAAGAAGGAAAGGATATATATATTTTTTATGAGAATTGTAGAAGACATTCAATCTAACTGGGGAATTTGTCTTAGTTAGGTTGGAGGTAACAAAAAGAAGAAAGAAGGAAAGGATATTATTTTTTTTATGAGAATTGTAGAAGACATTCATTCTAATTGCAGAATTTGTCACAAACTTTGTGAACTTAATTTTAATAAAAAATTTATTAAAGAAAACAAAGATCTATTTATTTATTCTAAATTACAATTGTATGATAAAAGTACTAGCAAAAGCCACCCTTCAAAATTTTGAAAATTAAATAATATTATTTTGTTGGTTATAGCAAAAGACACCCAACTTACTTTTAAATTTAAAGATAATATTATAAGCATGAGTGAAGAGGATCATTGATCCATCTAAGTTTTTATTCGATTGGTTGATGAACTACCTTGAACTTGGACAACATTGGAGAGGATTGATATTTGATAAGAGGAAAATTTTTGTCCATTATTGTAAAGACTAAAAATCCATATATAGAGGATATCACTGAATAATTAAATGATAAAGTTAAAAAATATATATGTTTTATACATACTAACTTGCACATCCTTACTACAACATTGATATGAATAATTAGACATTAATATTTTATCAATACCATGGGCAAAAAATAATTTCAAGCTAACTATCAAAACAAGAAAAAAATAAATAACTCTATATATATTTAATGATTTTTTAAAAATATTTGAATGAATCAAATTTGATTTGACTAACATTTATTTTAAAAATATTTCATATTTAAATTATTTTTTAGAATTAAGATAGTTTTAAAAAATTTAATAAAAAGAATTTATCCAATTGTTAAAAGTTTTTTAAACCCTCTTTTAAAAATTCATTACAATTTAATTAATTACAAAAATTCTATCATATCTTAAAAAAATTAAAAAAATTATCAAATTTGGTTAAAACTAGTTGTCAAATTGTAAATTTAGAAAAAAAATATATTCATTAGAATCTGTATTTATTATTAATATTTAACACTATTAGTATGTTAATTAATTCTTTGAAATTGTATATTTTGATTATTGAATATATGTATTGTACTTTGATTATCTAAGTACTTCATTAAATAAAAAAGATTTTCCACACAAATCACCTAGGAAACTATATAAAAATAAATACAAATGCCATCCTTGTACCTTTCACCATGTTGATTCTTAAAACCTAAAACTTTATTGCTAGTGTTATGAAACAATGACAACAACAATCATTGCAACATAATTCACATTTGGATTTTTTTAACTAAGTAAATATAAAATGAATTTTGTGAATGTCAATAAATAGTATGAAAAACTATGTTCATTACCTATCTATATCTATCTTAAACAAGGGCTTAAATTTGGGTTTTGGGGTGAGCCCAAACAATACAAACAACTTTGGAATTGACAGAGTTAACCAAGGCATTGCGGATGCTTTATATCTAAGTTATCAATTTGTCAATATGTGGTGCATTTCTCACAAATATCATTGCAAGTATATCTTTGTGTTATTTAAATCTCAAATTATTATAAATTTGTGATCATCAAAAATGCCTAAACAACACCCATCCGTATCCATACACCCAAAAACACTTTAAAAACACAAGAGCCTTAGACAACTCTTTGTTAGGGACAAACCCTCTTGGCTTCTTTAGGCGTTTGCCTAAACGTAGGAGCTAGGATTCAGGTGATAGTACCTGGCTCATTGCTTGCCCCCAAGGCCACACCTTTCCCACTTGTAGTGAGGAAACAACTTTCGAAAGATTTCTGCTGCTGGTGTGCATATCGACGGACAACTTTGTGTCACTTTAGCAATGCACAAGGAGGCAATACTTGCCAATTGTGCCTCTAATTGATCTTAAGCGATAGATAAATAACTCCTTCCTTGGATGTATGTAGGTAACCCCAATGTGTCTTAGATGTATGCAATATGACAAATAGAACAACACTTATACGCATGTTGATCATTATTGGTTTAGGAATTGACTGCAACTTCCCTAGATTGCATAAGCCATAGATTGCAATGTCACTTGATTGTATTAGCACAATGCAGATTCTGTAATGCATACATTACAACATATTAAATATATGTTATGATTTAAATATATATAAGGTGATATGTCAACTTTTAAAATTTTGTATTTTTAGGTTATTTTAGAACTTTTATAATGAAAAGAAATTTAAACATACTATGAATAATTATGTTAAAAAAACTAATTAAAAAAATTGATAAATTAAAAAAATATATTTAAAAAACATCAAAATATATATTACAAAACCTTTAGAAAATTTCACTATAACCTAAATGTAGTTTACATGGTTTTTATTACTAGAGTGTCAAAACTAATAATGTGAAAACTAAGAATAAAAAATACAACTTAAAATGTTTGAATTTAAGAAACTTGACCCAAAATGGTTTTTACAACCTACAAGGGATAAGTATTTTCTTCCAAATGTAAAGGAGATTTCTAACAGCCTCCAAAGGATATTAATTCTTTTATAGATATAGTAAGGATTACCCAATACCAAAGCTAAAACTTATATATGTTTTGTGTGGTAAAGATTTCATAATATCACTTTGAAACCTTTTTCAAAAAGTTCCAAATGAATAAGCCTTAGCCAAATAACTACAAAATTGAGCTCAAATTTGGAGAAACTCAGTCGTCCAAAGACTGCGATTCTGGTAGGTATACCTTTGCTTTCCAAACTTGGTTATTAGCTGGAAAGCATGGTTGCCACACAAACTTCAAATACGACAAGTAGCAAGACAGAAACTAACCCCTGGTAGCCCTTGACTCTGCATTCACATAGACATTTGGAAATACAATCGCCTGCTTCTCTTCTCTCGAATGGATCCTCGATCCTCCCCTCCCAACTCCATTGTTCGATGCAAAGTGAAGTCACTTGGAATGACTGGACAAATTTAAATCTAAATTGGTGGTACTTTGATGAAATTCAAAATTGATCGATCTTCCCTCCCAAGTCTACTGTCCCGCTGTACAAATTGGAATGCCCAATACCAAGCTCAACAACATTGAAGGGGACTGTAGAAAATGGTGACACAATCCTCTGCTTCACCATAAAAAAGTGTTCTTCACCGTTGAAAGAAAGAACCCTATTAACAACAAAAGATAAGATTGAAAAATCCAATTACAATGTCATTTTCCATCGGAGAAGATTGAAAAGAAACCATATCCGCAATTACTACCTCTTATTCCATGGAAAATAGAGCTGATGAACTATCACAACTGGTTTATTTTTTCTTTGTATTCAGACTTATTTTTGTCTGGAGTACAAATGGTTACTTCCTTTACTTTTGAAGGAAAAAAGAACACACAGCACAGTAAAGAAGATTTAACTCCGCAGTAGATGGATACCTTCTTTTTGTTTTCTTCGGACTTCACGGACCATACAAGAGAGAAATTCAATTTTGTCTTTGCAGAACACTTTACTCACTAAGAATTAACTTCGCAGTTTTAAATGTGTGGCAATTAACTTTTACTTCGTGGCAAGTAACTGCGTGGCATTCACTTCATGGCATGTAACTGCGCGATTTCAACGTTTCACTGTGCGGTGAACTTCAAAGTGATGCAAAGTTAACTTGGCTACAATACTCTACTTTGTTAACGTGAAGTTACGCAATGTTAATTTAGAACTTTCACTACGGTGAACTATTTATGAATCTTGATTTCTTTTACTATGGGTAAATGTAAACACTATTCATGCGAGTAAAGCTGGAGAAGATGTCCGACTTGCAATAAACAACATTCTTGACAATGAAACATAAAACTATAAACTTGTATATTTACCACAGTAAACTGCGCAGCTCCTCAATTCATGGAAATGAGTTTCACTGCAATATTTTACATCCACAGAGCTTGGGCTATTGATAGAAACTTCACTGATCTTCACTTCTACTTTGTGTAATTTCTCTCATACACATCTCTCTCTGAGTTTTTAAATAAGAGCTTCTATTTATAGAGTTTTCTATCAACCGACTTAGGATTGCTTCATATGGAAGCTATAGGATTGCATTAAACACTGTAATAAATTCTATCCTAAGGTTTTCTTGACTTACGAACTAATAACACAGTTAGAGAACTGCAAACAAGATGTGTGCCAGATTGTTTACAAACTTGTTGACAAACTGATGTTGCAAACATCGCACTGACACAAAAAGTCTGACAGAGTGATTGATAGAGTTGGCACAGTAAATACACGATCAACTCATTTAATTAGATATTTCCAACACTCCCCCTTAATTATGAGCGGTTGGGGATCATCAAACACAATTAAAATATTAGAAAATATTTCAGAGCTAAAACATGCTATGTTCATGACAGAGTTCACTGTACAGAACTTGTCACTCTCAAACAACTTTGCAGAAATTGGAATGGGTCTTTTGCCAATGGTTTTGTAAATATGTCTGCAACTTGATCTTCAGACCTGCAAAATTTTAAACATATTTCCTTGGTGTTTATCAATTCTATGATGAAGTGATACCTTGTGTAGATGTACTTGGTTCTCTTGTGAAACACGTGATTCTTTGATAGTGTGGTAGCCGAATTGTTGTAGCAGTAAATGACTGTAGGTTCTTGTTGATCTTGCGACAGATCACTTAACATCCTGCGCATCCAAACGGCTTGACATGATGTGCTTGTAGATGCAACATACTCTGCTTTTGCTGAAGAAAGAGTTACTATGGGATGTTTCTTTGAATCCCATGATACAACACCTGTTCCTATATGAAATGTATTCCCAGATGTGCTTTTTTTGTCATCTATGCTACCTCCATTGTCACTGTTAGTGTATCCAATGAGTTTCAAATTTTATGAGGTGGAATACATAATACCAAAGTCTCTTGTTCCACTTACATACCTCATAATTCTTTTACCTGCTTACCAATGCGATTCTTTTGGTTACTCCATGAATCTTGAAATTAAGATAACTCCATACATGATGTCTGGCCTTGTTGCTGTAAGATAAATAAGGCTACAAATGAGCCTTTTAAATAGTGTAGGATCTACATTGGATCCATCATCATCCTTGCTTAATTTCAAACCTGTTATTACTGGTGTTGGAGCTGTTTTTCTATTTAACATCTTAAACTTGTTCAATACATCACTTGCATACTTTGACTAAGATATAAATATCTCATTTTCATTCTGTTGAACTTCATTGCCCATAAAATATTTCATAAGGCCCAAATTTATCATTTAAAATTCACTTTCCATGACTATTCTAAATTCTTCAATGCGAAAATCACCAGTAAATATTAAATCATCTACATACAGGCATACAATTAGCTTATTACCTTGCTGGTTGATTTTTGTGTACATCGTTGGCTCACATTCACTTCTATGAAATCCATTCTGAATGAGGTATGAGTCAATGTGACTGTACCAAGCTCTAGGAGCTTGCTTCAAACCATAGAGAGCCTTCTTCAGTCTGTATACTTTGTGTCCCTATTCTAGAATTTCATAGCCTTGTGGCTGCTCCACGTATACTTCTTCCTCCAAATAACCATTCAGGAACGCGGACTTGACATCCATTTGATAAACATGCCATTTCTTTTGTGCTGCGATGGCCAAAACTGTTCTGATAGTGTCCATGCGAGCTACAGGTGCAAAGGTTTCATTGAAGTCTATGCCAGGTTGTTGAGTGAACCCTCTTGCTACCAATATCGCCTTGTGCTTCTGCACATTTCCTTTAGCATCTTGCTTGGTCTTATAAATCCATTTCACACTTATCACATCCTTGTCTGCAGGAACATCAACTAGTTACCATGTCTGATTCTTTTGAATGCATTCTATTTCTTCATCCATGGCTTGTGCCCAAACTTTATCTTCAACAGCTTCTTCACATGTTAGCGGATCATTAATTTAAGAAAATAATGCAAAACAAGAGAATGAATTAGGTGTACCAGCCTCGTATATCTCACGTAGGCTTCTTGTCCTTGGCGGAGTTGCTGGTATCGAACTACGCAAAATGCTTGATGGAGTTTGCTGCGCACTTGGAGTGCTTATTGGAGTTGTTGTGACTTTTGTTGAAGTTGCTTGTGTTGAACCATGTTGTGTAGTCCTTGGA
This sequence comes from Larix kaempferi, assembly GCA_027924585.1. Taxonomy (NCBI): domain Eukaryota; kingdom Viridiplantae; phylum Streptophyta; class Pinopsida; order Pinales; family Pinaceae; genus Larix; species Larix kaempferi. The sequence continues at coordinate 3,288,903 of BSBM01000779.1, forward strand.
GTAGGCGGTACTATGAATTTCTGATTCACATGCGGAGTCTCAACCACATCTTCTACGATGTCATCATGTTCAATATGTGACACAATTTTCACATTCTTCTCAACAGTTCCATCCCATGCTTCATTTTCTACAAACTAAACATAGCGGTTGATAATAAATTTCCTTGCGACGGGATTATACAACTTGTATGCTTTTGTGTCTTCAGAATATCCAATAAAGATGCATTTATGTCCTTTATTGTCTAATTTTCTCTCATCACATCTAGAACATGTGCATATGCTACACAACCAAAAACTTGTTAATGCGAAACACTATGTTTCATACCTATCCATGCTTCCTACAGAACTTTGTTCTTCATGCTCTTTGTCGGACATCAATTCATGATGTATACCATAGTTTCCACTGCTTCAGACCAATATTCATTTGACAGATGCATCACTACCAACATTCTGCGTGCCATTTCCATGATCGTTCTATTCTTCCTCTCCACTATACCATTTTACTGTGGTGTATACCACGCAGTGAATTGTTTCTGTATGCCACGATTCTTGCAAAAATTTAAGAAATAATTTGAGACATACTCACCACCTCTGTCTGTTCTTAATATCTTGATGCTGTAACCACTCTGCTTCTCCACCAGTGCCTTGAACTGCTTAAAACAGTCAAATGTATCAGATTTATGCTTTAGAAAATAGAACCAGGTTTTTCTTGTAAAATCATCAATGAATGTGAGAAGATATGTGCATCCTCCTATGGATGGTGTTTGCATCGGTCTAGAGATATCAGAGTGCACAATTTCAAGTGGTGTGTGAGCTCTGTATGACTCTCCGACTGGAAAAATCTCTCTATGCTAATTTCCAAAGATACAGCCTTCACAAATTCTCTCTGGCTTTTCAATCAATGGAAATCCTTTCACCATATCCTTCATGTGCAGTAGCTTTATCCCACCAAAGTTCAGATGTCCAAATCTGAAATGCCATAACCAGGATTCATCCTTCATTTCTGTTTGAAATGCAGCTTGCATTGCGCTGCCTTTTTCTTCCTTGTCGCTGCGAACTTCTGCTCCTTTGCTTTCTTTCTTGAATGCAGATTCATAATTTTCTTTCTGATTTTCATGAACAACATGAGTATTTTTACCTTTGATGATTGGTGTTATCTTCAAAGGAAAGAAGTGATTGCTTGTCATCTCCACTTTGCCTATTAACTGATTGCTTGGATATACATCTTTGATCACACAGCACTTCCCTATCATATGAACTCTGTAACCTTTTTCCATCAATTGTCCAATGCTCATCAGATTATGCTTCAAACCTTGAACATAATACACATCAGGCATAAATTTATGCTCCCCCTATTTTGTTAGAATATCAACAGTACCCTTACCCAAAACAGTGACTTGGATATTGTTTCCAAGTGTGACAGTAGTTTGAACTAATTTACCTAGGCTTGAAAATAAACTTAAATTACCAGTCATATGATTGCTACAGCCTGAGTCTAAATACCATATGTCATTTGGACTTTCTTGGATGGCATTTCATTCAAGTGAAGGTGCACATGCTAAGAAGAGTGAGTTGTTTGAAGTTCTGTTGTTGCTTGAATGAGGTTCACCTTGATTTCCTGGGTCATACTGGTTCTTCCTGCATTCATATGCGAAGTGTCCATACCTATTATAGTAATGACATTGAATCTTTGATTTATCATACCTTTGTCCACTTGGCTAATTGGGGGTATGATCCTGGCCTCTTCCTGCGACATGTGCAAGACTACTGCTGCAACCTCCTCTGAACGAACTTCATCCTCTGCCTCTAGAGTTTGATCTTCCGCTGCCTCTACCATGAATTATTGATGACTGTGCTACGAACACACCTTCCAGCGATGTGTCTGAACTGCTGATTGTATGTTCACAACTGAGTAATAAGGATTGCAACTCATCAATAGTAAGTATGGACAGATCTTTGTTTTCCTCTAGGGTCACAACTAAAGATTCAAATTTCTTTGGCAAAACTCTAAGAACTTTTTCAACAAATCTTTGGTCCATTAGAGTTTCTCCATGAGACTTTATTTGATTAACTAGACCAATTACACGAGGATAGAATGAGTCTACTAACTTTGTATTTTTCATTGACAAAGATTGAAAATCTCTTCTTAGAATTTGAAGTTTCATAGTCTTTCCATTGTTGAAACCTTGATATGCTGTTTCCAGTGTGTCCCACTCTTCCTTTGCTGAATGCGCTGCTGCTACTCTTGGGTGTATGGATTCATGTGTCACTTGATGTATGTGGAATAGCGCATTTCCATCTTTCTTCCTATGTTCCCTCAGAACATCCTTCTCATCTTGTGTGAGATTGTTGTATGATGCTGCATCTACTGGTTCTGCATAACCAGTCTGGACTATGTCCCATACATCTTGACCTCTAAACAAAGCCTTCATAGTTAGAGACCAATATTCATAATTTTCACCAGTAAATATTGGGGTTTTCAAATTACCCGAAGTGGAAGCCATCCTTAACCGCTTTTCCCTTCTGAGTTGAATTCCTTCTTTTCGTAAACCAGGCTATGATACCGGATGAAGGGAAAAAGGAAACACAGCGCAGTAGATGGATACCTTCTTTTTCTTTTCTTCGGACTTTGCGGACCATACAATAGAGAACTTCATTTTATCTCTGCAGAACACTTTCATCACTAAGAATTAACTTCGCAATTTTAAATGCACGGTAATTAACTTTTACTTCGCGGCAAGTAACTGCGTGATCTCAACTTTTCACTGCGCGATGAAATTGAGAGTGATGCGAAGTTAACTTTGCTACAATACTTTACTTCGTGGTATCCTCAAATACTTCGTAGTTCACATAACCAAACTTTATCATGTAAAATATTTCTTTAAGACATAACAACTAAAACACCTTAACGTGAAGTTACTCAATGTTAATTTAGAACTTTCACTACAGTGAACTATTATTGAATCTTGATTTCTTTTACCTCGGGTAAATGTAAAAATTATTCATGTGAGTAAAATTGGAGAAGATTTGCGCCTTGCAATAAACAACATTCTTGAGAATGAAACATAAAACTATAGACTTGTATATTGACCATAGTAAACTGCGCAACTCCTCAATTCATGGAAATGAGTTTCACTGCAATCTTTTACATTCACAGAGCTTGGGCTCTTGATATAAACTTCACTAATCTTCACTTCTACTCTGCATAATTTCTCTCATACACATCTCTCTCTGATTTTTTAACTAAGAGCTTCTATTTATAGAGTTTTCTATCAACCGACTTAGGATTGCTTCACATGGAAGCTATAGGATTGCATTAAACACTAAAATAAATTCTATCCTAAGGTTCTCTTGACTTGCAAACTAATAACACGGTTACATAACTGCAAACAAGATGTGCACCGGATTGTTTACGAACTTGCTGACAAACTGATGCTACCGACATTGCACTGACACAAACAGTCTGACAGAGTGACTAACAGAGACGGTGCAGTAAATACACGATCAGCTCATTTAATTAGATATTTCCAACAACTTTTCTTTGGCAGAGGATTGTTTCAAGTGACTTGATATTCAAGTCCAATTTCTTATCTGAACATCTCCCACATTATCCAATGAAGACAATAGCAAATATAATAAGAAAGGCGATCCCAAAGAATGAATTAATAGTAGTAACAAGCCAAATGATGGCAGTGCAAAAAAGCACAATAATTATTCCGGGACAAAATTAGGGCATGCGATAGGAAACATGGAAGACTAACTTAACCATTAGAAGATCGATATACTGCAGATCCTGTCTCGATGGACTGTGCCATGGTACACTGGCTTTCTCAAAGGAATGATAAAAAAACCATGAAAGTGAAGTGAGAAAGCAAAGCATAGATGAAATACATGGGCATGTCAAACAAACAATTTACAGGTTAATGACACACCCAAGAAACTAACACAATCTGGAAATTTTGCAATCTGATTTTCTACACAGGTTACTTCATCTATTCAGCAATTTGCACAGTTCTGTTTTTTTTTTGCTAGAAATTACATTGTTAATAAACATTAAACTTTTATGTTCATCTCTCATGGTTTGTTCATCTATTCAGTAATTTGCACAACTATTTTTTTTGGCTAGAAATTACATTGTTAATAAACCTTAAACTTTTATGTTCATCTCTCATGGTTTGTTGGCGATTTCTTTAAAGCTATGGTATGTTGAAATATTGTAACCTCTAAGAATATTATATTTGTACTTTATTATTCCAGAGATGTTTCATTCCTCCATGAAGACCTTATTGTATATCCAGAGATGTTTATTCCTCCGTCGGAATGTGGTAACATGGGTTATTAGACTTCCCTAGTGGGGGTCGGCCCTGTATGTGTTATTTGGGTCAAAGGGTTGTTAGACCACCCTAGAGGGGTCAGCCCAGTCAGTTGTAATAGGTTGTTTAACCCAGTGGTTAAGTTGGGGCTGACCTAGTTAATATAAAATATAAGTCGGAGATGTCTATAAATAGAGGAGGTGTGTTCCTCATTTAACACACACACACTCACTTGTGAATAGCGCATAGGTGAGGGAGAGGTCTGCTATGGAGGAGAAGAATCTCATGTCTAGGGTTTTCATCTTTGTATTTGCTGTTCATCTATATTGAGGAAGCGTTGTTGGGTTTTCTACCCCATGAGGGTTTCCCAGGATAAATTTGTGTCTCTTGTGTTTATGTTGTACTTGTTGTTCTTTCAGTGATCCTGTATATGGTATTGTGGTGAAATGAAATGCAATGCTGATATTTTTTGTCTTAGCATATTTAATCTTAACATGGTATCATAGCTAACGTGAAGGAAGGCAATGTATGGCACTTACGACACTTGCTTCACTTGCTACAATTTGAAGGTTAGGGTTTTATGTAGCAAAAACCAGTCATCGTGGAGCTTTCACTATAAATCCGTTTTTGAGAAGGTTCAGGATCTGAAAACTTTACATTTGGAAGATAACATCCCCATGTACCTTGTGTCCAAAGGAAACCCTCATATTCGTTCTACTTTGTGATTTATGATCAGTACAAGCTAGGGTTTCTGCCTCTTCCAGATCTCAGTCATAATCAGGTGACCTAGGAAAAAAGGTCATAACTTGGGATAGGACGCTCCAAATGAAATTTAGTAAAATGTGACAGTTAGAGAATGGACTGTACCATCTCAAGAAAATTTTTCAGAGGCCAAAGTTGAACCAGTGACATGTGGCACACCGTACAAGTTCGCTCTCCTGTTTTATAAACAGGTCACGTTGCGACACTTGCCATAAATCTCTCGCACATAATCCAATTAAGGTTAGGCATATCGAGATGGAAATATGATAGGTCAGGATAAGACAAAAAAAAATTTCAGACCCTGTGGATCAAAAAGTTCGGAGTTACACCAGAAACAATCATGTACCTATTTCTGTCAAAACAGAATTATTTTTGAGCACCTTCATTCATGGCTTCCGAAATTTAGGGTTTCAGAGAAAGTTGGAATTTTTGGAATCGGAGTCGACGGCTGAAAGATACTCAAAAAAATCAAAATTTAGAGACCAAGATTGAATTTTTTGGTTGGGTAGAAGACCAGGCTTGATCAAACCCCAGTTCGGGATTTTGATCAGAAAGGTGGAAAATTAGGGCTTCAGCAAAAGTTGGAATTTTTGAAGTTTATGACCACGGCTATAATCTCCTCAGATAAATAATATTTTAGAGCCTTAGATGGACCCTTTTGATTGGGAAAAAGGGTGGGCTTCATCAAACCCTAGTTCAGGATCCTGTCCAGAAGATCCGGAAATTTCTAAGGCAATTTCGAGGGGTTAAATTTTGGTGATTTCAAAATTGAAGTATGCTAGTTTGATCAACTCAGCAAGACACATCCTTCCATACATTCAGAAGTGTGAAAGTCAAAGTTTGAATTTTTAGGGTTTCTCTAACAAACCCTAATCAAGCTCCAGATCCATTTTTAGGAGGAGATGAGGCTAAGGCCTTACATAAGAAGACTACAAGAAGTCTTGACAGGTATAAGGAGATACAGGTATGTCTTGAAATCTGATTCTTGATTAAGTTCATAATATGTTTGTCTTCATATTATTTAGGTTAGTACAATGTTAGAATTGTCTTATCACCCTAATAAAAGTATAAATACATGTGAATGATAGAAGACATTCATTGATTAGGGTTATATGATTGTACTAATGCACTATGGTGTTGTATGAGGTTGATGTTGTCTGCTAACAAGATATAGGTACATCAAGAAAGACAAATCAAGTTCCATGACCATGATGACATGAAGAAAAAGACTCATCCATAATCCTTGATCATATGGAAGTTCTACTTACGAGGTATGTATCACTTTGCTTAACCTATGAGATATGCAGGTTATAGCACAGGATCTCTAAATCATTGAAGAGAACAAAAGAGGATATTGTTTGGGTATGTTAAGACATGACCAAGCTTGAGAATCCAGGTATGTTTTCCTATATCAAGTTAGAATCCTACTTTGTTAGGATCTTAGGTAAGTATACCTATGTATGAAATAATCATGACCATACATACTTAAGATTATTTAGATTTATAATGTTCTGATAATATTGAGATTATACTAATAAATGTATGTTTGCGTATGAGATCATGAGGATGACACTAGTGCACACTTGAGCATGCATAGTGGTACAGGATGGATAGAAGGATGCAACATCACAAGACATAAAAAGATAAGTATTTGAATTGTTATTTGAATTACTGAATAGTCTATGATATTGCTCGTAATAGTTGTATGCATATTTGTATTCCTAGAATATATCATGCTGAGTGTAAACACTCATATAGCATTGAACAGTATACTACTAATATGCATATGATTGATAAGTTGGACAAACATTCCATTGTTGATTGTCTAGAATGAAACTTCTTTGATGACATGCTGAGAGCTGTGCACGCTCTCGATAGTATGTTTTGGTAGAGATGGAAGGCATCTAGATAGCCACTGTATGCATACAGGATATGGAAAAGTGTTGTGCCAAACTATTGGTCAAGATAGTTACATAACTATGTAAATCATATATGTATGCATAATAGGTTATCATGTCAACATGATTTGATGATTATGAAGTATTACTAATCATGTAATTAATTTTGATTTGTAGGAAATATCATGAAGAATGATGAACATTGAACAAGTGATGGATGTTCAACAAGAATATTTACAAATCAAACATACTATAGAAGGCTCGTGGCTAGAAGATTCTCTTAGAAAGAGGAAGAGGATCATGACAAGATGTTTTCTCCAAGTAGCTAGTTAAATATTGTTCTCTTAATGGTGTGATTGAAGAAGAAGTGCAAATCGAGAAAACTACCAGGATTCAATTGAATAAATCTCTGCACGGGCACCAAGGATCGATAATCATTTGCTGAACTTAATGATCACCATGGGTGATGTAGATCTCAACCTTTGCTACAAGGTTGAAGATGGTTTCTATATACATATGACATGGATGCAAGAAGGAACTCACCACAGAGTTCGAATGATATTGAGGCTCATATCAGTAGACCCATCTGATGAGAGATGGCATGGATAGATATGTAGAAGATCACTCAATGTTGAGTGTGAATGATGTTCAGTTACAGAGGGAGAATTTACAGTTTCTTGACAAGCTTGGGATTTACTAGAAGTAAAATTGTTCCTAACCTTTACCTTAAGGTTATGGATGAACTATTATTGTATGTGGATGATCTCTTTCTGATAGGTAAATAGAAATAGATCATGGAAAGCAAGAAGAAGCTATCTACAGAATTTGAGATTGATATATTAATTCCTAGGCTTGGAAGTATGGCAAGGCTCAGAAGGAATCTTTCTCAACCAAGGAAAATTATGCTGGGGAAATCTTGAGGAGATTTGATATGTTGGAATGAACAACCATGGCCACTATCATGGGTTCTGACTTGAAGCTGTTAACTGATGAATCATCGGAGTTAGTGGATGTAACTCTGTACAGATAGATTATTGGGTCATTGATGTATCTAACGAATACTAGGTCAGATATATGCTTTGCTGTGAAAACCTTTAGGAAATATCTAGTGGAAACTAGATGTGTTCACCTGATAGTTGCAAATCATGTGATGAGGTACCTAAAGGGTATGATAGACTTTGGTCTATGTTATCTTGGAGATCATGAACTTAGATTGTATGGCTACTGATCTACCATGATCTCATGCATTAGCAGGAAGCAGTATAGTGTGTCTCTCAATACAGCTAAAGCGGAATATATAGCTGCTTGCTCTACTAGTTGTGAAGCAGTATGGATTCAAAAACTATTATTAGGACTATTTGACTTAGAGATGGAACCCACTATGATCCTGTGTGACAACCAGAGTTGTATCAAGATGACAGAGAATCCAGTGGTCCATGATAAAAGCACATAGAGATCCGATATTTCTATATACAGTATATGGTGCAGAAAGGAGCTATCAAGCTCGAGTATGTGAGCACTGACGAACAAGTTGTTGATATATTGACCAAACCTATGTCTCGAGTAAAGTTTGGGACAAGCTTGGAAGGACCCTCCTCGAAAGGGGAAGTGATATGGTCATTGATGATAAGATTTCCTGCATCGACAGTGAGGTTGATGATGTGGATACCTATATTGGTGATGTTGACAGTGACTGGTTGGTGAATATTCCTTAGACAAGGTCTAAGTTGACAAGGGGATTGCATAATCCTTGAACACATGTTCTAAAAGGATCCGTAGACATATGTCTCTGAGAAAGAAGAGGGGATTGAATCCTCCTTGAACACATGTTCTAAAAGGATCCGTAGACATATGTCTCTGAGAAAGAAGAGGGATTGCATCATCCTTGAACACATGTTCTAAAAGGATCCATAGACAGATGTCTCCGAGAATGAATTCCTTAGCAGATGAGTGGGGATTGTATCATCCTTGGACTTAGGTCCCTTGAATTGATTCGTAGATAGATGTCTTCGAGAATGAATTCCTTAGTGGATAGGTGGGGATTGTATTGTCCCCGGACTTCGGTCCCTTCAATTGATCCGTAGGCAGATGTCTTCGAGAATGAAGTCCTTAGTGGACAGGTGGGGATTGTATCATCCCCGGACTTCAGTCCCTTGAATTGATCCATAGAAATATGTCCTCGAGAATGAAGTCCTTAGTGGAAAGGCGAGGATTTCATCATCCCCAAACTTAGGTCCCTTGAATTGATCCGTAGATAGATGTCTTCGAGAATTGATTATAGGACTGCATCTTCCCTGGACCTTTGGTTAAAAATGCACATGATGGGATTGCATCATCCCTAGACATGAGATTTGTCCTAAAGTGATAATGAATGATCCTCCTAGAAGTTGATCGGGATTGCATCGTCCCTAGACATGAGACTTGTCTTAAAGTGATAAGGAATGATCCTCCTGGAAGTTGATCGGGATTGAATCATTGTATTTGTTGGTCATCTATATTGACGAAGCTTTGCTAGGTTTTCTACCCCATGAGGGTTTCCCAGGATAAATCTGTGTCTCTTGTGTTTATAATGTACTTGTTATTCTTTCAGTGATCCTGTATATGCTATTGTGGTGAAATGAAATGCAATGCTGATATTTTCTATCTTAGCATATTGAATCTTAAGATGGTATAATTATGGGATGAACCACTCTTTTCTATAGGAAACACTAGCAACAAACTATGAGCTAATGATTGGATAAATAACATGTTTTTGGTCATTTAAGGTTTACTTACATGCTTTCATTTCCTAAATTAGTACTTTCAATGGTTTTATTTTTCATTTCTCTGACTTAAGAATTTCAATTCTCAAGTTAATAATTTATGGTCTTTTCATTTGGTAACTTAGTTTATCTCATGCATGAGTTAATTCATTTATAATACATTTGATCATCTAAGAATTTTGAGGCTATTAATCTATTCACCAATCAAGTATCGTTGTCACCTTTGACATAGTTGACTTAGGGAATCCACCCTTAGTGTAGGATCATCTTCTTCACTCAAGTGACAATTGTAAAATTTCCATAGTTACATTTGGCTAGAAACTGTTAGGAGACTTTGCCTTAGGTTCTTAATATTTTGGCCACAAAGATCAACAAATCAACATAAAATGACTTGATAACATGAAGCATGTTAAAGGTTTGATCATATATAATAGTTAAGGTTGTAACAATCATGCAACAATCCTAAAAAAGTCATTTGCAACTTGGGGTTTTACAAACTAGGGCATTGTTGTGTATTGTAGGGTATTGCTCCAAATTCTAAGATAACAAAATAATCATTTGTTTTGGATATCAGTTTTTCCAAGTCCTTTATTGGGTGAGAGCTGAAATAATCTAGGATAACATTTTGGCATTGCCATTTAACCACTCAAGTAGGCAGTGTAACTGTTCAACCTCTTCTACCCATACAGATAGATGTCAAGTAGATTATAGTTAAAATTTAACATGAAAACATCTGAAAAAAAATAAGATAAGGGCTTAGGCTCATGGTACAATGAAACAATATGACTGAGCAAAGGTAGTAGGAACAAAATTTAACTCAAAGTATTGTTCCATTCATTGTTTCATGTGAATGACCCTATTATGAAGTATCTAGTTTGCAATCAAGCTTAGAATATTTTGCATTTCATACCACAACATCATAGTAAACATTTCCATAATTAGCTTTCTTCCAAGATTTCCTTGACAAGAAAGAAGAGTAGGGGATCTAACAAAATACTTAAAATATAATGTAACAAAATAAGCATAATATAGAGGTGCATCAATGAATTTCTTAAAATCCAGAGCACTTGTTAATGGATACCAATGAAAATTTTAAAATTCCAAGCCAATATTGCTAATTTCATTCCCAAAAATTGCATTATGGCTCAGTTCAATTTGAACTTCAATAACATCTAGATTTAGAATGTCATAGATCTCGAGAGCTAGCCATTTGCTCATCGCCAGAGTCAGATTCAGTGTCACTAATGTCTTTGCCATCTTCTTCCTCTTCCTGTACCACTCCCAAATCTTTTTCCTTTTCAGAATGAATACAGTATTCTAAAACATAACAAAAAAGAAATGAATGATAAAAATAGGCTAAGGATTATATATTAAAATATAATTAGGATACATTTTCACCCAAAAGTCGATCAATCTTGTAGTGCTTGAGCTAATGGAGGGCTTAGTTTTTATTGTACTCATACGAGTGAATAAAACTGTACATGTGTTCTATATCTAAAGCTTTCAATTTAAGGAAATGGAAAATTAGTTGTTCGCCAACTGAGTAAACACACCGACAAGAATGTTCCTGAAGAAATATTTTGATACATTGAACAAATAACTCAAGTAATGAGCATAAATACATGAAGTGAATTATCAAATTTTTTGGAGTGAATTTTAATGCAAATTAGGACAAGCATTGATGAATTCACCGTTCACCTTCTGTCATAAGCATCTCTATCCTGCATCATTAAGGCCCCCAGCCTCCACATTTAAAGGATCGCCTGGATTAGGATATATTAGAATTTGAGGAAGAAATTCTTCGAATACATTCACAAGATCTGAAATACCAATAAAGAAGTAAGCAATAAATTGACTAATAGATGGAGTATAGTAGATTGCTATAAACTAAGATGAGAAAACAAACTAGTCTCATTTTTTAGTAAAAAAAGAAACACTCTCAATTCTAGAATATCCAGTGTCATGAAAGAGTGAATTGCTAGTAGTAACAAGCCAAATGATGGCAGTACAAAAAAGGCATAGTACTTCCAGGACAAAAAGAGGTCATGCGATAGGAAGCATGGAATACTAGTAAGTTAGTAACCATTAGAAGATTGATATACTGCTGATCTTCTCTAGATGAACTGTGACATGGTACACCAGCTTTTTCAAAGGAATTATAAAAAAACCATGAAAGTGAAGTGAGAAAGAAAAGCATAGATGAAATAAATCTGCAAGCAATTTGACCAGTTTCATAATAGATAATAAGACAAAGAATAGTGAAAACGAGAGACCAGGTATTGCAGACGTGAGTCGCATGCCCTACGTTGCAAAGTGAACTAGTAAGACAGAGAGAAAAAAAAGACCAAAGCATCCAATGGCAGAAAGTAAAATATTCTTTCATTGTTTCTTCTAGAAATATTAAAAAATGGTTGAGTTATAAGACGACATTGGGAAGTGATAATCCCATTTGGCACAAAACTGATCAGACTTTTTCGGATCTTTTATGAACAATGGCCTCAAAGTTTTTTTACATTTACTGATATACATCAAGGAATTACATATTTCATCTGTAAATGATCATCAATAGCACATTTTACATTGCAAAGCAAATTGTGCTAAAATTGTCAACAGTTATACATGCGGCATGAAATTTGAGTAATGACATTGGTGATGGGTATTAAATACTATCATAGAACATGCATTTCCTGTTTTAGACTTCACAAAAGCCCACGCTGGCATATATAAAAAATTTAGCTAAAAGGAACAGTAGAAGAAGACGATAATGGTTGCCTAGAGATATGCAACCACCAGCTAAAGGATTTGGTTCAAACAACAAAATTCAACCTGGCTGGAAAAGGGAAAACCTTATAAGTAACTCGAACAAATTTTTTCTAGAATCATTACTAGATAGCCAAATCCTAGGGCATTATTGGTTAGAATGAAAACTTAGTAACCAAAAAGAGGATCACGGCAGATGAAAACTCAACCCTGGCCAAAAATTACCATAGCAACCGAACCTGCTACGTAGAGAAATGTGCCAAACCCCACAAATGGTCTCCTCAAAATCAATAAAAGGATTAGAAGTCCTGATGGAATAGAGGATTGCGGTAGACGAAAATTCAACCCTACGCCAAAAACGACCAAAGCAACCAAACCCACTATGTCGAGAAATGTGCCAAACCCCACAAACGGTCCCCCCAAAATCAATAAAAGGATTAGAAGGCCCGATGGAATAGAGCCGGCAAGCAAAAGAAAAACTTGAAAAAGACACACATGATATCCCAATGGAATAGAACCACCAAGTACAAGAAAAACTTGAAGAGAAAAGCTAAGAGAATTGAACTCCCCCTCAACTGTTTGGAGGTAAGTAATCCAAAGACGAGGCAAAAGAAGGTGAAGGTGGGGTGCAAGTGTGTTGCCACCCTTATCAGTTATGTCAGCAGTTGTTCCTCCTGATTTCTTAGCGTTCTATCCAGCATTGGGGCTTTTCCCTCTTTCTTGGCATGTGAAGAATCTCCTCTTGCTTGGTGAAGGGACAAATAATTCTTCTCTTCTCTCTTTGAAACTTTAATGGCGGATCCTGCAACTTGGCCACAAGTCCATCGACATGCATGCATGCTCATTAGATTTCCTTGCTCATCATTGCACGGAAGTGGAAAGAACAAGAAGAAAGAATGATATATGAATCCAATAAACAATTACAAATAAATATATTGCTTGTAAAAGAAGCTGCAAATTAATAGCAAAAACAGGAACATGAGCAAATTAATAACAAAAACTGGGACATGAGCAACTGGAACATATAGTCTTTGCCTATGCCAAAGACTAATAAAATACAGTGAAGGATACTCACATGAACTAATAAAGGTAATGGAGGATGCTCACGTTGAAGTTGAAAACTTGAAGCAAATTCAGTTTATTTCAAACCTAAATAAAAATAAAATAAAAAATAAAGTCAAGGATGGTGGAGGATGCTCACAGGGACTAATAAAGGATGATGGAGGATGATAATCACACGGACTAATAAAGGATAGTGGAGGATGCAAAGAAAGGAAAATAACTGAAGTAAGGAGCTCAAGTTATTTCAAACTAAAGAAAATAACTAAAATAAATAACTAAAGTAAGTAACTCAATTTATTTCAAACGAGAATAACTAAAGTAACTCAAACTTCAAACATAGTTTCGGATTATATTTGTCCACTCCACATAGGACTAATACATAACAAAAATATCATTAAACAAGATTTTATGAGCTAGTGATCCTTCAAGTAGTAAAACCATCATTAAACAAGATTTTATCAGTTGGGTGATATTCAAGTAGTAGCTTCCTAAAATATAGTTTAGTCCACATCCAACCATATTTGAACAAATCTTGTTTGGAAATTCCTTACCCTGGAGCCTACATCCCCAACCATATCAAGCAATGCTTTATTCTTGCATAAACAACACCACTATGTTGAGAAGTATTCAAAGTAGTAAAACTATCATTAAACAAGATTTTATCAGTTGGGTGGTATTCAAGTAGTAGCTTTCTAGAATATAGTTTAGCCTACCTGGAGTATAATTTGTCATATATTGAAAAAAACAGTGGGTACACGTGCAAGCATACAGAGCTGGCTAGTTAGTGTTGGAAGACCTGGGGTTCAGGGTTGGAATTTCATTTCATCTGTGCCTTTTATATTAATTTTTTTTCATGTTTTGAATTTTAATTTTCCTGGTCACGTAATGTTCAGTTAAAAAAGTTACTCTTTAACTTTAAAAAAAAATCCATCAAATAAATCCACGAATAACTAAAATAAAATTGACATTCAAGAAGTATTTCAAATCAATCGATATTAACTTTTAATTTCAAAAAAATTCCACCATATATTTGGACAAATAAATACTGCAATTCAACTGGTTCAATATCCAAAGAAGCTCGGACAGAAGACCTAGCCCATAGAATGTAGTCCTATAAAATGTATACAAGTCTAAATGACTGTTCAATTCAACAGCCTGGCTTACTAGAAAAATAATTTCCAACTTAAAATGGAGGGAGAAATGACCTTAAATATTCATGAAAGGGAGGAAAAAACAACCTACTACATGCAGTGTTGGAGATGTCCCTTTTCAGTGATAACCGAGGAAGAAACAACCTACTACATGCAGTGTTAGAGTCATCCCTTTTCTATGATAACCGAGTATCTTGATAGGCCAACCCCTATATTACAATAAAACATAAATGTATGACTGTTTTAAAAAATAATCCAACGTCAATTAGCCATATTTGACGGGCATTTTTCCATAAAGATCTATAAAGTATAGGGTGTTTCTCTATATCCTTAAAGCCATCCTTTAATTTGTAAAATTATACACCTGAAACAAAATACGATTTATGGAAGGATAAGCCAACTCTTATAGAGCAGGTAGTACAAGGATTAAGAAACCATCCTTTAAGCAACGATTATGGTTCCATATCTAGTAGCTTACCTTGAACCAATTTCCTCAGGACTAGCCTCTCTTTACCTGGTTCCTGAACCAGGACCAGTTAACCCCAAATCATAGGAATTACAAATACTTGTGTATGCAAACTTATCATGTCATTACATCTAGCTATAATAGTTTACAAACCCAATCTCATTCCTGTGAATGTGTCAACATCTCTTCTAGCAGACCGAGAGCCCGATCCCCGCCTAAATCTTGATCTTTACCGAGTGAAAGATTCAGCAGCAAATTGAGAAGCAAGACTGTTAGAAGTAGACACAAAGCGAGCAACGAAGGCAACATCAACAGAGTAAGCACCAGTAGTTTAAGTTTCATTTCCAGATTGAGAGACAGATCCAAAGCCACCTATAGTTACTTCATACGTACAAGTTTATTCACCACTAGAAGTGGAGGCACCATCAGTTTAGAGTTAACCGAAGCAAAGGAATTTTACTGAGTGGCCCATAACCACCTATGGCAGAGCCAGCAGCCTATATATGTAGCAGACGCAAAGAGAGCATTGCCAAGTTACATAAATTATAACCAGATCTATGGCTAGAGATAGCAGATCTATGGCTAGAGATTAGCATATCTATATGAACCGGTTTACCCAGCAGCATCAGTAGTGGGGGTATCATCAGTAGCTGGGATATCACTAGTAGTAGTAGCAGAGGAAGCAGTAGATTCAGATGTAGTTCCGGGTAAAGCACCACCCACAGAGGTAAAGATGTACATTACCTCTTTTTATGTTGCATAGTCTCCAAGAAAACATTGCACAAGAACTAAAAGCAAGGGAGCGATCCATATTTTATCTTATGAAAGGCTAGAAGAACCAAGCAGTTGAGCTTAAGGAGCAGTCCATTGAGATTCAACAAAACAAGGATATGTTTCATTAGGAAAAGTAGAAGTTGCATGAGGCTGTCGAAGTCACATGTTGAGTAGTTCTAGAGGGAGAAGTGATTGACGAAATCGAATCTGAGGATAATATGTTGCGGTTGGAAGTATTTATTTCTAGTTACAGGCAGAAGGTGGTAGAATTAGAATCCAAGTTAGTGCTAAGCACACCATCAGAAGTGACAGAGAAGCGAAGGGCATAGGTGTAAGTGGCCATTTAGAGTATTCTAGAATCTGAGGTGCAGTGTATGAAGATGTACAAAGAAGTGTCACAGACTTGGGATGCTATGTTCGAGGATGTAGAACTTCAGGACATAACCGCTAGGATCGGGACCGCGGAAGATAAAATGACAAACCTTCAAGGTTTTCTAAAGACTCTATTATCGATTGAGAGAATGAGGAAGGCTGCAGAAAATAAGGTGTTACAAGCTAAAATCAAACAATTAAGGGTTCAACAGCAGCAACGAGCATAATGATTTGAAGTGCTCCAGTCGGAAGTTGAGTGTGTTTCTGAATTCATTGGAGGGAAACATGCAGAGATGCAGTTGACATTCATTCAGACTATCGAGCAGAGCAAATAACATGTCATTTCTAAATTCATCGAGGTAGTAATTCAACAGAAAGAAACTGTTCAACGGTTGGTCGAAACTACAAGGGAAGTATATGAAGAGTTTCTGTCAAAGATGAAGGAACTAGTAGCACAACCTGAAGTGGCTCGCGATGAGCCACATGTCAGTGTTGGGAGCCTGTTGTTCCTAGTAATTTTTGGGTGCCATTTTTGGTAAAGCAGTTTTGGTTGTACCATGAAGATTTTTATATGGTGGATATGCACACCTATGGAAACCTTCTCAATGGATGGAAAACCTAATATTATCATAACATTAGTAAGGCTTAGTCCAACATGTAGTAATGCTTACATGATCTAGTGTTGATGACACACTAATGGATGCATGAAACTTGATGGTGATTGTAGTAGTGGGCATGGTATTGGTGAGAATGATGTCATGATAGTGGAATTAAACATTAAGATGGTGACCCTAGAGTTTGGATCCTAGCCTAAAAACCCTAGTTGGTAGCGTAAACCCTAGTTTTCATTCTAATCACAATGAAACCCTTTTAGGTAGCCTAAGATATAGCCCTAAATTATAATACATATAAATGCATATATGCATAGTTGAATCCAAATCACTATATACATATATGCATAGTTTCTCATCTATATAGCAATGGTGCATACAACTAGAAAACCATTGTACCTAGCACCAGATACCTAATTTAGAAACCTAATGGTTTCAAATTGGTTGTACCATGAAGATTTTTATATGGTGGATACACACACCTATGGCAACCTTATCAATGGATGGAAAACCTAATATTATCATAACATTAGTAAGGCTTAGTCCAACATGTAGTAATGCTTACATGTTCTAGTATTGATGACACACTAATGGATGCATGCAACTTGATGGTGATTGTAGTAGTGGGCATGGTATTGGTGAGAATGATGTCATGATAGTGGAATTAAACATTAATATGGTGACCCTAGAGCTTGGATCCTAGCCTAGAAACACGAGAGCCTAGCCTAAAAACCCTAGTTGGTAGCGTAAACCCTAGTTTGCATTCTAATCACAATGAAACCCTATTATGTAGCCTAAGATCTAGCCCTAAATTATAATACATATAAAGATTAAATCATTTTCATTGTACATATATATTCATGTGCATACATTTGAATCCAAATCACTATACACATATATGCATAGTTTCTCATCTATATAGCAAGGGTGCATATAACTAGAAAACTGTTGTACCTAGCACCGGATATCTAATTTAGAAACGTAATGGTTTGAAAATGGTTGTACAATGAATATTTCTATATGGTGGATACACACACCTATGGAAACCTTCTTAATGGATGGAAAACATAATATTATCATAACATTAGTAAGGCTTAGTCCAACATGTAGTAATGCTTACATGTTCTAGTGTTGATGACACACTAATGGATGCATGCAACTTGATGAGGGTGTATTTGTGACTCCATTGATGTAATGCACTTGTCCTAAATGTCTTTAACAAGTTTCTAAGTGTCCAATAGATGAATTTTGATGTCCTAATACCCCTCTATCCCTTCCAGACAAAATTCGAAAGCATTTGAGGTATTGGGGTAACAAGTTGGTGTGTTGAGGTGGATATAGCCTAAGAAATACACCTCATAGTAGTCATTTATTGTAATGTAAACTATACATGTGTTTAATTCAATGTGTCTACATAAAATTAGATCACCATCACATAATGATAAATTAAGGAAGTCCTAATTGTAAATGGTAGTGGATGTGATGGTCATCAAATCAAAGGTGGCTATATCCATGAGTGAGAGTTAATGAGCTAGATATACATCGTGCTCAAGGTTGTCCTATTTGTATGGTGACAATTGATTAAGAAATGATTCCATAACTTGGTTATTAATTTGTTGTATGATCTTAAGTGGAAAAAATGGTCAAAATAAATACTAGTGACAACATTTCATTATGTAGAGTATGGACATTTTGGATCTCATTATGTAGAGCTATTAAACATCATGTTGGATCTCATTTTAACCTTTTGACGACAATGGAAATTTTCTATTTTTAAGTATTCTTTTTGTAGTTCTCAAGTTCCCAATATATATCTTATGTGCCATGAGGTGTGATTTGTCCATCCATTTATTCCATTTGTTTTTAGATTAATTCTCACAGATGATTTTGTTTGAGTTAGCCTATGTTTACAATGTTTTCTTAACATAGATACCATTAGAAGCTTTTACATGTGGAAAGATAAACCAAGATGAACTATGATATCCAACTTCTCTTCTAAGATCTAGATTAAACCCTAATTTACTCAACATCACATCATGATACACACAACATGATACAACAACATTAGACAACGAGATATATAAATCATATAACTGAAAATCCATGTACATCGAGGCTACAAAACTCATCCAAACATATACAATTTATGGAAAATAGTGGAACATGGTTCCCAATGTACGTATAATGGCAACTTGTGCCCTACACAAAATGCGACAACTCATGTCCTAGATACAAAATACATGGAAACTCGTGCCGTAGATACAAAGTACATCAAAACTGGTGCAAAAAAGTGCCACATCGTGGCTAATGTACATAACACGTGGTGTGTCAAGCATTGTGACCACCGCCATCACTCCCAAGTGCATCTCCAAAGTCAATCTTCCTACTCTTTGAGCTACCAGTGCCTCGGGTCTTGCTCTGTCTAGGAGTAGACCATCTCTCTGGGCTCTAGAACAAATGATATAAGATACCATCATTTTCAAGCATTTGCAACATTTACCACATTTATAAAACAAATGTAGAATTCAAATCTTAAATAAATCACCTCTGATGTGAGTGGGAAATGTTGGATAGGTGTCCTAGATTTGCGAAGCCTCTCAGCAATTCTAGCCTACAACATTTACAACAATCATTTCATTGAAAACTAATAATTGCTTAAATTAATTTTTGTTAATGAATCAAAATATTTTCATAAATTAGCTTGATTCTCACCGTGAACACCTCCAACGATGGACATGGCTAGGTGTCTGGGATGGCAGGTGGAGCAGATGGCAAGACAACCAGCTCTAATGCAGTGATGGGGGGGGGTGTAGATGTAATGGTATCCACTATAGGTGCAACCATTGGAGACATTGATGAGGATACCAGAAGAGTAGATGCCACAATAGTGGCGGGAAGTGGGGATGATATGGTGGGAGAAGACATGGTGGTATAGGGTGGAGGAGGATGTCGTGGACGATGAACCCCTATCGGTTATACGATAGACGTTATCGAACAAAAAGGCTAGGGGGAATGTCGAGGTATGGTGCATGGGAGGGTATTCCTACATGGAAGGAGGAGGACTAAAATGGGGAGATGCAGTTGCTGGGTGCCACCCTAAATATACATTTGTAATATCACAATTTAGTAAACAAACAAAAAATTAAACCACAATAAGTCGTAACAAATCAAATTAAAAGCATGCTTATAACTACACATTGTACCTTTGTATATGGTGATGTGTCAATCCCTGGCGGGGGTGGTTGATCATTGTAGTCACGGAACACCTATGGACAACAAAATGCATGCATGTTATGAACATGTTAAAGAAGTCATTATCTAAGCAATCAAGATATTCAAAAACATTGTATGAACTATCATTGTGTATGCCATAAATATAAATACTTGAGTAATATAAATGACATAAGTAATAACAATATTGTGTTAGGTACTGAAAATACCTCCATGTGGGGTGCCGCAATTTCAGTTGCAGCTGCCATTGCTACATCCAGGTTGGGAGATCCTACGTTCTCCCATCTTGGTGTATCAGCTCTGAATAACTATACATTGAAATAATAGTTTAAGTCAAACAAAAATACTTTAAAAATACTTTACAAGTTATCAAGTGATGATTGAAAAAACATTAAAAAAATTGATGACCTGATCCATATAACAGCCCTCGATTGGGATAGGGCAAGTGTTCCTACAATGGGGACAAAGATGTGGCACTATCCCCATCGAACTGGAATGCCCAGCATAGATACCACCAGTCACGGGTCTATCCTAGCCCTGTCGTGAAGGCCCTGCACCTAGATATCTATCAAGGTCACCCGACCTCTCCACTGTAGTCGCTACTACAAAGGAGGTGTGTCTGAGGAGTCCACGTGTAGCATTCCTCACTACCACCTCGATCTGATCAAGCTTGTGGGGCAACTGAGGTGGCTGGCGATAGGGGTTGGGGTCGTGCCTTGGAGCTGGTGGCCCTCTCATTGGGTTCCTCCTGGTAGCAGGTCGATCTTCGACAGAGACACGCCCAACACCCTAAAACTCGGTTATGTCAAAATAGTTGGCATGTAAACCAAGGCAAAACTTAGCCCACAGTTGGCAAAGGAATTACTGTGGAACATCCCTATTATTGTAGGGAGGTTTATCATACACCATGAACCACCTCTACATCCAGTTATCCATCCACGATTGGTAATGACACCAATCCATGCAGACACGTGGCTTTGTCCGTAGTGGTAGTAGAGGTCTGTACATTTTATGTTCTTGTGTAAAAGGCATTGAGGTGGTTGAGGGAATTGGAATGGAGTAGACGGTGAACATTTTGTTGGGAAAGATGGACTAAAGTCACATATTTCCATGCCAAGGAGAAGGTGAAGCAAGAAATTTTTTAAGGAATACAGTTACATTTATCATGGGTACTTAGAGCAGGCAGACACCAAGCTGGGGGCTCTTAATGAATATTATTTCTATCATCGTGAATGGCCTATGAGGGTATGCCATATTTCTATCCCTCAAGTGTTTGGTAGATGTAGAAAGACCTGATATTTTGTTGTTGCAAGAATCTATGGCGATTTTTTTGGAGATTGTTAAATGTTTCCTTTAATGTGTTTTTGTTATTGTTGATGCATGTGGACATTGTGTGGTTTGGTGTTAGGTATTTCTTCAAATTCGAGGGTGTTAAATTCTTTTGGGGGGTGCTCTGTCCTTCGGGTGGAAGCTCATAGTCTTGAATTGGATAAGAGTTTTCTTGCTCTTGATATTTATGGTCTCTATGATGAAAGGATGGATTTCTGGACCTGTCTTTGGGAGAAGGAATGCTTCAAGGATGAATCTCTGATTGTGGGAGGAGACTTGAAGCTAACCCCGAGTGCGGACAAGATTTGGGGTTTTCATGCCTGTGAATATTCCTATGCTATTGATTTTAGGGAGCTTTTCGAGTTGCATGGATGGATCGACTTAAAGCCCGTGGAGCTCAAGCCAACTTGGTCCAACAAGCGTGCATGCGAAAAAGGTATTTCTAAAAGACTGGATAGATTTTTTTATGAATGTCACTTTATTTGAAGATAGGTGTTTGTTCAGATCTTGGGTAGGGCCTTGCATGCTTTCAGATCATTTTCCAGTCTTCCCGAAAATTGGGGCCCTGGTGGAAAAACCTAGAGTGCCCTTTAAGTTCAATTTTAGTTGGTCGAATCTACCCTATTTTTGTACTTTCGTGGAATATTCTTGGGTTCATTTATGGGAGGGAGCTGGTCATGCCTTGATCCAGATGTCTATGAATCCAAAAGTCCTTAAGAATAATGTGAGGGAGTGGAATTCAGGACGAAGGATCTCTCGGGATGGAATATTGCTTGAAGTTGAACAAAAGTTGGAGGGTTTATACAATTTATGTTGATGTATATGTAACTTCGGAATGTATTTCATCTGTATATTATATATATATTTATTGTACCCTTATAAGAGATGTGTTATTCCTCTATAAGGAAGTGTCGTCATGTGGATTGACAAGTGTCGCAAGTGTGTGTACTTGCCGATGGGTTCTTAGACCACCTTATGGGGTCGGCCCTGATTAATATATAATATAATGTGGGTGTATCAAAGTAGACAAGTCGGCCCCAGTAGGTCACTGGGCAAAAAGGTGAGTATAAATAGAGATAGGAGATCTCTATTTTACTCACTCGGAAAAGTAACTATCTCTCTCTCTCTGAAAAGTGGCGCTCTAGTGAGGAGGAAGAGAATCATCTACTAGGAGACTATCTCAGTGTTATTTGGTTGTATTTTGGTTGAGCCATTGCTCTCTCTATCTCTGAGGAAGTTGTGGGGTTTTTCACCTTAGGGTTTTCCCCACGGAAACTCTGTGTCTCTTGTCTCTATGCTTTTGATTCTTGTGATGCTTGTGATGCTTGTCATATTATGATTGTCATGCATTGATATACTGTAGATGTTATTCTCTCAGCAAAGACCCTATAGTATTGTGATTTAATACTAAAAATTTAACATGGTATCAGAGCTTAACTGAGAAGAAGACATTTTGCAGTGACGGAAGCTTGTATTCCTTGTTTATTGGGTTTCTCTCCATGGATTTTTGAAATTCAGTATAGTAGATTGGATCTACTCATCAAGGCGCATCTATCTGTCCAATCAGAATTCAGTTCCGAGCATTTTCAGATTTGGCCCTAAAAATTAGGGTTTTCACAAAAATAGGAATTTCTGGAAACTGAAGGTACAGCTGGAAGCTCCTTGCAAAAATCGAAGGTTTGAGCTTTGGATCGAGATTTTTGGCTGGGTAGATCTCCGGGAAACTCAAACCCTAATTCAGGGCTCTCCCTAGTGAACCCAGGAGGACAAAAAGGCAATTTTGAAGGGCAAGACCTTGCTGATCTCAAATTCTGAATGTACTAGGCTGATCAGCTCTCCAAGGCGCATCTTTCTATCCTTTCGGAATTTTGAAATTCACATTTTGAATTTTTAGGGTTTCTCTGACAAACCCTAATCCGGGACCAGATCCAGTTTTCAGCACTTCAAGTGGTAAGTCCTAAATCTTTTCTATTTCCATTTGAAGTACTCTTAAAGATGTCTCTCCACACTAAGCTTGAGGATAAGCTTGAAGGGGCTGATAACTTCCGAGCCTGGAAGTATAGGATTGGGTTAATCCTGGAAGAGAATGAGTTGGACTCATATGTGAAAGAAGACATCCCTATCCCAGAGGATGAAGAAGCCAAGGCATTGCACAAGAAGAACTTGGTCAAGGCAAAGAGAATCATTGCTGATTCTATCAAAGACCATCTCATTCCTCATGTGTCTTCTCTTAAGACACCCAAAGAGATGTTTGAATCTTTGACCAAGCTATTTGAAGGAAAGAACATAAATCAGAAGATGACCCTGCGGAACCAATTGAAAGCAGTGAAGTTTCAGAATGGAGAAACCATTCAATCTTACTTTTCAAGGGTCTCCCAGATCAAGGAATAATTAGAAGTAGTAGATGAAATGGTGGAGAATGGTGAAGTGGTGATGCCACTCTAAATGGCCTACCCAGGTCATGGGACTCCTTTATTCAAGGAATTTGTGCAAGGAAGAAGTTGATCTCATTCAGTAGACTTCGGGAAGAATGCTCTCAAGAAGAAGCTAGACTTATAGCTCGTGAAGAAAAGATGGGAGGTGAAGATCAAGCTCTTGCAACTCACACCAAAAGAAGCAAAGCCAAGAAGGATCACTCTCGCCACAATAGATCCTATAAAAAGAACAAGAAAGACCTAAGATGCTTCACATGCAATGAGAAGGGTCACTTTGTTTCAGATTGTCCCAAGAACAAAAGGGATAATAAAAACAACTCCAGTAAGAAGAAGAAGGGCAGCAAAAGAAGGTTTCATGCTCATGCTGCCGAAGATGATGAACCTCCAAAGAAGAAGGCTAGGGTAGAAAGTGATAGTGATGATGACTCATCAAGTGAAGAAGAGTATGTTCTGATCTCTGCTCTCACAGGTACTATTTCTCATGGTTGTAATGATTGGTTGATTGATAGTGGGGCCTCCAAACACATGACTGGGTTCAAGGAATCTTTTGTGAACCTTTCTGAACATGAATCACCCCATAAGGTGAAACTTGGGGATGATTATCAATATCCAATCAAAGGAAGTGGTGAAGCCTCCTACAACCTAGATTCTGGAAAATCATTGAAGATGAAAGAAGTACTGTATGTACCTAGACTCAAGAAGAACTTACTCTCCATCTCTGCATTGGATGCAAAAGGTATGAGGGTTGCATTTGTGGATGGCCAAGTCCTAATGTGGCCAAAGGGAAAGAACATAGATGATGCAATAGTGATTGGAGAGCAAGAGCGAGGCTTGTATAAATTAAAGGGACAACCTGAACATGCCATGGTACATGAATCCATGGAGCCAAGTGAACTTTGGCATAGAAGACTTGCTCATATGCACTATAGGGCACTTCCAATTGCAAGCAAGGCAGTAGAGGGTCTTCCTGAAATCAAGACCAAACATGAAGGTGTTTGCAAAGGATGTGCAAAAGGAAAGAACACTAAGAAGGCTTTCCCAAGTAGTGAAAGCAAGGCAAAAGACATTCTGGAAATCATCCACTCAGATGTATGTGGTCCCATGTCATCCAGTTCCCTAAGTGGGTATGTTTACTATGTATCATTTATTGATGACTTCTCTAGGAAGACTTGGGTATACTTCTTGAAAGGCAAAGATGAGGTGCTTGACAAATTCAAGGAATTCAAAAACTTGATGGAGAATCAAACTGACAAGAAGATCAAAACATTCAGATCCGACAATGGTGGAGAATTCACCTCAAATGACTTCAAGAAACTTTGCAGTGATTCAGGGATTAAGAGGGAGTTGACTGCTCCTTATAATCCTCAACAGAATGGAGTTGCAAAAAGGAAGAATAGAACTATCATGGAAGCAGCAAGGGCAATGTTGCATGATCAAGATCTTCCTATGCATCTATGGGCAGAAGCAGCCAGAACAACTGTATATGTGCAGAACAGAACACCCCACAAGATATTGGACAACAAGACACCAGAAGAGGTCTTTTTTGGTAAGAAACCTGAAGTCAGCCATCTCAGAATATTTGGTTGTCCAGTATATACTCATGTCCCAAAAGAGAACATGACTAAACTAGATCCTTCAGGAAAGAAGGGCATCTTTGTGGGTTATAGTGAAAGCTCGAAGGCTTACAGAATATACTTTCCAGGATTCAAGAAGATTGATGTCAGCAGGGATGTAACATTTGATGAAAACTCAGCATTCATCAAATCAAGGAAGGCACCTACCGAAGTTTATGAAGAACCTAAGGAAACAAGATTTCAGGACACTACCATGATTGAAGCAGTTCCAGAAGTTGTTCGTGAGTTTGAAGATCCACAAGAACCTGTAGATCCACCCCATGAGGATAACTCTCACAAGAGGAAACCTGTATGGGCTAGAGAGCTCATTCATGATGCAGAAAGATTTGGCATTCCAGAAGAAGAACACAGAGCAAAGAAGAGAACCAGATCACACACCAGTTATGTTGCCTTACTCTGTGACATTATTAACAAAGAGCCTTCCAGTTATGAAGAGGCAGCAGAAAAGAAAGAATGGAAGGATGCTATGGTTGAGGAATACCAATCAATAATGAAGAATGATGTTTGGGATGTTGTCCCAAGACCTAAAGAGAAGTCTGTTGTGACTTCCAAGTGGATCTACAAAATCAAGCATGCTGCAGATGGCAGTGTGGAAAAATACAAGGCAAGATTCGTAGCTCGTGGTTTCTCTCAAAAAGAAGGAATAGATTATGAAGAAACCTTTGCACCTGTAGCTAGGTATACTTCCATCAGAACAGTGCTTGCCCTGGCTGCAGCAATGAAATGGAAAATACACCAGATGGATGTCAAGACTGCTTTCCTAAATGGTGTAGTAGAAGAGGAAGTATATGTGGAACAGCCACTCGGTTTTGAAATATATGATAGGAAATCATATGTATGCAGATTGAAGAAAGCCTTATATGGCTTGAAGCAAGCTCCCAGAACCTAGTATGGTAGGATGGACAGTTTCCTATCTAGTTTGGGCTTTACCAAGAGTAAAGCAGATTCCAACCTTTACTACAAGGTTGAGGAAGGGAATCCTGTGATTCTACTACTATATGTGGATGACCTATTTGTGACAGGAGATAACAGACTGATTGCAGATACTAAAAGGAAGCTTGCAGCTGAATTCGACATGCACTATTTCCTAGGTATGGAGGTGTGGCAGAGTGCAGGTGGAATCTTCCTTGGTCAAGGGAAGTACACAGTAGATATCCTGAAGAGATTTGGGATGATGGATTGCAAGGCCATGGCCACACCTATGGCATCGAATCTGAAGCTTCTATGTGATGCTTCATCTGAGCCGGTTGATATCACTATGTATCGTCAGATGATTGGGTCCTTGATGTACCTGACGAACATGAGACCAGACATTTGCTTTGCTGTGAACACATTGAGCCAGTTCCTGACGGATCCGAGGAGTGTTCACCTGGTTGCTGTAAAGCATGTTCTGAGGTACCTGAAGGGTACAGTGGATTATGGGCTCAAGTATGAAGCAAATCAAAAGTTTAACCTACAGGGTTATGTTGATTCAGATTGGGATGGAAGTGCTGCAGATAGGAAGAGCACATCTGGGTGTTGCTTCAGTATGGGATCAGGTGTGATCTCTTGGTTTAGCAGGAAGCAGTCCTACGTAGCACTGAGTACAGCTGAGGCATAATATTTTGCAGCCTGCTCAGCTAGTTGTGAGGCAGTATGGCTACGGAAGCTACTGTCTGAGTTATTTGATCTCCCGTTGGAGGCTACTAGTATCTTCTGTGATAACCAAAGTTGTGTGAAGCTGTCCGAGAACCGAGTGTTTCATGACAGGTCGAAACACATAGAGATCAAATATCACTATATCAGGGATATGGTGCAGAGAGGAGCTGTGAAGCTCCTGTATGTTGCGACGGACGAGCAGATTGCAGATGTGCTGACGAAGCCACTAGCCAGAGTGAAGT
The DNA here is from genome assembly GCA_027924585.1 of Larix kaempferi. NCBI lineage: Eukaryota > Viridiplantae > Streptophyta > Pinopsida > Pinales > Pinaceae > Larix > Larix kaempferi. The sequence goes on from BSBM01000779.1 coordinate 3,316,342, forward strand.
TCGAGTACTTCAGAGAGAGGCTTTGCGTTCTTCATATCGAGGACACTTCGAGGAAGAAGTGATGGACACATTTGCTGAAGCCATTCCAAGCATGTTGGAAGGAGGATCCTTCACATGGCTGTGGATGTAAACGCTGGATGATGAGCATCAGGATGATGTTCTGTTCTCTGCTGGATATGATCAGTTGGATCATTTTTATGTATGTATGTATGCATCATGTTGGATGCTGGATATGATCAGTTGGATCATGTGTACGTATTTTGTATATGCATCATGTTGGATGCTTGGACCATGTATCTGTATATGTATCAGGTGGATACATTGTATGATTAGGTGGATCATGTATGATGATATGTATCATGTATTTGTATTTGTATCAGGTGGATACATTGATGATCAGGAGGATCATGTATGATGATATGTATCAAGTAGATACTTGGTATGCATCAGGTAGATGCATTGATGATCAGAAGGATCATGTATGATGATATGTATCATGTATTTGTATCAGGTGGATACATTGATGATCAGGAGGATCATGTATGATGATATGTATCAGGTAGATACTTGGTATGCATCAGGTAGATGCATTGATGATCAGGTGGATCATGCAGCAAGATGTTGCAGTGATGATCAGGATGATCATAGATGACGAGCTTCAGGATGTTGCTCCAGATGACATGCAACAGGATGTTGCAGTGATGATCAGGATGATCATAGATGATGAGCTTCAGGACGTTGCTCCAGATGACATGCAGCAGGATGTTGCAGTGATGATCAGGATGATCATAGATGACGAGCTTCAGGATGTTGCTCCAGATGACATGCAGCAGGACGTTGCAGTGATGATGATCAGGATGATCATGGATACATCAGGATGATGTATGGTGAGTATCAGGTTGATACTCTGTGGCCGTGGATCAGGTTGTGCAGATGAGCATGTAATCCAGTGCCCTGGGAGATTTGCAGATGGTCTTTCGAGGTTTTGCCTATGGCATGTAATTCGGTGCCCTGGGACATCTGGCAAATGCTCTTTCGAGGTTTTTCTCTGGGAGGACATGTAATTCGGTGCCCTGGGAGATCTGCAGATAGTCTTTCGAGGTTTTTCCTATGGCATGTAATTCGGTTCCCTGGGATATCTGGCAGATGCTCTTTCGAGGTTTTGTCCTATGGCATGTAATTCGTTTCCCTGGGAGATCCGATAGGTTGGGCTGTGTGCCCGTAATCAGTCCTGGGATGCTCTTGCGAGGTTTTTCCATGACCACATGTAATTCATTTCCCTGGGAGATCCTATAGGTAGAGTTGTGTGCTCGTAACAGCCTGGGATGCTCTTGCGAGGTTTTGTGGTGAGGTCACATGTAATTCGGTGCCCTGGGAGATCCTATAGGTAGAGCTGTGTGCTCGTAACAGCCTGGGATGCTCTTCGAGGTTTTGTGACGCACGTAATAAGTCCTGAGGATTCCACAGTATGGCCAGTGATGATGAAGACCTGCAGGTGGTGGGCCTACATCCAGTATGAAAAAGGACTGGCTCTGTAGAACTTCCTATGACGAGTAGAGTCAGAGATTGGTTGAGATAGTAGCAGCAGTGACGATGATGATGACGATGATCCGGATAAGAAGACTTGTTTAGCAGATCTATGTCGAGAAATACCTTCCTAGTTAAGAGGGAGTGTTGATGTATATGTAACTTCGGAATGTATTTCATCTGTATATTATATATATATTTATTGTACCCTTATAAAAGATGTGTTATTCCTCTATAAGGAAGTGTCGTCATGTGGATTGACAAGTGTCGCAAGTGTGTGTACTTGCCGATGGGTTATTAGACCACCTTATGGGGTCCGCCCTGATTAATATATAATATAATGTGGGTGTATCAAAGTAGACAAGTCGGCCCCAGTAGGTCACTGGGCAAAAAGGTGAGTATAAATAGAGATAGGAGATCTCTATTTTACTCACTCGGAAAAGTAACTATCTCTCTCTCTGAAAAGTGGCGCTCTAGTGAGGAAGAGGAGGATCATCTGCTAGGAGACTATCTCAGTGTTATTTGGTTGTATTTTGGTTGAGCCATTGCTCTCTCTATCTCTGAGGAAGTTGTGGGGTTTTCCACCTTAGGGTTTTCCCCACGGAAACTCTGTGTCTCCTGTCTCTATGATTTTGATTCTTGTGATGCTTGTGATGCTTGTCATATTATGATTGTCATGCATTGATATACTGTAGATGTTATTCTCTCAGCAAAGATCCTATAGTATTGTGATTTAATACTAAAAATTTAACAATTTAGACCCTATATTGTTAGTTGAAGAAGATATGAAGGTAGAAGTAGCTCATTTGGAAAATGAAAAATAGAAGTTGTTGGAGGATAAGGAGAAGGAGTGGAGATTGAAGAGGAAGGATCTCTGGTTGGATGTGGGGGATTCAAATACCAAATATTTCCAAAGGATGGCCTCTCACCGGAAGAATGTCAATAGTATTTGGGACCTTTAAGACTCTTCAAGGAATTCTGTTAGGTGTTTTTCTGGTCTGGAAGAGGAGGCAATTGCTTATTTATGGTCCAAGATTTATATTCAGAACTATCTTGTCATGATATGTTAGGGATGTTGTAGGTTATTCAGAGATTCCCTAGAATGTTTATTTTGGATGAGATTGAGGATCTCTTTAGGGCTGTGGCATTAGATGAACTTTCCAGTGCTTTGAAGTGTTTATGTAGAGACAAGATCCCTAGTCCGAATGGTTGGTCGCTGGAATTCTTCTTGGATTTGTTTGAGTTTATTGGTGATGATCTTCTTAAGGTGGTGGAAGAGGTGAGACTATATAGAGAGATTCCAGAGGTTATCAATTAGACATTTATAGCATTAATTCCTAAGCAAGATATGCCTATCACCTTCATTGACTTCATACCTATTTCTCTGTGCAATGGGGTGTATAAGATCATAGCTAAAGTTCTGGTTGTTCATTTAAATCCTTTTCTTTTTGTCTATATGTAATTGGAACAGTTTGAATTTTTAAAGGCGCATCTCATCCATGAGGAGGTGGCTGTGGCTCAGGAATGAATTCACTCTATTAAGATTAATAATTTGCAAGTGGAAAATTTAAAGCTTGATTGATCAAGATCCTATGATAAGGCCTCTTGGCTCTTTCTTAGGTTGGTCCTTCTACACATTGGGTTCAGTTTGGAACTAATTAATTGGATAATGGGGTGTGTGACCTCCCTTGTCTTTGTTGTGCTTATCAATGGTTCTAGTTCCCCCTTCTTTAAGGCTTCCTGTGGGCTTCAATAAGGCTGTCCTCTCTCCCCATACTTGTTTCTCTTAGTCATTGAAGGGCTTAGTAGATCCATAATTTTTGAACGTAACAGAAGGAACTTAAGGTGTATCTCATTCAATGGTAGGGAGACTCTCACTCATCTTATGTTCGTGGATTATTTATTTCTTTTCTGTAGACAGGTTGCTTCTAATTGCCGAAGATTGGGCTCTATATTGGAGCGTTTTTGCAGGGCTATAGGAATGGAGATCAACATTGAGAAATCTTCTCTTTATCTGTTGGATAATCAGGAGGGATCTAGAGCTTTCTAGAGAGGTTATTTTCCATATGATTGCAGGTCTATGGAGGATGGAATTCCCTATTTAGGCTTTAGTATGAATCCAAAAAAATATGGAAAAAAGTATTGGCACTGGATTGGAGAGAAAGTGACAGGTAAAGTAAATCTATGGTGCAATCGTTGGTTGTCTAGGGGAGGAAGACTTGTCCTGGTCAAGTCATTATTGGAGGCCATTCCTATTTATTGGAACCTATTGGCAAAGATCCCTGTGGGGACTTTAAACTTGCTATTAGGAATATTTGCTTTATTTTTCTTTGGAAGAACAACAAGGAAGGTAAGACCTTTCATCTAGTTAATTGGAAGGTTTTAGCTGCTCCTAAAAGTGTGGGGGTTGGGAACTTAAAGACATCTTTGTTTTCAACAAGTCCCTGGCAACAAAATATTTATGGAATTTCTTGAGGAAGGATAGATTGTGGAAGCAGATTTTGGTGGCCAAATATATTTCCATGGATTTGGTGATGGACTGGATTCGACGTAGGGAGAAATCAGTAACCAAGAGTTCTAATTAGTGGAGAGCTCTATCCAATGCATTCTCAGTTATAGGGCAACATTTGGCATGGAAAGTAGGGAATGGTAGATTGGTGAGGTTGGGGTGTGACTCCATATTGGGTCTTACAAATGAGTGTCATCTGTCGGTAGGGCTCACTGATCATCTTCATAGCAGGGGTATAGCCACTTTAAATAGAGTTTCCAAGCCATATCGCACTAACACTCAGGCCTGGATCTCGGCATAGGAGCTTGGCCTGTCAGGGTCCTAGAAGATTGGTTGGGACTCTCTTGTTGCTTCACTAGAAAAGGGACATATCCACCTCAGCATGGAGGAGGATGATAATTGTTGGATTTTTAATCACAAAAGGAGGTTTTTATTGTGCAAAATTGGGGCATGAACCTTTATTTCCTATTGTGCACAAGAGTAGGTGGTGGTGGAAGGAATTTTGGAAGATTAAAGGCCCCCCAAAAATTATTCTTCATTTTTGGCTTATGCTAAACAATAGAGTATTGACATGTGATATATTATAAATTTTTAGCTTTCAAGGGACTTGGGCTTCTCCTCTTTGTAGGAATCGTGAAGAGTCAGTCTACCATCTATTTGTACAATGTGATTTTTCCAAGAAATTTTGGTTGGAAGTGGGTCGACAATCGGGCTACCCAATTAGGTGGGAAGGCCTATCGGTAGAGCTGTGTTTTAAGGTTTTTTTCCACAAAAATGAGGCTTTGGATTTCAAATTTTTGCACATTATTGTCTCTTGGGGCATTTGGATAACAAGGAATGTTGTTATTTTGAAGGGATAAGAAATTTTCTTCTGTGCAGGTGGAAACTCAATCTATGGCTTTGTTTTCATTCTACAAATCGGAGATTGAGCCTAAATCCTTGAGAATCCTAGAGCTACCTATTGTTGATGAAAGCAAGCCATGGAATTTTTTTGGATTCTTAATTTTTTTGGATAGACAACACTTCTTCAAAGGGTGTGGTGGTCTGGGACTTGGGATGAACAATCAGGCAAAGTTCAAATCTCTCTTTTACCTATTGAAGGTGGCTTTCAGGAAGTTGGTTCTTAGTGTGCAGATTCTGGGAGATTTAGAACTTCTAGTTAATTACCTCAAAAGCCTAGTTGAAGTTACTCATGTTGGGTTGATATATTTGGTGGAGTAGTTATGAACAATTCAGGAATATTTTCAATACATCTCTTTCCAGCATAGTAGGCGTGAATTCAATGAGCCAGTCGATTCTCTGTCCAAACAGGAGTTGTTGTTGCATCAGAGTGCTCTTCATTTGGAAGAATTTCAAGGGGGGCCTATCTTGAATTCTCAAATAATTCCTTTCTCAGATATCTGAACTTTTGGAAGTCATGTTGAATTGGTTTTGTCCAGTAGAATACAAGTATATCACTACTTTAAGGTTGTTATAGCTCTCTAGACTATCAGTGGACTCTATCTTTTCATAGACTTAATGTTGAATGGCATTGAGGAATGTATTTTTGCTCTAAATTTGAATGAAAATATGTTTTTTTTTCTTCAAAATAAAATGAGGGAGAACAATGAGGCTTATGCCACAATGATGACTTCAAAGAAATTATTCTCAGTAGTGCAAGATGTAGGACAATCAGGCTTATGTCATGCAACAATCAACTTAAAAATAATTAAGAGGATCAACATTAAAAGAGAAAACTAAAAGTACAAAGATTCTCAAAAAGATTTTCAAGAGGTTGATGTCCAAATATCAAACTATCAATCTAACCATTTAAAGTTTTTACCTAGTTATGTTGAAGGTAACAAAAAGAAGAAAGAAGGAAAGGATATATTTTTTTTTATGAGAATTGTAGAAGACATTCAATCTAACTGGAGAATTTGTCTTAGTTAGGTTGAAGGTAACAAAAAGAAGAAAGAAGGAAAGGATATTATTTTTTTATGAGAATTGTAGAAGACCTTCATTCTAACTGCAGAAATTGTCACAAACTTTGTGAACTTAATTTTAATAAAAAATTTATTAAAGAAAATAAAGATCTATTTATTTATTCTGAATTACAATTGTTTGATAAAAGTACTAGCAAAAGCCACCCTTCAAAATTTTGAAAATTAAATAATATTATTTTGTTGGTTATAGCAAAAGCCACCCAACTTACTTTTAAATTTAAAGACAATATTATAAACGTGAGTGAAGAGGATCGTTGATCCATCTAATTTTTTGCTTGATCCATCTAATTTTTTACTCGATTAGTTGATGAACTACCTTGAACTTGGACAACATTAGAGAGGATTGATATTTGATACGAGGAATATTTTTGTCCATTATTGTAAAGACTAAAAATCCATATATAGAGGATATCACTGAATAATTAAATGATAAAATTAAAAAATATATATGCTTTATACATACTAACTTGCAGATCCTTACTACAACATTGATATGAATCATTAGACATTAATATTTTATCAATACCATGGGTGAAAAATAATTTCAAGCTAACTATAAAAACAAGAAAAAATAAATAACTCTATATATATTTAATGATTTTTTAAAAATATTTGAATGAATCAAATTTGATTTGACTAACATTTATTTTAAAAATATTTCATATTTAAATTATTTTTTAGAATTAAGATAGTTTTTAAAAATTTAATATAAAGAATTTATCCAATTGTTAAAAGTTTTTTAAACCATCTTTTAAAAATTCATTACAATTTAATTAATTACAAAAATTCTGTCATATCTTAATAAAATTAAAAAAATTATCAAATTTGGTTAAAACTAGTTGTCAAATTGTAAATTTATAAAAAAAATATATTCATTAGAATCTGTATTTATTATTAATATTTAACACTATTAGTATGTTAATTAATTCTTTGAAATTGTATATTTTGATTATTGAATATATGTATTGTACTTTGATTATCTAAGTACTTCATTAAGTAAAAAATATTTGTCACACAAATCACCTAGGAAACTATATTAAAATAAATGCAAATGCCATCCTTGTACCTTTTACCATGTTGATTCTAAAAACCTAAGACTTTATTGCTAGTGTTATGAAACAATGACAACAACAAACATTGCAACATAATTCACATTTGGATTTTCTTAACTAAGTAAATATAAAATGAATTTTGTGAATGTCAATAAATAGTATGAAGAACTATGTTCATTACCTATCTATATCTATCTTAAACAATGGCTAAAATTTGGGTTTTGGGGTGAGCCCAAACAATACAAACAACTTTGGAATTGACAGAGTTAACCAAGGCATTGCGGATGCTTTATATCTAAGTTATCAATTTGTCAATATGTGGTGCATTTCTCACAAATATCATTGCAAGTATATCTTTGTGTTATTTAAATCTCAAATTATTATAAATTTGTGATCATCAAAAACTCCTAAACAACACCCATCCGTATCCATACACCCAAAAACACTTTAAAACCACAAGAGCCTTAGAAAACTCTTTGTTAGGGACAAACCCTCTTGGCTTCTTTAGGAGTTTCCCTAAACGGAAGAGCTAGGATTCGGGTGATAGTACTTAGCTCATTGCTTGCCCCCAAGGCCACACCTTTCCCACTTGTAGTGAGGAAACAGCTTTCAAAATATTTTTGCTGTTAGTGTGCATCTCGGCGGACAAGTTTGCGTCACTTTCGCAATGCACAAGGAGGAAATACTTGCCAATTGTGCCTCTAATTGATCTTAAGCGATAGATAAATAACTCCTTCCTTGGATGCATGTAGGTATCCCCAATGTGTCTTAGATGTATGCAATACGACAAAGAGAACAACACTTATATGCATGTTGATCATTATTGGTTGAGGAATCGACTGCAACTTCCCTAGATTGCATAAGCCATAGATTGCAATGTCACTTGATTGTATTAGCACAATGCAGATTGTGTAATGCATACATTACAACATATTAAATATATGTTATTATTTAAATATATATAAGGTGATATGTCAACTTTTGAAATTTTGTATTTTTAGGTTATTTTATAACTTTTATAATGAAAAGAAATTTAAACATACTATGAATAATTATGTTAAAAAAACTAATTTAAAAAATTGATAAATTCAAAAAATATATTTAAAAAACATCAAATTATATATTACAAAACCTTTAGAAAATTTCACACTATAAGCTAAATGTAGTTTACATGGTTCTTATTACTAGAGTGTCAAAACTAATAATGTCAAAACTAATAATAAAAAATACAACTTAAAATGTTTGAATTTAAGAAACTTGACCCAAAATGTTTTTTACAACCTACAAGGGATAAGTATTTTCTTCCAAATGTAAAGGAGATTTGTAACAGCCTCCAAAGGATATTAATTCTTGTATAGATATAGTAAGGATTAACCAATACCAAAGCTAAAACTTATATATGTTTTGTGTGGTAAAGATTTCATAATATCACTTTGAAACCTTTTTCAAAAAGCTCCAAATGAATAAGCCTTGGCCAAATAACTACAAAATTGAGCTCAAATTTGGAGAAACTCAGTCGTCCAAACATCGCGATTCTGGTAGGTCTACCTTTGCTTTCCAAACGTGGTTATTACCTAGAAAGCATGGTTTCCACACAGACTTCAAATCCTACAAGTAGTGAGACAGAAACTAACCCCTGGTATCCCTTGACTCTGCATTCACGTAGACATTTGGAAATACAATCGCCTACTTCTCTTCTCTCAAATGGATCCTCGATCCTCCCCTCCCAACTCCATTGTTTAGTGCAAAGTGAAGTCACATGGAATGACTGAACAAATTTAAATCTAAATTTGTGGTACTTTGACGAAAGTCAAAATTGATCAATCTTCCCTCCCAAGTCTACTATCCCGCTGTGCAAATCGGAATGCCCAATACCAAGCACAACAACATTGAAGGGGACTGCAAAAAATGGTGACACAATCCTCTACTTCATCATAAAAAAGTGTTCTTCACCGTTGAAAGAAAGAACCCTATTAAGAACAAAAGATAAGATTGAAAAATCCAATTATAGTGTCATTTTCCATCAGAGAAGATTGAAAAGAAATCATATCCGCAATTACTACCTCTTATTCCATGGAAAATAAAGCTGGTGAACTATCACAACTGGTTTATTTTTTCTTTGTATTCAGATTTGTTTTGGTCTAGAGTACAAATGGTTACTTCCTTTACTTTTGAAGGAAAAAAGGACACACAGTGCAGTAAAGAAGATTTAACTGTACAATAGATGGATACCTTATTTTTGTTTTCTTCGGACTTCGTGGACCATACAATAGAGAAATTCAATTTTGTCTTTGCAGAACACTTTACTCACTAAGAATTAACTTTGCAGTTTTAAATGCATGACAATTAACTTTTACTTCGCGGCAAGTAACTGCACGACATTCACTTCACGGAAAGTAACTGCGCGGTGAACTTCAGAGTGATGCGAAGTTAACTTGGCTGCAATACTCTACTTCGTTAACGCAAAGTTACTCAATGTTAATTTAGAACTTTCACTGCGGTGAACTATTTATGAATCTTGATTTCTTTTACTACGGGTAAATGTAAACACTATTCACGCGAGTAAAACTGGAGAAGATGTGCGACTTGCAATAAACAACATTCTTGACAATGAAACATAAAACTATAGACTTGTATATTTACCATAGTAAACTGCGTAGCTCCTCAATTCATGGAAATGAGTTTCACTGCAATCTTTTACATTCACAGAGCTTGGGCTCTTGATACAAACTTCACTGATCTTCACTTCTACTTTGCGTAATTTCTTTCATACACATCTCTCTCTGAGTTTTTAAATAAGAGCTTCTATTTATAGAGTTTTCTATCAACTGACTTAGGATTGCTTCACATCGAAGCTATAGGATTGCATTAAACACTGTAATAAATTCTATCCTAAGGTTTTCTCGACTTACAAACTAATAACGCAGTTACATAATTGAAAACAAGACGTGCCCTGATTGTTTACGAACTTGCTGAAAAATTGATGCTGTGGACATCGCGTTGACACAAATAGTCTGACAGAGTGACTGACAGAGCCGTCATAGTAAATACACGATCAACTCATTTAATTAGATATTTCCAGCACTCCCCCTTAATTATGAGTAGATGGGGATCATCAAACACAATTCAAATATTACAAAATATTTCAGAGCTAAAACATGCTATGTTCATGATAGTGTTCACTGTACAAAACTTGTCACTCCCAAACAACTTCGCAGAAATTGGAATGGGTCTTTTGCCAATGGTTTTGTAAATATGTCTGCAACTTGATCTTCAAACCTGCAAAATTCTAAACATATTTCCTTATTTATCAATTCTATGACGAAGTGATACCTTGTGTAGATGTGCTTGGTTCTCTTGTGAAACACATGATTCTTTGACAGTGCGATAGTCGAATTGTTGTAGCAGTAAATGACTGTAGGTTCTTGTTGATGCTGCAACAGATCACTTAACATCCTGCGCATCCAAACGGCTTGACATGCAGTGCTTGTAGCTGCAACATACTCTGCTTCTGCAGAAGAAAGAGTTACTATGGGATGTTTCTTTGAAGCCCGTGATACAACACCTGTTCCTATATGAAATGTATTCCCAGATGTGCTTTTTCTGTCATCTATGCTGCCTCCATTGTCACTGTTAGTGTATCCAGTGAGTTTCAAATTTTCTGAGGTGGAATACAGAATACCAAAGTCTCTTGTTCCACTTACATACCTCATAATTCTTTTACCTGCTTACCAATGCGATTCTTTTGGTTACTCCATGAATCTTGAGATTAAGTTGACTCCATACATGTTGTCTGGCCTTGTTGCTGTAAGATACATAAGGCTGCCAATGAGCCTTTTAAACAGTGTAGGATCTACATTGGATCCATCATCATCCTTGCTTAATTTCAAACCTGTTATTACTGGTGTTGGAGCTGTTTTTCTATTTAACATCTTAAACCTGTTCAATACATCACTTGCATACTTTGACTAAGATATAAATATCCCATTTTCATGTTAAATTTTGAGCATTAATTCACAATACTCTAGGATCTTCACTGAGAGAATAACATATACAGTATATCAATGCATAACAATCACAATAAGCATGACAAGCATCACTTGCATACTTTGACTAAGATATAAATATCCCATTTTCATGTTAAATTTTGAGCATTAATTCACAATACTCTAGGATCTTCATTGAGAGAATAACATATACAGTATATCAATGCATAAAAATCACAATAAGCATGACAAGCATCACAAGAATCAAAAGCATGAGAGACAAGAGACACAAAGTTTCCATGGGGAAAACCCTAAGGTGAAAAAACCGACAACTTCCTAAGAGATAGAGAGAGCAATGGCTCAACCAAAGTACAACCAAAATATACTTGAGATAGTATCCTAGAAGCAGATGATCCTCCTCCTCACTAGTGCGCCACTTTCTGAGTGGGAGAGAGATGACTTTCTGAATGATCTAAATAGAGATCTCCTGATCTCTATTTATACTAACCTGTTTTCCCAGTGACCTTATGGGGCCGACTTGTCTAGCTAGGTACATCCACAATATAATATATATTTCAGGGCCGACTCCACACATGGTGGTCTAATAACCCATCGGCAAGTACACACACTTGTGACACTTGTCAATCCACATGACGACACTTCCTTATAAAGGAATAACACATCTCTAATAAGGGTAGAATAAATATATATGAAATACATAGATGAAATACATTCCAAAGTTACGTATACATTAGCACTCCCTCTTAACTAGGACGATATTTCTTGACATAGATCTGCTAGACAAGTCTTCTCGGGATCATCGTCATCAATACATCATCATCATCATCGTCACTGCTGTTGCTATCTCAACCAATATCTGACTCTACTCGTCATAGGAAGTTCTATAGAGCCAGTCCTTTTTCATACTAGATGTAGGCCCACCACCTGTAGGTATTCATCATCACTGGCCATACTGTGGAAATCTCAGGACTTATTACGTGCGTCACAAAACCTTCAAAGAGTCTCTTGACTAGCAAGAACCCTAAAGTGCATCTGAGGCCTTTTTCCTCCTGTCCAGATCTCCAAGACTTATTACATGTGATCCCACCACAAAACCTCGAAAGAGAATCCCAGGACTGATTACGAGCACAAGGCTCAACCTATCGGATCTCCCAGGGCACAAATTACATGTGGTCACCACAAAACCTTGAAAGAGCATCCCAGGACTGATTACGAGCACACAACTCAACCTATCGAATCTCCCAGGGCACAAATTACATGTGGTCATGACAAAACCTTGAAAGAGCATCCCAGGACTGATTACGAGCACACGGCTCAACCTATTGGATCTCCCAGGGCACAAATTACATGCCATAGGACAAAACCTCAAAAGAGCATCTGCCAGATATCCCAGGGCACAAATTACATGCCATAGGACAAAACCTCAAAAGAGCATCTGCCAGATATCCCAGGGCACAAATTACATGCCATAGGTAAAACCTCGAAAGACTATCTGCAGATCTCCCAGGGCACAAATTATATGTCCTCCCAAGCAAAACCTCGAAAGAGAATTTGCCAGATATCCCAGGGTACAAATTACATGTTGTAGGCAAAACCTCAAAAGACTATCTGCAAATCTCCCAGGGCACAAATTACATGATTATCTGCACAACCTGTTCCACGGCCATAGAGTATCAACTTGATACTCACCATACATCATCCTGATGTACATATGATCATCCTGATCATCATCACTACAACATCCTACTGCATGTCATTTGGAGCAACATCCTAAAGCTCGTCATCCATGATCATACAATGCATCTACTTGATGCATACCAAGTATCTACCTGATACATATCATCATACATGATCCACCTGATCACACAATGTATCCACCTGATACAAATATAAATACATGATACATATCAACATACATGATCTACCTGATCATACAATGTATCCACCTGATACATATACAGATACATGGTCCAAGCATCCAACATGATGCTTATACAAAATACATACACATGATCCAACCGATCATATCTAGCATCCAACATGATGCATACATACATATAAATGATCCAACTGGTCATATCCAGCATCCAACATGATGCATACATACATACATAAAAATGATCCAACTGATCATACAAAGTAGAAACCAGAACATCATCCTGATGCTCATCATCCAACACTTACATCCATAGCCATGTGAAGGATCCTCCTTCCAACATGCTTGGAATGGCTTCAGCAAATGTGTCCATCACTTCTTCCTTGAAGTGTCATCAATCTGAAGAACACCAAGCCTGTCTCTGAAGTACTCAAACTTCACCCTAGCTAGTGGCTTCGTCAGCACATCTGCAATCTGCTCGTCTGTCGCAACATACAGGTGCTTCACAGATCCTCTCTGCACCATATCCCTGATATAGTGATATCTGATCTCTATGTGTTTCGACCTGTCATGAAACACTGGGTTCTCAGACAGCTTCACACAACTCTGGTTATCACAGAAGATACCAGTAGCATCCAACGGGAGATCAAATAATTCAGCCAGTAGCTTTCATAGCCATACTGCCTCACAACTAGCTAAACAGGCTGCAACATACTTTGCCTCAACTGTACTCAGTGCTACACAGGATTGCTTCCTGCTAAACAAAGAAATCACACCTAATCCCATACTGAAGCAGCACCCAGATGTGCTCTTCCTATCTACAGCACTGCCAGCCCAATCTGAATCAACATAACCCTACAGGTTAAAATTTTGATTCACCTCATACTTAAGCCCATAATCCACTGTACCCTTCAGGTACCTTAGAACATGCTTTACAACAACCAGATGAACACTCCTCGGATCTGTCAGGAATTGACTCAATGTGTTCACCCCAAAGCAAATATCTGGTCTCGTGTTCATCAGGTACATCAAGGACCCAATCATCTGACGATACATAAAGACATCAACTGGCTCAGATGAAGCATCACATAGAAGCTTCAGATTCGATGCCATAGGTGTGGCCATGGCCTTGCAATCCATCATCCCGAATCTCTTTAGGATATCTACTGTGTACTTCCCTTAACCAAGGAAGATCCCACCTATACTCTGCCACACTTCCATACCTAGGAAATAATGCGTCATTCCCAAATCTTTCATATCGAACTCGACAGCAAGCTTTCTCTTAGTATCTGCAATCAATATGTCATCTCCTGTTACAAATAAGTCATCCACATACATGAGTAGAATCATAGGATTCCCTTCCTCAACCTTGTAATAAAGGTTGGAATTTGCTTTACTCTTGGTAAAGCCCAAACTAGATAGGAAATTGTCCATCCTACCATACCAAGTTTTGGGAGTTTGTTTCAAGCCATACAAGGCTTTCTTCAATCTGCACACATATGACTCCCTGTCATGTATTTCGAAACCAAGTGGCTGCTCCACATATACTTCCTCTTCAACTACACCATTCAAGAAAGAAATCTTGACATCCATTTGGTGTATTTTCCATTTCATCACTGTATTCAGGGCAAGTACTATTCTGATGGAAGTATACCTGGTGACAGGTGCAAAAGTTTCTTCATAATCTATTCCCTCTTTTTGAGAGAAGCCACGAGCTACGAATCTTGCTTTGTATTTCTCTACACTACCATCTGCAGCATGCTTGATTTTGTAGATCCATTTAGAAGTCACAATAGACTTCTCTTTAGGTCTTGGTACAACATCCCAAACATCATTCTTCATTATTGATTGGTATTCCTCAACCATGGCATCCTTCCATTCTTTCTTTTCCACTACTTCTTCATAACTGGAAGGTTCTTTGTTCATAATGTCACAGAGTAAAGAAACATAGCTGTTATGTGATCTGGTTCTCTTCTTTGCTCTGTGTTCTTCTTCTGGAATGCCAAATATTTCTACATCTTAAATGAGCTCTCTAGCCCATGCAGGTTTCCTCTTGTGAGAGTTATCCTCACGGGGTGGATTTACAGGTTCTTGCGGATCTTCAAACTCACAAACAACTTTTGGAACTACTTCAGTCATGGTAGTGTCTTGAAATCTAGTTTCCTTAGGTTCTTCATAAACTTCGATAGGTGCCTTCCTTGATTTGATGAATGTTGAGTTTTCATCAAATGTTACATCCCTGCTGACATCAATCTTCTTGAACCCTGGAAAGTATTTTCTGTAAGCCTTCGAGCATTCACTGTAACCCACAAAGATACCCTTCTTTCCTGAAGGATCTAGTTTAGTCCTCTTTTCCTTTGGGACATGAGTGTATACTGGATAACCAAATATTCTGAGATGGCTGACTTCAAGTTTCTTACTAGAAAATACCTCTTCTGGTGTCTTGTTATCCAATATCTTGTGGGGTGTTCTGTTCTACACATATACAGCTGTTCTAGCTGGTTCTGCCCATAGATGCATAGGTAGATCCTGGTCATGCAGCATTTCCCTTGCTGCTTCCATGATTGTTCTGTTCTTCATTTTCTGCAACTCCATTCTGTTGAGGATTATAAGGAGTAGTCAACTCCCTCTTAATCCCTGAATCACTATAAAGCTTCTTGAAGTCACCTGAGGTGAATTCTCCACCATTGTCGGATCTGAATGTTTGGATCTTCTTGTCAGTTTGATTCTCCATCAAGGTTTGGAATTCCTTGAATTTATCAAACACCTCATCTTTGCTCTTCAAGAAGTATACTCAAATCTTCATGGAGAAGTCATCAATAAATGAGACATAGTAAACATACCCACTCAGAGAACTGGATGACATAGGACCACATACATCTGAGTGGATGATTTCTAGGATGTCCTTTGCCTTGCTTTCATTGCTTGGGAAAGCCTTCTTAATGTTCTTACCTTTTTCACATCCTTTGCAAACACCTTCATGTTTGGTCTTGATTTCAGGAAGACCCTCTACAGCCTTTCTTGCAATTGGAAGTGCCCTATAGTGCATATGAGCAAGTCTTCTATGCCAAAGTTCACTTGGCTCCATGGATTCATGTACCATGGCATGTTCAGGTTGTCCCTTCAATTTATACAAACCTCCCTCTTGCTCTCCACTCACTACTGCATCATCTATGTTCTTTCCCTTTGGCCACATTAGGCCTTGGCCATCCACAAATGCAACCCTCATACCTTTTGCATCCAATGCAGAGATGGAGAGTAAGTTCTTCTTGAGCCCAGGTACATAAAGGACTTCTTTCATCTTCAAAGATTTTCCAGAATCTAGGTTGTAGGAGGCTTCACCACTTCCTTTGATTGGGTGTTGATAATCATCCCCAAGTTTCACCTTATGGGGTGATTCATGTTCAGATAGATTCACAAAAGATTCCTTAAACCCAGTCATGTGTTTGGAAGCCCCACTATCAATCAACCAATCATTACAACCATGGGAGATAATACCTGTGAGAGCAGAAATTAGAACATATTCTTCTTCACTTGATGAGTGATCATCACTATCACTTTCTGCCCTAGCCTTTTTCTTTGGGGGTTCATCATCTTTGACAGCATGAGCATGATATCTTCTTTTGTTATTATTCTTCTTATTATTGAAGTTCTTGTTGTTGTCTTTCTTCTTCTTGGGACAATCTAAAGCAAAGTGTCCCTTCTCATTGCAATTGAAGCATCTGAGATCTTTCTTATCTTTATGATAATGGTGGTGCGAGAATATTCTGTTATGAGATGATTCCTTCTTGGACTTGCCTTTCCTGGCATGTGCTGTGAGAGATTGATCTTCATTTACCATATTTTCTTCTCGGGCCACAAGCTTAGCTTCTTCTTGAGAGAATTCTTCTCGCAATTTGTTGAAGGAGGTCAACTTCTTCCTTGCACAAACTCCTTGAATAAAGGAATCCCATGACCTGGGTAGGTCATTTAGAGTGGTCATCACCACTTCAACATTCTCCACCATTTCAACCACTGCTTCTAGTTGTTCCTTGATCTGGGAGACCCTTGAAAAATAAGATTGAATGGTTTCTCCATTCTGAAACTTTACACCTTTCAATTGGTTCCGCAGGGTCATCTTCCGATTTATGTTCTTCCCTTCAAACAGCTTGGTCAAAGAGTCAAACATCTCCTTGGGTGTCTTTAGAGAAGACACATGGGGTATGAGATGGTCTTTGATAGAATCAACAATAATTCTCTTTGCCTTGACCACATTTTTCTTATGCAATACCTTAGCCTCTTCATCCTCTAGGATAGGGATGTCTTCTTTTACATATGAGTCCAACTCATTCTCTTCCAGGATTAACCCAATCCTATACTTCCAAGCTCGGAAGTTATCAGCTCCTTCAAGCTTATCCTCAAGCTTGGTGTGGTGAGACATCATAAAGAGTACTTCAAATGGAAATAGAAAAGATTTAGGTCTTACCACTTGAAATGCTGAAAACTGGATCTGGTCCTGGATTAGGGTTTGTCGGAAAAACCCTAAAAATTCAAAATGTGAATTTCAATTTTCTGAAAGGATAGAAAGATGTGCCTTCATGATCTGATCAGCCTGGTGTATTCAAAATTTGAGATCAGCAAATCTTTACCCTTCAGATTTGCCTTTTTGTCCTCTCAGGTTCACTGGGGAGAGCCCTGAATTAGGGTTTGAGTTTCTCGGAGATCTACCCAGCCAAAAATCTCGATCCAAATCTCTAGACTTCAATTTTTGTAAGGCGCTTCCAGCTATGTCTTCAGATTTCAGAAATTCCTATTTTTTTGGAAACCCTAATTTTTAGGGCCAAATCTAAAAATGCTCAGAATTGAATTATGATTGAACAGATAGATTCTCTTTGATGAGTAAAGTCAATCTACTATACTGCTTTTCCAAAAGCTGTGGAGAGAAACCCAATAAACAAGAAACTCAAGTTTTCGTCACTGCAAAATGTCTTCTTCTTAGGTTAGCTCTGATACCATGTTAAATTTTGAGTATTAATTCACAATACTCTAGGATCTTCACTGAGAGAATAACATATACAGTATATCAATGCATAAAAATCACAATAAGCATGACAAGCATCACAAGAATCAAAAGCATGAGAGATAAGAGACACAGAGTTTTCGTGGGGAAAACCCTAAGGTGAAAAACCCCACAACTTTCTCAAAGATAGAGAGAGCAATGGCTCAACCAAAGTACAACCAAAATACACTTGAGATAGTCTCCTAGAAGCAGATGATACTCCTCCTCACTAGTGCGCCACTTTCTGAGTGGGAGAGAGATGACTTTCTGAATGATCTAAATAGAGATCTCCTGATCTCTATTTATACTAACCTGTTTGCCTAGTGACCTTATGGGGCCAACTTGTCTAGCTAGGTACATCCACAATATAATATATATTTCAGGGCCGAATCCACACATGGTGGTCTAATAACCCATCGGCAAGTACACACACTTGTGACACTTGTCAATCCACATGACGACACTTCGTTATAGAGGAATAACACATCTCTAATAAGGGTACAATAAATATATATGAAATACATAGATGAAATACATTCCAAAGTTACATATATATCAACATTTCATTCTGTTGAACTTCAATGTCCATAAAATATTTCAGAAGGCCCAAATTTGTCTTTTCAAATTCACTTTCCATGACTGTTTTAAATTCTTCTATGCCAAAATCACCAATAAATATTAAATCATCTACATACAGGTAGACAATTAGCTTATTACCTTGCTGGTTGATTTTTGTGTACATCATTGGCTCACATTCACTTCTATGAAATCCATTCTGAATGAGGTATGAGTCAATTCGACTGTACCAAGCTCTAGGATCTTGCTTCAAACCATAGAGAGCCTTCTTTAGTCTGTATACTCTGTGTCCCTATTCTAGAATTTCATAGCCTTGTGGATGCTCCACGTATACTTCTTCCTCCAAATAACCATTCAGGAACGCAGACTTGACATCCATTTGATAAACATGCCATTTCTTTTGTGCTGCGATGGCCAAAACTGTTCTGATAGTGTCCATGCGAGCTACAGGTGCAAAGGTTTCATTGAAGTCTATGCTAGGTTTTCGAGTGAACCCTCTTGCTACCAATCTCGCCTTTTGCTTCTACACATTTCCTTCAGCATCTTGCATGGTCTTATAAATCCATTTCACACTTATCACATCCTTGTCTTCAGGAACATCAACTAGTTACCATGTCTGATTCTTCTCAATGCATTCTATTTCTTCATCCATGGCTTGTGCCCAAAATTTATCTTCAACAGCTTCTTCATATGTTAGCGGATCATTAATTTGAGAAAATAATGCAAAACAAGAGAATGAATTAGGTGTACCAGCCTCATATATCTCATGCAGGCTTCTTGTCCTTGGCGGAGTTGTTGGTATCAAACTGCACGAAATGCTTGATGGAGTTTGCTGTGCACTTGGAGTGCTTGTTGGAGTTGCTGCGACTTGTGTCAGAGTTGCTTGTGCTGAGCCATGCTGTGCAGTCCTTGTAGTAGGCGGTACTGCGAAGTTTCGATTCACATGTGGAGTCTCAACCACGTCTTTTGTGATGTCATCATGTTCAATATGTGACATGATTTTCACATTCTTCTAAACAGTTCCATCCCATGCTTCATTTTCCACAAACTGAACATCGCGGCTGATAATAACTTTCCTTCCGACGAGATTATACAACTTGTATGCTTTTGTGTCTTCAGAATATCCAATAAAGATGCGTTTCTGTCCTTTATTGTCTAATTTTCTCCTTAGCTCATCTAGAACATGTGCATATGCTACACAACCAAAAACTTTTAAATGTGAAACACTATGTTTCATACCTGTCCATGCTTCCTGCAGAACTTTATTCTTCACACTCTTTGTCGGACATCGATTCATGATGTATACCACAGTTGCCACTGCTTCAGCCCAATATTCATTTGAAAGATGCATCGCTGCCAACATACTGTGCGCCATTTCCATGATCATTCTGTTCTTCCTCTCCACGATACCATTTTGCTGCGGTGTATACCGTGTAGTGAATTGCTTCTGTATGCCATGATTCTTGCAAAAATTTAAGAAATAATTTGAGACATACTCACCACCTCCGTCTGTTCTTAATATCTTGATGTTGTAACCACTTTGCTTCTCCACAAGTTCCTTGAACTGCTGAAAATAGTCAAATTCATCAGATTTATGCTTTAGAAAATAGAACCAGGTTTTTCTTGTAAAATCATCAATGAATGTGAGAAGATATGTGCATCCTCCCATGGATGGTGTTTGCATCAGTCCACAAATATCGGAGTGCACAATTTCAAGTGGTGCATGAGCTCTGTATGCCTCTCCGACTGGAAAAGTCTCTCTATGCTGATTTCCAAAGATATAGCCTTCACAAATTCTCTATGGATTTTCAATCAATGGCAATCCTTTCACCATATCCTTCATGTACAGTAGCTTTATCCCACCAAAGTTCAGATGTCCAAATCTAAAATGCCATAACAGGATTCATCCTTCATTTCTGTTTGAAACGCAACTTGCATTGCGCTTCCTTTTTCTTCCTTGTCATTGCGAACTTCTGCTCCTTTGCTTTCCGTCTTGAACGTAGCTTCAGAATTTTCTTTCTGATTTTCATGAACAACATGAGTATTTTTACCTTTGATGATTGGTGTTATCTTCAAAGGAAACAAGTGATTGCTTGTCATCTACAGTTTGGCTATTAACTGATTGCTTGGATATACATCTTTGATCACACAGTGCTTCCCTATCATATGAACTCTGTAACCTTTTTCCATCAACTGTCCAATGCTCATCAGATTATGCTTCAAACGTTGAACATAATACACATCAGGCATAAATTTATGCTCCCCCTGTTTTGTTAGAATATCAACAGTACCCTTACCCAAAACAGTGACTTGGATATTCTTTCCAAGTGTGACATCAATTTGAATTGATTTACCTAGGCTAGAAAATAAACCTAAATTACCATTCATATGATTGCTATAGCCTGAGTCTAAATACCATATGTCATTTGGACTTTCTTGGACAGCATTGCATTCAAGTGAAGGTGCGCATGCTAAGAAGAGTGAGCTGTTTGAAGTGTTTTTGTTGCTTGACTGAGGTTCACCTTGCTTTCCTTGGTCATACTGCTTCTTCCTGCATTCATATGTGAAGTGTCCATACCTATTACAGTAATGACATTGAATCTTTGATTTATCATACCTTTGTCCACTTGGCTGATTCGGGGTATGATCCTGGCCTCTTCCTGCGACATGTGCAGGACTACTGCTGCAACCTCCTCTGAACGAACTTCGTCCTCTGCCTATAGAGTTTGATCTTCCTCTGCCTCTACCATGACTTATTAATGACTGTGCTACAAACGCACCTTCCAATGATGTGTCTGAACCGTTGATTCTATGTTCATGATTGAGTAATAAGGATTGCAACTCAACAATAGTAAGTATGGACAGATCTTTGTTTTCCTCTAGGGTCACAACTAAAGATTCAAATTTCTTTGGCAGAACTCTAAGAACTTTTTCAACAACTCTTTGGTCCATTAGAGTTTCTCCATGAGACTTTATTTGATTAACTAGAGAAATTACACGAGTATAGAATGAGTCTACTGACTCTGTATTTTTCATTGATAGAGATTCAAAATCTCTTCTCAGAATTTGAAGTTTCGCAGTCTTTACCTTGTTGAAACCTTGATATGCTATTTTCAGCATGTTCCACGCTTCCTTTGCTGACTGCGCTATTGCTACTCTTCGGAGTATGGATTCATGTGTCGCTTGATGTATGTGGAACAATGCATTTCCATCTTTCTTCCGTTGTTCCCTCAGAACATCCTTCTCAGCTTGTGTGAGATTGTTCTATGCTGCTGCATCTACTGGTTCTACATAGCTAGTCTGGACTATGTCCCATACATCTTGACCTGTAAACAAAGCCTTCATAGTTAGAGACCAATATTCATAATTTTTACCAGTAAATATTGGGGTTTGCAATTTACCCGAAGTGGAAGCCATCCCTAACTGCTTTTCCCTTATGAGTTGAATTCCTTCTTTCCGTAAACCAGGCTATGATACTAGATGAAGGGAAAAAGGACACACAGCGCAGTAGATGGATACCTTCTTTTTATTTTCTTCAGACTTTGCGGACCATACAATAGAGAACTTCAATTTTATCTCTGCGGAACACTTTCCTCACTAAGAATTAACTTCGCAGTTTTAAATGCATGGCAATTAACTTTTACTTCGCGGCAAGTAACTGTACGACATTCACTTCGCGACAAGTAAATGTGTGATTTCAACTTTCCACTGCGCGGTGAAATTCAGAGTGATGCGAAGTTAACTTTGTTGCAATACTCTACTTCGCGGTATCCTGAAATACTTCGCAGTTCACTTAACCAAACTTTATCATGTAAAATATTTATTTAAGACATAACAACTAAAACACCTTAACGCGAAGTTACTCAATATTAATTTAGAACTTTCACTGCGGTGAACTATTTATGAATCTTGATTTCTTTTACTACGGGTAAATGTAAACACTATTCATGCAAGTAAAATTGGAGAAGATGTGCGACTTGCAATAAACAACATTCTTGAGAATGAAACATAAAACTATAGACTTGTATATTTACCACAGTAAACTGCCCAGCTCCTCAATTCATAGAAATGAGTTTCACTGCAATCTTTTACATTCACAGAGCTTGGGCTCTTGATATAAACTTCACTGATCTTCTCTTCTACTCTGCATAATTTCTCTCATACGCATCTCTCTCTGAGTTTTTAACTAAGAGCTTCTATTTATAGAGTTTTCTATCAACCGACTTAGGATTTCTTCACATGGAAGCTATAGAATTGCATTAAACACTAAAATAAATTCTATCCTAAGGTTTTCTTGACTTGCGAACTAATAACGTGGTTACATAATTACAAACAAGACATGCACCGGATTGTTTATGAACTTGCTGACAAACTGATGTTGCGGACATCGCACTGACACAAACAGTCTAATAGAGTGACTGACAGAGCCGGCACAGTAAATACACGATCAGCTCATTTAATTAGATATTTCCAACAACTTTGCTTTGGTAGAGGATTTTTTCAAGTGCCTTGATATTCAAGTACAATTGCTTATCTGAACATCTCCCACATTATCCAATGAAGACAGTAGCAAATATAATAAGCAAGGCGATCCCAAAGAATGAATTGATAGTAGTAACAAGCCAAATGATGGCAGTGCAAAAAAGCACAATAATTATTCCAGGACAAAATTAGGGCATGCGATAGGAAACTTGGAAGACTAACTTAACCATTAGAAGATTGATATACTGTAGATCCTGTCTCGATCAACTGTGCCATGGTACACCGGCTTTCTCAAAGGAATGATAAAAAAAACATGAAAGTGAAGTGAGAAAGAAAAGCATAGATGAAATACATGGGCATGCCAAAAAAACAATTTGCAAGTTAATGACACACTCAAGAAACTAACACAATCTGGAATTTTTGCAATCTGATTTTCTACACAAGTTACTTCATCTATTCAGCAATTTGCATAATTTTGTTTTTTTTTGCTAGAAATTACATTGTTAATAAATGTTAAACTTTTATGTTCATCTCTCATGGTTTATTCATCTATTCAACAATTTGCACAGTTATTTTTTTTGGCTAGAAATTACATTGTTAATAAACATTAAACTTTTATGTTCATCTCTCATGGTTTGTTGGCGATTTCTTTAAAGCTATGGTATGTTGAAATATTGTAACTTCTAAGAATATTATATTTGTACTTTATTATTCTGGAGATGTTTCATTCCTCCATGAAGACCTTATTGTATATCCAGAGATGTTTATTCCTCCATCAGAATGTGGTAACCTGGGTTATTAGACTTCCCTAGTGGAGGTCGGCCCTGTATGTGTTATGTGGGTCAAAGGGTTGTTAGAACACTCTAGAGGGGTCGGCCCAGTCAGTTGTAATGGAGTGTTTAACCTAGTGGTTAAGTTGGGGCTGACCTAGTTAATATAAAATATAAGTTGGAGATGTCTATAAATAGAGGAGGTGTGTTCCTCATTTAACACACACACACTCACTTGTGAATAGCGCATAGGTGAGGGAGAGGTCTGCTATGGAGGAGAAAGATCTCATGTCTAGGGTTTTCATCTTTGTATTTGCTGGTCATCTATATTGAGGAAGCTTTGTTGGGTTTTCTACCCCATGAGGGTTTCCCAGGATAAATCTGTGTCTCTTGTGTTTATGCTGTACTTGTTGTTCTTTCAGTGATCCTGTATATGCTATTGTGGTGAAATGAAATGCAATGCTGATATTTTTTGTCTTATCATATTTAATATTAACATGGTATCATATCTAACATGAAGGAAGGCAATGTATGGCACTTATGACACTTGCTTCACTTGCGACAATTTGAAGGTTAGGGTTTTATATAGCAAAAACTAGTCATCATGGAAGTTTCGATATAAATCCATTTTGGCGAAGGTTCAGGATCTAAAAAGTTTACATTTGGAAGATAACATCCCCATGTACCTTGTTTCCAAAGGACACCCTCATATTCGTTGTACTTTGTGAGTTATGATCAATACAAGTTAGGGTTTCTGCCTCTTCCAGATCTCAGTCATAATCAGGTGACCTAGGAAAAAAGGTCATAACTTGGGATAGGATGCTCCAAATGAAATTTAGTAAAATGTGACAGGTAGAGAATGGACTCTACAATCTCAGGAAAAGTTTTCAAACGCCAAAGTTGAACCAGTGACACGTGGAATGCCGTACAAGTTTGCTCTCCTGTTTTATCCCATAAATAGGTCACGTTGCGACACTTGGCATAAATCTCTCGCATAGAATCCAATTGAGGTCAGGCATATCGGGATGGAAAGATGATAGGTTAGGATAACATAGGAAAAATTTTCAGACCCTGTGGATCGAAAAGTTTGGAGTTACACCAGAAACAATCAGGTACCTATTTCTGTCAAAATAGAATTATTTTTGAGCACCTTCATTCATGGCTTCCAAAATTTAGGGTTTTGGAGAAAGTTGGAATTTTTGGAATCAGAGTCCACGGTTGAAAGCTACTCAGAAAAATCAAAATTTAGAGACCAAGATCGAATTTTTTGGTTGGGTAAAAGACCGGGCTTGATCAAACCCCAATTCGAGATTTTGATCGGAAAGGTGGAAAATTAGGGCTTCAGCAAAAGTTGGAATTTTTGAAGTCTGTGACCACGGCTGGAAGCTCCTCAGAAAAATAAGAGTTTAGAGCCTTAGATAGAACCTTTTGACTGGGAAGAAGGGTGGGCTTCATCAAACCCTAGTTCGGGATCCTATCCATAATATCCAGAAGTTTCGAAGGCAATTTTGAGGGGTCAAATTTTGGAGATTTCAAAATTGAAGTATGCTAGTTTGATTAGATCAGCAAGACCCATCCTTCCATACATTCAGAAGTGTGAAAGTCAAAGTTTGAATTTTGATGGTTTCCTTGACAAACCCTAATCGAGCTCCAGATCCAGTTTCAAGAGGAGATGAGGCTAAGGCCTTACATAAGAAGACTACAAGAAGTCTCGATAGGTATAAGGAGATACAGGTATGTCTTGAAATCTGATTCTTGATTAAGTTCATAATATGTTTGTCTTCATATTATTTAGGTTATTACAATATTAGAATTGTCTTATCACCCTAATAAAAGTATGAATACATGTGAATGATAGAAGACATTCATTGATTAGGGTTATATGATTGTACTAATGCACTGTGGTGTTGTATGAGGTTGATGTTGTCTGCTAACAAGATACAGGTACATCAAGAAAGACAAATCAAGTTCCATGACCATGATAACATGAAGAAAAAGACTCATCCATAATCCTTGATCATATGGAAGTTCTACTTACGAGGTATGTATGACTTTGCTTAACCTATGAGATATGCAAGTTCTAGCACAGGATCTCTAAATCATTGAAGAAAACAAAAGAAGATATTGTTTGGGTATGTTAAGACATGACCAAGCTTGATAATCCAGGTATGTTTTCCTATATCAAGTTAGAACCCTACTTTGTTAGGATCTTAGGTAAGTATACCTGTGTATGAAATAATCATGACCATAGATACTTAAGATTATTTAGAATTATAATGTTCTGCTAATATTAAGATTATACTAATAAATGTATGTTTGTGTATGAGATCATGAGGATGACACTAGTGCACACTTGAGCATGCATGGTGGTACACTATGGATAGAAGCTCGTGACATGGAAGGGAAGTCGAGACCAAGAAGGATGCAACCTCACAAGACATAAAAAGATAAGTATTTGAATTGTTATTTGAATTACTGAATAGTCTATGATATTGCTCGTAATAGTTGTATGCATATTTGTATTCCTAGAATATATCATGCTGAGTGTAAACACTCATATAGCATTGAACAGTATACTACTAATATGCATATGATTGATAAGTTGGACAAACATTCCATTGTTGATTGTCTAGAATGAAACTTCTTTGCTGACATGCTGAGAGGTGTGCATGCTCTCGATAGTATGTTCTGGTTGATATGGAATGCATCTAGATAGCCACTGTATGCGTACAGGATATGGAAAAGTGTTGTGCCAAAGTATTGGTCAAGATAGTTACATAACTATGTAAATCATATCTGTATGCATAATAGGTTATCATGTCAACATGATTTGATGATTATGAAGTATTACTAATCATGTAATTAATTTTGATTTGTAGGAAAGATCATGAAGAATGATTAACATTGAACAAGTGATGGATGTTCAACAAGAAGATTTACAAATCAAACATACTATAGAAGGCTCGTCACTAGAAGATTCTCTTAGAAAGAGGAAGAGGATCATGACGAGATGTTTGCTCCAAGTAGCTAGTTAAATAATGTTCTCTTAATGGTGTGATTGAAGTAGAAGTGTGAATCGAGAAAACTCCTAGGATTCAATTGAAGAAATCTATGCACGGGCACCAAGGATCGATAATCATTTGATGAAATTAATGATCACCATGAGTGATGTAGATCTCAACCTTTGCTACAAGGTTGAAGATGGTTTCTATATACATATGACATGGATGCAAGAAGGAACTCACCACATAGTTCGAATGATATTGAGGCTTATATCAGTAGACCCATCTAATGAGAGATGGCACGGATAGATATGCAGAAGATCACTCAATGCTGAGTGTGAATGATGTTCAGTTATAGAGGGAGAATTGACAGTTTCTTGACAAGCTTGGGATTTACCAGAAGTGAAATTGTTCCTAACCTTTACCTTAAGGCTATGGATGAACTATTATTGTATGTGGATGATCTCTTTCTGACAGGGAAATAGAAATAGATCATGGAAAGCAAGAAGAAGCTAGCTACAGAATTTGAGATTGATATATTACTTCCTAGG
The DNA here is from genome assembly GCA_027924585.1 of Larix kaempferi. Lineage (NCBI taxonomy): Eukaryota > Viridiplantae > Streptophyta > Pinopsida > Pinales > Pinaceae > Larix > Larix kaempferi. The sequence goes on from BSBM01000779.1 coordinate 3,343,714, forward strand.
CTTGGAAGTATGGCAAGGCTCAGAAGGAATCTTTCTCAACCAAGGAAAATTATGCTAGGGAAATCTTGAGAAGATTTGATATGTTGGAATGAACAACCATGGCCACTCTCATGGGTTCTGACTTGAAGCTGTTAACTGATGACTCATTAGAGTTAGTGGATGTAACACTGTACATATAGATTATTGGGTCATTGATGTATCTAACGAATACTAGGTCAGATATATGCTTTGCTGTGAAAACCTTTAGGCAATATCTAGTGGAAACTATATGTGTTCACGTGATAGTTGCAAATCATGTGATGAGATACCTAAAGGCTATGATAGACTTTGGCCTATGTTATCTTCGAGATCATGAACTTATATTGTATGGCTACTGATCTACCATGATCTCATGGATTAGCAGGAAGCAGTATAGTGTGTCTCTCAGTACAGCTGAAGCGGAATATATAGTTGCTTGCTCTGCTAGTTGTGAAGCAGTATGGATTTGTAAACTATTATTAGGACTATTTGACTTAGAGATGGAACCCACTATGATCCTGTGTGACAACCAGAGTTGTATCAAGATGACAGAGAATCCAGTGGTCCATGATAAAAGCACATAGAGATCTGATATTTCTATATATGGGATATGGTGCAAAAAGGAGCTATCAAGCTCGAGTATGTAAGCACTGACAAGCAAGTTGTTGATACATTGACCAAACCTATGTCTCGAGTAAAGTTTGAGACAAGCTTGGAAGGACCCTCCTTGAAAGGGGGAGTGATATGGTCGTTGATGATGAGATTTCCTGCATCGATAGTGAGGTCGATGATGTTGATACCTATATTGGTGATGCCGATAGTGAATGGTTGGTGAATATTCGTTAGACAAGGTCTAAGTTGACGAGGGGATTGCATCACCCTTGAACACATGTTCTAAAAGGATCCATAGACATATGTCTCCGAGAAAGAAGAGGGGATTGCATCCTCCTTGAACACATGTTCTAAAAGGATCCATAGACATATGTCTCTGAGAAAGAAGAGGGATTGCATCATCCTTGAACAGATGTTCTAAAAGGATCCATAGACATATGTCTCCAAGAATGAAGTCCTTAGCAGACGAGTGGGGATTGTATCATCCCCGGACTTAGGTCCCTTGAATTGATTCGTAGATAGATGTCTTCGAGAATAAAGTACTTTGTGGACAGGTGGGGATTGTATCATCCCCAAACTTTGGTCCCTTGAATTGATCCGTAGACAGATGTCCTCGAGAATGAAGTCCTTAATGGAAAGGTGGGGATTGCATCATCCCCGGAATTAGGTCCCTTGAATTGATCAGTAGATAGATGTCTCCAAGAATTGATTATAGGATTGCATCGTCCCTGGACCTTTGGTTCAAAATGTACGTGATGGGATTGCATCGTCCCTAGACATGAGACTTGTCTTAAAGTGATAAGGAATGATCCTCCTTGAAGTTGATCGGGATTGCATCATCCCTAGACATGAGACTTGTGTTAAAGTGATAAGGAATGATCCTCCTGGAAGTTGATCGGGATTGCATCTTTGTATTTGCTGGTCATCTATATTGAGGAAGATTTGTTGGGTTTTCTACCCCATGAGGGTTTCCCAGGATAAATTTGTGTCTCTTGTGTTTATGATGTACTTGTTGTTCTTTCAGTGATCCTATATATGCTATTGTGGTGAAATGAAATGCAATGCTAATATTTTCTGTCTTAGCATATTGAATCTTAACATGGTATAATTATGGGATGAACCACTCTTTTCTATAGGAAACACTAGCAACAAATTATGAGCTAATGATTGGATAAATAACATGTTTTTGGTCATTTAAGGTTCACTTGCATGCTTTCATTTCCTAAATTAGTACTTTCAATGGTTGTATTTTTCATTTGTCTGGCTTAACAATTTCAATTCTCAAGTTAATAATTTATGGTCTTTTCATTTGGTAACTTAGTTTATCTCATGCATGAGTTAATTCATTTATAATACATTTGATCATCTTACAATTTTGAGGCTATTAATCTATTCACCAATCAAGTATCATTGTCACCTTTGACATAGTTGACTTAGGGAATCCACCCTTAGTGTAGGATCATCTTTCTTCACTCAAGTGACAATTGTAAAATTTCCATAGTTACATTTGGCTAGAAACTGTTAGGATACTTTGCCTTAGTTTGTTAATTTTTTGGCCACAAAGATCAATAAATAAACATAAAATGACTTGATAACATGACGCATATTAAAGGTTTGATCATATATAATAGTTAAGGTTGTAACAAGCATGAAACAATCCTAAAAAAAGTCATTTGCAACTTGGGGTTTTACAAACTAGGGCATTGTTGTGTATTGTAGGGTATTGCTCCAAATTCTAAGATAACAAAATAATCCTTTGTTTTGGATATTAGTTTTTCCAAGTCCTTTATTGGGTGAGAGCTGAAATAATCTAGGATAACATTTTGGCACTGCCATTTAATCACTCAAGCATTGTAACTATTCAACCTCTTCTACCCATACAGATGTATGTCAAGCAGATTATAGTTAAAATTTAACACACAAACATCTGAAAAAAAGACAAGATAAGGGCTTAGGCTCATGGTACAATGAAACAATATGACCGAGCAAAGGTAGTAGGAAAAAAATTTAACTCAAAGTATTGTTCCATTCATTGTTTCATGTGAATGACCCTATTATGAAGTATCTAGTTTTGCAATCAAGCTTATAATATTTTGCATTTCATACCCCAACATCATAGTAAACATTTCCATAATTAGCTTTCTTCCAAGATTTCCTTGACAAGAAAGAAGAGTAGGGGATCTAACAAAATACTTAAAATATAATGTAACAACATAAGCATAATATAGAGCTGCATCAATGAATTTCTTAAAATCTAGAGCACTTGTTAATGGATACCAATGAAAATTTTAAAATTCCAGGCCAATATTGCTAATTTCATTCCCAAAAATTGCATTGTGGCTCAACTCAATTTGAACTTCAATAACATCTAGATCTAGAATGTCATAGATCTCCAGAGCCAGCCATTTGATCATCGCTAGAGTCAGATTCAGTATCACTAATGTCTTTTCCATCTTCTTCCTCTTCCTATACCACTCCCAAATCTTCTACCTTTTCATAATGAATACAGTATTTTAAAACACAACAAAAAAGAAATGAATGATAAAAATAGGCTAAGGATTATATATTAAAATATAATTAGCATACATTTTCACCCAAAACTCGATCAATCTTGTAGTGCTTGAGCTAATGGAGGGCTTAGTTTTTATTGTACTCATACAAGCGAATAAAACTGTACATGTGCTTTGTATCTAAAGCTTTCAATTTAAGGAAATGGAAAATTAGTTGTTCGCCAATTGAGTAAACACACCCACAAGAATGTTCCTGAAGAAATATTTCGATACGCTGAACAAATAACTCAGCTAATGAACATAAATACATGAAGTGAATCATCAAATTTTTTGGAGTGAATTTTAATGCAAATTAGGACAAGCATTGATGAATTCACCTTTCACCTTCTGGCCATAAGCATCTTTGTCCTGCATCATTAAGGCCCCCAGCCTCCACATTTAAAGGATCATCTGGATTAGGATATATTAGAAGTTGAGGAAGAAATTCTTCAAATACATTCACAAGATCTGAAATGCCATTAAAGAAGTAAGCAATAAATTGACTAATAGATGGAGTATAGTAGATTGTTGTAAGCTAAGATGAGAAAACAAAATAGCCTCATTTTTTAGTAAAAAAAGGAACACTCTCAATTCTAGAATATCCAATGTCATGAAAGAGTGAATTGCTAGTAGTAACAAGCCAAATGATGGCAGTACAAAAAAGGCACAGTACTTCCAGGACAAAAAGAGGGCATGTGATAGGAAACATGGAATACTAGTAAGTTAGTAACCATTAGAAGATTGATATACTGCAGATCTTCTCTAGATGAACTGTGACATGGTACATCGGATTTTTAAAAGGAATTATAAAAAAACCATGAAAGTGAAGTGAGAAAGAAAAGCATAGATGAAATACATCTGCAAGCAATTTGACCAGTTTCATAACAGATAATAAGACAAAGAATAGCGAAAACGAGAGACCAGGTATTGCAGATGTGAGTCGCATGCCCTCCATTGCAAAGTGAACCAGCAGGATAGAGAGAACCAAAAGACCAAAGCATCCAATGGTAGAAAGTAAAATATTCTTTCATTGTTTCCACCGGAAATATTAAAAAATGGTTGAGTTATAAGACGACATTGGGAAGTGATAATCCCATTTGGCACCAAATTGATCATACTTTTTCGGATCTTTTATGAACAATGGCCTCAAAAGAATTTTACATTTACTAATATACATCAAAGAATTACATATTTCATCTGTAAATGATCATCAATAGCACATTTTAGATTGCAAAGCAAATTGTGCTAAAATTGTCAACAGTTATACATGCGGTATGAAATTTGAGTAATGACATTGGTGATGGGTATTAAATACTATCATAGAACATGCATTTCCTGTTTTAGACTTCACAAAATCCCATGCTGGCATATATACAAAATTTAGCTAAAAGGAATGGTAGAAGAAGACGATAATGGTTGCCTAGAGATATGCAACCACCAGCTAAAGGATTTGGTTCAAACAACAAAATTCAGCCTGGCTGGCAAAGGGAAAACCTTATAAGTAACTTGAACAAAATTTTTTTGGAATCATTACTAGATAGCCAAATCCTAGCGCATTATTGGTTAGAATGAAAACTGAGTAACCAAAAAGAGGATCACGGTAGACGAAAATTCAACCCAAGCCAAAAATGACTAAAGCAACTGAACCCACTATGTAGAGAAATGTGCCAAACCCCACAAATGGTCCCCTCAAAATCAATAAAAGGATTAGAAGGCCCAATGGAATAGAGGATTGCGGTAGACGAAAATTCAACCCCACGCCAAAAACAACCACAGTAACCGAACCCACTATGTCAAGAAATGTGCCAAACCCCACAAACAGTCCCCCCAAAATCAATAAAAGGATTAGAAGGCCCGATGGAATAGAGCTGGAAAGCAAAAGAAAAACTTGAAAAAGACACACACGAAATCCCAATGGAATAGAACCACCAAGCACAAGAAAAACTTGAAGAGAAAAGCTAAGAGAATTGAACTCCCACTCGACTATTTGGAGGTAAGTAATCCAAAGACGAGGCAAAAGAAGGCGAAGCTGGGGTGCAAGTGTGTTGCCTCCCTTATCAATTATGTTGGCAGCTGTTCCTCCTAATTTCTTAGCGTTATGTCTAGCGTTGGGGATTTTCCCTCTTAAGAATCTCCTCTTGCTTGGTGAAGGGACAAATAATTCTTCTCTTCTCTCTCTGAAACTTTAATGGTGGATCCTGCAACTTGGCCACAAGTCCATCGACATGCATGCATGCTCGTTAGATTTCCTTGCTCATCATTGCGCGGAAGTGGAAAGAACAAGAAGAAATAATGATATATGAATCCAATAAACAATTACAAATAAATATATTGCTTGTAAAAGAAACGGCAAATTAATAACAAAAACAGGAACATGAGCAAATTAATAACAAAAAGCAGGACATGAGAAACTAGAACATATAGTCTCTGCCTACGGCAGAGACTAATAAAATATGGTGAAGGATACTCAAATGAACTAATAAAGGTAATGGAGGATGCTCACGTTGAAGTTGAAAACTTGAAGCAAATTCAGTTTATTTCAAACCTAAATAAAAAAAAAAAAACAATTAAAGTAAAGGATGGTGGAGGATGCTCAGAGGGACTAATAAAGGATGATGGAGGATGATGCTCAAACAGACTAATAAAGGATAGTGGAGGATGCAAAGAAAGGAAAATAATTGAAGTAAGGAGCTCAAGTTATTTCAAACTAAAGAAAATAACTAAAGTAAGGAACTCAATTTATTTCAAACAAGAATAACTAAAGTAACTCAAAATTCAAACATAGTTTCGGATTATATTTGTCCACTCCACACAGGACTAATACATAACAAAAATATCATTAAACAAGATTTTATGAGCTAGTGATCATTCAAGTAGTAAAACCATCATTAAACAAGATTTTATCAGTTGGGTGCTATTCAAGTAGTAGCTTCCTAAAATACAGTTTAGCCCACATCCAACCATATTTGAACAAATCTTGTTTGGCAATTCCTTACCCTGGAGCCTACATCCCCAACCATATCAAGCAATGCTTTATTCTTGCATAAGCAACACCACTATGTTGAGAAGTATTCAAAGTAGTAAAACTATCATTAAACAAGATTTTATCAGTCGGGTGGTATTCAAGTAGTAGCTTCCTAGAATATAGTTTATCCTACCTAGAGTATAATTTGTCATACATTGAAAAAAAATAGTGGGTACACGTGCAAGCATACAGAGCTGGCCAATTAGTGTTGGAAGACCTGGGGTTCAGGGTTGGAATTTCATTTCATTTGTGCCTTTTATATTAATTTTTTTCACGTTTTGAATTTTAATTTTCCTGGTCACGTAATGTTCAGTTAAAAAAGTTATTCTTTAACTTTAAAAAAAAATCCATCAAATAAATCCACGAATAAATAAAATAAAATTGACATTCAAGAAGTATTTCAAATCAATCGATATTAACTTTTAATTTCAAAAAAATTCCACCATATATTTGGACAAATAAATACTGCAATTCAACTGGTTCAATATCCAAAGACGCTCGGACAGAAGACCTAGCCCATAGAATGTAGTCCTATAAAATGTATACGAGTCTAAATGACTGTTCAATTCAACAGCCTGGCTTACTAGAAAAATAATTTCCAACTTAAAACGGAGCGAGAAACGACCTTAAATATTCATGAAAGGGAGGAAAAAACAACCTACTACATGTAGTGTTGGAGCCGTCCCTTTTCTGTGATAACCGAGGAAGAAACAACCTACTACATGTAGTGTTAGAGTCGTCCCTTTTCTGTGATAACTGAGTATCTTGATAGGCCAACCCCTATATTACAATTAAACATAAATGTATGATCGTTTTAAAAAATAATCCAATGTCAATTAGCCGTATTTGACGGGCATTTTGCCATAAATATCTGTAAAGTATAGGGTCTTTCTCTATATCCTTAAAGCCATCCTTTAATTTCTAAAATTGTACACCTGAAACAAAATACGATTTATGGAAGGCTAAGCCAACTCTTATAGAGCAGGCAGTACAAGGATTAAGAAACCATCCTTTAAGCAATGATTATGGTTCCATAACTAGTAGCTTACCTTGAACCAATTTCCCCGGGAGTAGCCTCTCTTCACCTGGTTCCTGAACCAGGGCTAGTTAACCCCAAATCATAGGCATTACGAATCCTTGTGTACGCAAACTTATCATGTCATTACATCTAGCTATAATAGTTTATAGACCCAATCTCATTCCTGTGAATGTGTCAACATCCCTTCTAGCAGACCGAGAGCCCGATCCCCGCCCAAATCCCGATCTTTACTGAGTGAAAGCTTCAACAGCAAATCGAGAAGCAAGGTTGTTAGAAGCAGAAACAAAGCAAGCAAAGAAGGCAGTAGCAACAAAGTAAGCACTAGTAGTTTATGTTTCATTTCCAGATTGAGAGATAGATCCAAAGCCACCTATAGTTACTTCATATGCATCAGTTTATTCACCACTAGAAGCGGAGTCACCATCAGTTTAGAGTTAACAGAAGCAAAGGCATTTTACCGAGTGGCCCATAATCACTTATGGCAGAGCCAGAAGCATATATATGTAGCAGACGCAAAGAGAGCATTTCCAGGTTACATAAATTATAGCTAGATCTATGGCTAGAGATAGCAGATCTATGGCTATAGATTAGCAGATCTATATTAACTGGTTAACCCAGCGTCATCAGTAGTGGGGGTATCATCAGTAGCAGGGATATCACCAGTAGCAGTAGCAGAGGAAGCAGTAGATTCAGACGCAGTTCTAGGTAAAGCACCACCCGCAGAGGTAAAGATGTACATATCTAATGTTCTTACTTTATGAAGCACGAGCAACAAGGTCAAAAGCAGGATTAGTAGAGTTCTACTAAGTACCGGTTTGAAATCCATCCCTTTCTATTGCTTAAGCAGTCGATCCAGCAGCTACTTTTCCACCACTACATCTAGCACCAGCATAAGCAGCAAAGCTAGTTGTTTCATATACTCCAACGCAGTCAGTTATTCTTATTAACTTTAACCATTTTATACGGAAGCATAGATTGACCTAGCCAAAGCATTGGTCGGGTTTTGAAAAGCAGTGTAGACATAGTGGGCTCCTTATTATTTACCAATAGCAGTAGCTAAGGAAACACTAGCGTCTTATCCAGATGCAAAGGTAAAGCAATTTCTCTAGCACTAGCAACAGCAGGAGTCGCAGGACTCGTATAAGAATAAATTTGCCTCTTAGGCTCCTTGGGGAATGGCTCCTGAAATCGGTTCTCAAGAATCTTAGCTTCTGGATGCCAAGCTCGCTAAACAAACAGGTTAGTATAAATTCTCTCTAGCTGGTTCAAACACATTTATATAATTCGGTGGACATCGGACGTTCAAGTATTCCATTGATTAACCGTGGGATTGAGCAAAATAAGCTAATCATCATATGGATTGTACAGCTCTTCTCCACAGCGTAATGTTCCACCCACCCTATGTTTTTCCACTACTAATCTTTCTCAAAATTAGACATAGGAGTTTATGCCATTACTGAGCATGAAAAATCTGTGCAGCACAGGGATTTTTCTTCATACCCTTAATGTTAAACCCACCTTACAATTTCTTAAAAATGAAAAGTAATCTTTAAATAAAACAAAATGAAATGCTATTCAGAAATAATTACTTAGGGTTTATGACATTCGTGAGTAGGGTTTTGCTCTACATCCTTAAATCCATCCTTCAATTTTTAAATATGTACACCTGAAACACAATACGGTCGTAAGGAATGCAAGTAGAGAAAATAAGTGAATGATCTGTATTGTACAAAAAATTTCTCTACAAAGTAATGTTAATTGACCCTGCAATTTTTCAAGAAATGATGCAAACTTGAAATGAAATGAAAATGCTTCTTTCACAGGAATGCCATTGCTGAGCATGAAACAATGATTACTTTAGTGTATAAGTGTATGCAAATCGAGTCCCAATATTACTTCCCATATCAAGATAATTATAAGAACTCTATCACGTCTTGTGATCGACCTCCATTATCTTCCACCTTCTGCCCATCCAAAATAGGAAAAGAAAACACCATGGGAGAAAATGCATACAGAAGCACTCAAGAAAGAATAGTAAGTGGCAAATCAAAAGACACAAACAAGAAACGCCCATGGAACAAAACAAATAACACGAGCAAATGCCAGAGAGGCAGAGGAACTATTGAAACTTGTAATTTGTTCTTCCATTTTGTCTAGACTCTATCGCAATGAATCGTTATATAGATATATGGATCTCAAACGGTCACAGACATCCTCATCTTTCTCCTCTTTTTTATTTAATTTCTGTTTGGTTTAATTTTTGCTTTTATTACAAATCCCCAATAGTGTTTTTTACCAATCTCCAATAGCTTTTTTGCCAAACTTTTCGGCCAAGCAACCGTGTACATGTATCTGGGTGGCATTTTCTTCTTTCGCATTTTTGTTTCACGGCAACCATTTACATAGTAGAGGCAACCAGCCGGAAACCATTGGGCACGACCGTGACCTTGAAAGTGGTTTCCACTTTGTTTTAAAATTTCAAAACATTTTATTTTTAATTATTTTTAAAGAAACATTTATAAATAGTAGCTTCAAGATTAAGAGTTTAGGTATTGATAACAATTTTTATTTTTCAGTAAAAAAAACATATTTTTATATTCAAAAGTATAATAAAAAGTACAATATTTGATCAGTAACAGTCTTATCAAGTGAGTGTCATACTAAAATGTTCTAACAAAAAACAAGATACCGATTATTAGTGATGGAGTTTGACGGGCAAAATGGTCGTCATGGGGCATTTTGACCGTCTAGCTAACCGTCTTTTGTGAAGGGTGATAAAATTTCTAAAACGTATTTTTGAAGGGCAATACAATTTCTAAACCGTCATTATATTACTACTATTGTTTAAGCACAACAAAATTCCTAAAATATTATTATATTACTAATTTAATAGTAATATTAATATATTTATGTTATATAAATTATACTTTCTAAATTCCAACTTAGAAGTATACATTCATTAAATAAATAGAAACATCTATTAAATTAAAATTATTTCCATGTGCAAGTTGTATTGATTTGTTAATCTATACTTTATAAATTCCAACTTCCAAAGAATACAGTTATTAAAAAAATAGAAACATCTATTAAATTATAATTATTTCCATGCCTTTCCATTTTGTAAGTTGCATTGATTTTTCCTAAAAACAGGAACACTCATATATTTTTTCTATTTTTTTATTAGTGCAATGGGCGTCTATAGTCTACAAATTTCAATGCTCAATGCTCATTGATTATATTAGCATGTTGCAACAAATTTGGGAGTTGGAAGTTGGGAGTTGGAGGGCCTTGGAGACAAAGGTTGAGAGTTATTTGCATTATATAGGTAATTCTTGCACTATTTTTTTGCATGTGTATTTAGTCATTTATCCCATAATTTCAATAATCTATATAAATTTGGACTCGAAGAGTATTGGTTAATTCTCCAACTCTCATTGAAATTGAAATGAACATCTCTTATATTTCTCTCATGGTTCAATTTTAGTGAGGGATGCAGAATTTAAATGAAGGAAAGTACTAAATAAGAGGTTGAGAGAGATGAAATCTATGTGCAACATTTGGAATGAAAATTGCTTATGGAGCTTGTAGAATAAAAGACACATACAAAAAAAGGCATATAGAGCTATATTTTGTAGAGTCTTGCATTCATTATTTATAACCATTAGATTTACGAAGGCTTGCATCTATTTAAAAATATGGATTATGATTACATATGCCATATATTTACAAAGACTCAAGCATATTTTATAACAATAATGACTAGTGTATAGATATATAGCTTTCAAGTGGCCATATTGATTCAATTCAAATATAATGTAACTCTTACCTCCATTTTATGATAACAATTTTGCAAACAAAAATAATTATGTGATATTTGTTTTATTTATATGTATAATTGTGCTAAATTATAAAATCATTTTTTCTTTATTTATTCTTCATTATTTATTTATTTTTGCATATTATGAAATTCATTCATATTTAGTCTTTTTAAGTTATTTTTTTATATAATATTAATTTAGTACATAAATGGTAAATAAAATGAATGTGAATCAAGTTAATGGATAGTGATACATACCACCATAGATCCATCTAAAAGGGGATCTACCAAGTGTCAAGAGGGATCAAAACTCTCATAAGTGCAAACTCCTTTTTAGACTGGAAATGTTGGTGTGTAATGCAATGCTTATGGTTTTAATTTATCTCATTTATGTAGTTTTAAATATATGTAGTTTGAAATACGACATGTTATTTTTTTATAATATTCTATTTTTTTTTATAAAAGGCATGTGTCATTTATAAGATGAGCATGGAAGGATTTACACATCTCCCTCTACTGGGTTGTAGAATGCACCTCTTTGGTGCAATTAATAATGATTATTTTAATTTTAATATAAAAAAGTCAAGGAAAAAAATGTTTCTAAAAAAATCAACAAAATTAAATTATTGAAGGGTAATTTTTTTGGGGAAGACTTCATTGTTGAAGGGTAAAATTTTAAACAAAACGTTTCTAGATGGGTAATAGAAAATCCCAAAACGTAAAAAAAAAAAATCCGACGAGTAGAATGAAAACCAAATTCCAACACTGCCGACTATCATCACAAAAAAAAATCTATTCCAGATATAAGACTTATCCCATCCAGAAAATACTGATAGCAATAGACCAAAAATGTATGTAGAACCCATATCAACTTTGGAGTGTTCTAAAAATTCTTCCCAATATAGAACTCCTTCATCACCTTCCAAGGAAAGCTTGGATAGTTCATCAGCCATTTGATTATGTTCCCTGTATATATGTTCTAAAGAGATATATGTAAGCAAACCCAAAAGTTCCCAAATCCAGTTGCACCAGTGAAGTAATGAGACCACCTCTAGTTTAAAGTCTCCCTTTTCCCATTTTATAGTAACTCTTGAATCACCAAAGACTGAAAGAGTAACTATGCAAAAAAATGAAGCCTTCGTACACATAGACCATAAAGCTAGTAGCTCTGCTTTCATATTTGTTCATGTGCCACATTGAACTCTCAATGAAATCATGTGAGATTCATTAAGTAATAGCACAACACCTGCTGCATGATAGCCATCTTTTGCCGCTCCATCAAAATATCCAACCGCTCCTTTAAAATGTTGAATTTCTTTTCGAATTATTGACTTGTCCACATTGGCTGCCTCAATACTGTATTCTTTGATTGGTTTTATGATATACATAGTAATATTGTAATTTATTTTCAAATAAATAGAACATTCCTGATATTCTGAATTTTCCAAGAGATGACTACAGGAAGAGTGTTGTAATTTTTGCAAGACTTATACCAGAGATAACAACTTTGATCAAACTTTGTACCACCCTGGGAGTTTTCAATGTTAAGAGAATGACAAACACAGTCCCAAATATTTAATGTAAACTGACATCTAACAAAAATATATTCAACATATTCAGAATTTGTTCTACAAAAAGGACATATATTTGGCCCACACTATCCCCTCTTCAATAGATTATCCAATTATTTCAGAGAGGTTTCTAATGCAAGCCAGATGAAGCATTTTATTTTCATTGGAAGGTTCCATTTCCATAATGGCTTGAACCACCATTTCTGAATCATAAATCTCCCATGCTAACTAATAGCAAGATAAGTAGTTTTAGCAGTGATGATACATGTTGCATAGTTTCAATTCCTTATAAGGGTGTCACGATTCTTAGATAGTCTATAGCATGCATAATTTAGTCTATTAATGTATGTATCCCATTCAAATGCCCCTTCACCACTGCCCAAATCTGTAGTAGATAACCAATATGAATCCAACTGATGAATCCATTTTGGACTTTTAATATGAGCAAGTGAAATGTATTCAATCTCCTCCAAATAGTCCAAAATGTAACCGAGAAGCTGATAGTATTCACCCAATCCAAGTATAAGATCAATACCTATGATAACATGTTTTCTATTTCCCACTCTCCAGGAGAGATCTTTTCCAAGCCATTGGTAAATTTTGAGAAAACCTGCCCATATAAGAGAAGGATTCCTTTTATTTTTCTTTGGGATTCTTATCCATGAAATCACATTCATTTTTATATTCTTGCTATTCAGAACAATGGTTTAAAGGCTGTTTCCAAAGATTCCTCACTAAAATCTCTTTAGTATTAATGCAATACTGAACCAAGTTAAATTCTTTATGCCCCATCCTCCCCACTCTTTTGGCAATGAGAGTCTTTCCCAACTTGCCATAACTAAATTTCTACGCTCAATCCCTCTAGACCAAAGAAAATTGAAAATGAACTTACTTAATGAATTGATAATTTATTGTGGAACCTGGGATAATGAGAACCAATATACATGGATACTAATTAAGACAACTTTGATAAGTGTCAATCTACCTCCAATTGATAACAACCTGTAAGTCTAATGTTTTGTAGCTTGGGTGTTTGGGAGGAATGTTTGTTACCCTTCCCACCTAGGTTCAATCCTTAAAAGTGACATGGACATGTTATTTTGTTCCAATTTTTTTTTAATAATTCTAGGAATGGTCATAGTATGAGAGAATATTAACACTCGTAGTGAACATAAAATAGGGGATGGAGTTCGTATCTCTGTGGTTTTTAGGGTTTGAAGGAATTTTTCTATTGAAAACCCTAGTTGGAGGATAATGGTTTGTCTACTGTAGACATGGGTTCAAGCTGATTGTTTTCGATTGGCCTAGTACCAACCAAGAGAAACAAGTGGGAATACTATTTTTATGTGGCTACAATCATATTTATTCTCCGATTTAGGGTTTTTTGGTACATATTTTCTTTGAACCATCTTTTTATAAGATTTTTATTGTGATGCATTATTTGTTGGGGGTTTTGTAGAACTGTTTAATTGAGGCCGCATAGATTTTGTGAGGGTAAATAATTGTTGATCCATATATTGATTCGACGAGTTTGATCTAAATCCATTTTTTCTATAGTTTTATATGTTCCATTTGAATGATGTGATAGTCGTCAGTGTTTTTGTCAGGTGATAGTTGTTACACCTAAAATCCTACCATCATGAGGCTTAGTGTATACATCCCTAAAGTTTCATTGACTAAGTTATTGGCCTGGAAGAGATATAACCCATTTACACTAGGTTTTGAGAGGTTGTCGCAGGCTGCACTCATGCAACCTGTGACGTTGCATCTTTCTCTCTTGCAGGGTGCGACGATGTCAATTAATAGACAAAAATAGCTCCTTCGAGCCCATTCTCAAATATAACTGACATGGATTCCTATCCTTGACCTCTTGGGAGATCTAGAAATCAGTTCCTAACATTTTGGAAGGATCCCCTATCTCTCTCCTACCATATCTCAACCTACCCTATCCATACCCTATCCACTTAGTCCTATATAAATGAAGGTCCTTCCCATTCCAAAGGGAGGAAGTCTATAGTGTATACATGCTGGTGAAATCATCTTGGAGAGATCTCTACTCATCCATTCAGAGACTCACACTTCCTTGGGAGGATATGACATTGGCTTGGATGGAGAAGGGTTACTTCATTAAGCTTTGGTTGTAGTCTTTCTCTTCTATGTACTTTCCCTACTTTTTACTGTAATATAAATGCTTTCCACCAATATTGTTGTGTTGATGATATTCTGTAGTTTACCTGCATAACTGTTCACTTAGATCTGTTATCGTTTAGATGCTTTTACTTGTTTGTCTTATTTTTTGTATCTTGGTAGGTCTTGCAGCTTAGATCTAACGACCGCAAGGCGTGGAACAACATCTAGGAAAAAGGACTACAATCTTAAGGTAAGACATCTAATAACTTGATCCTTAACTAGATCTAGGAAAGTGGTTTATAGTATGTTTTATTTGTTCTAGACTCACATTGAGCTAGGGAGATCTGGCTCACGCCCGCTTGAGTGGATTGTTCGTCAAACAAATCTGGCAACCATACTGGGGACGAACATTGTTTTGTAGTTGTCAATTTGAATGTCATTTTCAATTGATTTCTTGTTACAAGCCATTTTATTTGTCATTTACCTCTTAAACTGGTTTCACCATCAGATCTTCACTTTGAAGAGTTTGATTACCTTCCTTTGAGTTTGTACTTCTCATTTTTAGACCATTTCATTGCTCATTGTTTGGATAATTGGTTCATTTTTGAACTCAGATCTCGCCTGTCGCACATGGTCAGTGGACTCAGAGCGACACTGTGTCATTTTTTATCTTTGTTCTTTGTCTGTGGGCCTATCGTCGCAACCCTTTCATTGGTCTTTTGCGAGACCGTCGCACTTTTTGCATTGATGAATTGCGATGCCACACTGTGTATAAGCATAGAGTCCACCGATCTACCATTTTTGCCATAGAGGAACCCCTTCTCCATTTCTAATTTGAGTTATGGTTTGTGTGCAAACTCCCTCTGTACTGTAAGATCCAGTGAGAGACCCTTTTCTGTTTTGTGTGTTGAGTTGTTTGGTTTGATTTGGGGATGTTTTAGGTTCCATCTTGGATAAGTCTGAGATTTGGTAGTGGTGGACACTCTTGTCTCCCCCACCTGCATCCACTCACCCTTTCATTCCCTCCTCTCCTTGCCGAATCTGATCATTGTATTGGATCAGTTTCCAGACCTCATTTGCATTCATTTTTTTAGCCTTTCTTGCTTTAGTACTGCTTGTTACTGATTGATATTGAGTGTTTGTGTGTATTTTCAGTCCATTGAGTGCTCATCTTTTCTTGAGATTTTTTGAGTTATTGAAGTGCTGCAAGTAATCTTTTCATTTCAGTATTTATTTTTAAAAGCATCACTGTTATCAAATTGCTATTTTGATACATCCATTGAAAAATCAAAAGTACTTTATTTTCATCATTTTTTCAAGCTCATTTGAAGAATTGTATGTGCTTTGGAATGTCTTGTTTGTAGATCTTTTGGAAAAGTTGAAAGAAAATTGAATTATTTGTGTTTTTCACAAATTATGAGTTGCTCATTTTCTTGAAAAATTCAAATAGGCATCAAGTTTTGCAAAAGTAGTTCCATGCTTGGAATGTTAAATGCATCTTTTGGTTTTTATGCTTTTAGGCCATTGTAGTGAAAGTGGAAAGCTTGCATACTCTACTTAGAAACTCTCTCTTTTCATCTCTTAGCATCATTTTTATTTTGAAAATATAAAAGAAAAAGAAAAATTCTTTGATTTGGCTTAGTAGTGTTGTGTTATTTTTGTGTTTCGTTTGAAAAGGAAAAGAATACTTCATAGTCATTTTTGGTAGATTTGGGATTGCATTGCATTGTGTTGCTTTGGTAAAAATTGGAAAGAATTTTCTCCCTCCCATACATAGAGTTCATCAAAACAAAAATGTATTTTTTGCATGTAGTTAGGGCCTGCATTATGTTTACAATTATGTACTCACCTCATGCATTCACCTAACCGTCCAGATAAAATTAACGGTAGAACTAGGGTAAAATTTTTATTAACTTGTGTGTAAGTTAAAGACGTGTTCCAACGTCGTTAAGCGTGGCAGCTGTCATTATTTGACAACACTGTATTCCAGGGGTATTGTAGTCTTCCATGTACTTATTGGTATATCGAGCTCTTTCACGTACCCACCAAGTACCACATGTACTTGGCATATATCAAAAGGTGTTTCACGTACTCAGTAGTATATCGGAAGGTCTTTTGCCAAACAGTTGTGCATTAGACAACACCACTATGGATTTGAGCTCCCACATACCTTGCGTATATCGGGAGATACCACTAGGATTCTTGAAACCAATTGAGTTAACCTTTTGGCCATCTTCACAGAGCAATACACCGAAAACAGTACTCGGGGAGATTACTATGCACATACCATCCAGGTAATCGGGTATTCAGGAAAGGGTATGGTCCCAATCCTCCTTATCGCGTTTTCCTATTGGACCCTACGGTATATAGCGATTTGCGAAGCCTTGACAATCCTATGAGGTTCCAGACCTTTGAATCCACTCTTATAACATAAGTTTACTTGTGGCATTCATTTGTGTAGGGTTTGTCTTGTCTACTTTTCTTTTGTTTAGCTTTCCTTAGGAGAAACTTTTGTTTTAGTCACTCTAGCTGACTTTCCTTGGAGAAGGTCCTGTAGGATTCAAAACTTGCCACCCAAATATCCCCTTAACGAGGAGGTAATTTCAAGGGTAAGAATGGACCCACAAGCCAGGGTTGGGTCACATGAAGTGGAAAAACCCACTTTGAATGTTGGAGGACTTTTGTTTCCTCACACTCCTCCAGATTTAGCTGCTTCTCAACCCCCGCAGGGTGAAGAAGCACAAACTTCTACTTCACAAGACTTACCTCCCGTCTCGCCAGGAGAGCCTGGATCATTGGAATGGATAAATCAACCCCAGGATGACCCCATAGCAACTGCTGGTCCTTCAACAACTTATTGGACATCTTCTCTAGGCCACCCAGTGGCCCATTTTGTCATTGCACCCCCACCCAGTGGGACTACTCCGGATGATCCCTTAGCTTACTATCACGGCCAATTGGCCCATTTTTGTTCTATGGCTAAGGAACTTCGAAGATCAAGTCTCTAACAATGGGTAGTATACCCGACGTTACCCCCTTATTGACCAATCCCAGGTCCCTCTTTATCTTTTTGAGTCACTTGAATCATCCATGCAACACGTGACCACTGTTGAAATTGGTCAACCATCCATTCCTTCACATATGTCCCCTAGAAAGGAGACCAGTTCAGTACTTCTCACAACCCAACCTGTTGAAGAACAACAGTCCAATGCACCCGTGACTACCACGGTTACGTCACCTACTCTTCCCCCACCCAAAACTTCGAGGTGAGGATACTCTTTACCCCCTACCTTCTTTACAGGTAACGATAATCCTATGGTGAATGATCAACAACTAGTGTTGGGTCAATCTTTACTTAGTGGTCAGCAAGTTGTTGCTAGGGAGAAACCCCTGTCTCTTAACCATAATACTGCAGTAGGAGTTCCCATCGGGCCTTCCATTGGAAATTCCTTACCTCCTGAACCTTCCACTACGGAACTATCCCATGTTGGGGAACTGTCCAACATAATTCAACCTCCATCGAGTTAAGCATATTCAGGTCATCCTAACCCTGTGCTGGGTCAACTTAATCTCGGAAACGCACTCTATGGGGTACCCTACCCAGGAAACCCTTACACCCTATGGGGACAACAAAATGTTTTACAACATGGACCCCCACTTACAGTCCCTCAACTCCCTCCACCACCCTTTGGTCCACCCCCACCTCCCATTGGAGGCGGTGAGTCCCCACATAACTCTGGAGGAGGCAAACCTCTACCTTCGGGTGGAGGGCCACCTTATTTGGTCATCATGGTCCACCCCCCCTGGTGGTGGTAGTGGAGGACCACCCCCTCCTAGCAGTGGTGGTGGAGGAGGACCATCCCATCCTGGTGGTGGTGGTGGAGGACCATCCCATCCCGGTGGCGGTGGTGGAGGACCCTCTCATCCTGGTGGCGGTGGTGGTGGACCACCACCCTACTATGGTGGACTTGGCAGAGGAGGCTCTTACCCTTTTTGCGGCGATGGTGGCCCACCACCCCCTCCCGACAGAGGTGGTGGAGGCCCGTCCTATTCCGGTGGTGGTAGTGGACCACCACCTCCTGTCGGTGGAGGTGGTGGCGGCCCATCCTACCTTGGCGGTGGTGGTAGACCCCCACCATTTGGAAGCGGCCCACCCCCTCCCAACAGTGGAGGTGGAACCCCACCTTATGGTAATGGGCCACCTTATTATGGTAATGGGCCACCTTATTATGTTAATGGACCACCTTACTATGGTGGCTGACCTACATTTGGTTCGGGCGGCCCATACCCCTATGGCCAGTTTCCTCCTGGAACATCTTATGTTCATTCGATACAAGGTCCCACAAATCCTTACACGCCTTATCAATACTATCACTACCCGTAGCCTAATCCGCAACTGCCCTTTTTGGCTACTTTGGACCTACCAGACTTGTCTCGCCTGACCAATGACCCCATCTACCACAGAACTAACTGGCCACCCATTCCAGTGAAACTGCCATTAGATATCCCAAAATTTGATGGCAAGCCGGGTGAGGATCCTAAAAACCATGTGATGACATACCACTTGTGGTGTTCATCCAACTCCTTTATGGGCGGCTCGATCCATCTAAGGTTATTTCAATGGACTCTCACTGGTTCGGCTGCCAAGTGGTATATTGAAATACCGCCCCACTCTTTTCCTGATTTCAGCTCTCTTGCTATGAACCTTTTGACTCATTTCCAGCTGCCTATACAGTATGAAACTGGTATAGAGCTTTTAACCTCACTCCATCAAAATACCACTACTCACATCGCAAATCATATACATGATTGGCGGAGGAGATGATGTCTCAATAAGGATCATATTCCATATCAATTCCTAGCGGACTAGTTTATGAAGTCTCTCATACCTACCATAGCATGAGATGTTTCCATGGGAAGTGCTATCACTGAGGAACAAGCCATCGCCTATGCCCACTTTCTAGACTTAGTCTATGCTCAATCTAGAACGTTGTTTGATATTTTTCTTGACGCTTCCCCCAACACTTACAACCCCACAGAGCCACCGAAGGGACTCCAAGCCAATGGCATCATTGGATCCCTTCACACCCACCCTTCCTCTTAAACTATTGGTTCGTCGAACCCTCAAGGCTAGTCCCCATCACCAACACAGGCTGGTCACGACACCAACAAATCATCCACTCCTGCTGTCACTGAAGAAGTGAATTTTGTTTCTTCAGCTTCACCTCAAAAGTCTAGTGGTAAGAAAAAGAACAGAGGGAAACCTAAGAAATCTTCCACCCAGTAGGAACAAAAGAGCACCCCTGATGATACCAAACAGAAAAGGAAGTTGAAGTATCCTTGTCTACTGTGCGATGACAACCACTTTTCAAAAGAGTTCCCCCATAGAGATGAAGTTCAAAAGTTTCTTAAGGGAAAACCCACACCTGCAGTTCTCAATGATGCCTTCCCTACTCAAAATCAGCAGTCGATTGCTCACACTTCTTCTTCCCAAGCAGAAGCATCCACCACCGCACATGTTCTCATGATGTGTAGCGAGACCATCAACTTGAACACCCGTTCTTGTTCATATGACTCTGTTCCATACAAATAACCTATTGAAAGTAATACTGAAAAAGCTTCCACTTTGATGCTTGACATCACCGTATCGACTACTCCTCTCACCATTGAGAATCCCTCTTTCGAGTCAGTGTTGCATCCACCCAAGAGCATGATTAGAAAATCAGTTTTCAATCCTAATGCTTGGGCTGTTCAAAACTACAACATTGTAGAGGACCTAGCACAATCTTCTTGTGCTATGTCAATGCTCGAAGTCTTGCAAAACTATCCTAATCAGTGCAAGACTCTGCTCTCTACTATCAGTGCAGTTGACCTGGATTCATCGAATACCATCATGTACCGGCCGGAGTACTTCAAACCGAGGCTCTCCCATCAATTGGATTTCAAGTTGCCACAAACATTGATGGGAATATAATCCATCATACTGTTTTGGACGAAGGAGCCTCTACGTTAGTCATGTCGATCACATGTTGGAGAGCCATTGGCTCTCTCGAGTTGAACCATTCCCCTACCACTTTGAGAGCCTTCAACGGATGTGGATTTCAAACTCATGGGTTGTTACAAGCCTTACCAGTTGAGCTAGGGGGAGAGACCACAACCCTTAACCTGGAAGTGGTCGCCGCCTTGTTAGATTACAACATTTTGCTTGGTCGTAATTGGTTTTATGCCATGACTATGGTTGCATCATCTATCTTCTGCATAGTACAATTCCCCCATCAAGGTCGAATTGTCATAGTCGACCAACTGGATTTCTGCACACCTGACACCGCTACTCACTTGGGCGATAACGTTCCCTCAATTGGACAAGATTCACAGCAGTATGAGAGTGTGGGGGTTGGCCTCCTTGAGGATTCATCCCTTATGGGCATCTATCCTACTTCGGATCCCCCAAACCATGTTACCATGGTGAACATGATCTCCTCGCAGATTTCATCTATCCCTAACTCCACTGATTCATGGCTTCTACCTGATGAAGCCACCACACATCTGATTGGCAATGTTATGCCTTTGTCACCCGCTGAACTCATGTACAAGGCTATCCAGTCAGCACTAGAGGACCACTTAGCTGTGGCCTCCACCTCATGTTCTCTACAGCGGACATCCTTCGATCCTTTGCTATCGAATTTTCATTCTGACGAGTCCATTATGGAAATCATGAGTGCAGATGATCCTCTGTGGGAAGAGCTCCACCATCATTCATCTTTCCTTCCCTTGTTGGATACTGTGGAGAATAACATTCGCACCATCTTTACACTGAATATCTACTCTGGGTCTCAGTCCTCGATACTTACATGTTAAATGGACTCTGAAGGCAACTTACCCAACATTGAACCCAACACTTTGATAGACATTTTGGTAACCCTTGGTGTAGTGGAACACATTCAGTTAGGCCAGAAGTGTTCCCCTGAAGAAGTCATCACTGCCACGGCCTTATTCAAGGGATTCTCAGACATGTTTGCTTGGACCTATGAGAAGATGCTTGGGATAGACCCCTCCATTGTTCTACACAATATTAAAACCTATCTCGATGTCAAACCCATCCGCCAAAATTTGCGACCGGTACACCCTCGAAAGACTACGATAATCAAGGTAGAGATTGAAAAACTCTTGAAGGCCAGATTCATTTACCCTATCTCATTGACAAAATGGGTCTCAAACATCATCCCTGTTACTAAAAAATAGGGTACCATTCGTGTCTATGTCAATTATCAGGATCTCAACAAAGCTTGTCCCAAGGACAACTACCTGACTCCCTTCATCGACCAGATTATTGAGAATTGTTCCTGAAGTGTCATTTTTTCATTTATGGATGGCTTTTCCAGATACAACTAGATTGAGATCCACCCCACCGACCAACACAAGACTGCATTCATCTGCCCTTGGGGAACATTTGCATATTGTAAACTTTCTTTTGGTGTTAAAAACACTGGTGCCACATCCCAGTGGGCCATGTCGTACGCCTTCCATGATGTTATGGACTTTGTGGAACCCTACTTGGATGACCTCCCTACCCACTCAAAGCAGCGTGAGTTCCACTTAGATCATCTGATGGCCGTTTTCCTCAGATGCAGACAGTACAATATCCATTTGAATCCTCATAAGTGTATTTTTATGTTGAGTCCGGATGCCTCTTAGGATTTATTGTCTCAAAAGATGGGATCCGCATTGATCCCTTGAAGGTGGAAGCCATTGTCGCACTCCCACCTCCAACTAATATTACGGAACTTCAGAGTCTACAAGGAAAAGCGACTTATTTAAGGTGTTTTGTTTACAATTTCGTGCAAAAGACATAGGGTTACATGAGATTGATGAAAAAATACATCCCGTTCATTTGGGATGATCAAGATCAAAAATCTTTCGATAGTTTGAAACATGCCATCACACATGCCCCTATGCTCCACTCGCTGAATTACTATCGAGATTACATCTATACCTTGTTGCTTCCGTCACCACTATCACCATGGTTTTGGTACAGACAGACCAGAACGCCCAAGAACATGTGATATACTCGCTCTCATGGTAGTCATAGCCGTGTAGAAGTTTTGACATTATATTTTACTCTGCACCACCACCATCATCGTTGATTCGAACCCCATGTACCACGTTCTGACTCGAACCCCATGTACCACGTTAAACAACAAAAAGGATCAAACTTTTTGAGGTATAAATTTTTATTTTAAATTTTAAACATAAAAAAATGACACATCTTAAATTTTAAACATCAAGAAATTTGATCCCTCTTATTAATTAATAAATCCAAATTTAAGATACATCCATCCCAAAGAAGAAAAAAATTGCCTGTGGAAAAAAAAAGCATCCAGAAGCACTCAAGAAAAGAAAAGTAGAGGACAAACCTAAAAAAGACATAAATACAAGAAATGTCGTGGGACAAAACAAATAACACAAGCAAATGATAGAGAGAGGCACAAGAACTGTTGGTACGTGTACTTCATTATTCCTTTCTTTCTGTCCCGAGGAGCATTGGCTTGGCGACCAGTAGCACCAGGAAAACCTCCCTTGCACCTTGGAAAGAAACCAAGCATAATTCCATTAACTTCAGGAAGACTTCACTTTGGGATAACCCCATAAAAACGCCATTGACAAAGCAAAGCCTCAGCTCCCTTAGCTTACAGACCAAAAAACTATGATAATGAAGGATCCGGAAAAAATAACGATACTTTAAAACCTATGCAAAACCATTGCAATCTCAATACATGTGGACAACCGAGATTCATTCTTGAGCATAGCCTTAAAGGTCTCGGTGTGTTGTCAAATCGCAGCCAGAGTGGCTCATAAATTTGCGAAACAACCACAGTACCACTATCCATTAAATAACATAAATTTATTAATATGGTTTCCAAAACAATACACGATTATGGTATAAACCCCATAGTTAATAGTTTGAACATTTAAATCAATGCATAAACCTTGGTATGATAATGCAAGCACTTGGGAACCAAGGTTATATCTTGGTACTTTGAAACTTAATACAATTAATGGGGTTGAGACTATACCCATAATCTCCAAAATCCTTTCCATATACAACTAACGCATTCATAATGGTTAAGGCAAGGATGGAAGATCAAGACTTAGGCTTATGGCTAAGCAATCCCTTAGTAAACATATAGCTAGATAAATGTAATGAGAAACCCAACATCACCTTTGGTTATGATGGCAACACACTGCTAACCCTGTAAACATCCACCATATGTAGAGCCTGCTAAAAAGCAGTTTAATAAATTGTGTAAGTAGCCATACAAAGCAACAACAAAATTTATTTATGCTGCAATAACTATTACATGCCAAAAACATAACGATGTAATAATGATGTTTTTTATATAGTTGTTTGTATATTATTATTTTTATTTATTTATGGATATTTGAGTTCCATGACATATATCATGATTATGTCTCTTTCTATGATTATTTATTCTTTATACATCATAAACCTTCAAGGAAACTAGTGTGCAAAGGAGTGTTGTTCGTATGGATATTAGCCTATGAGGTGGGGTTTGTAGAACTAAAACAATGGATTGTTATTTTTTTTTAACTTTAGTTTTAGAAGTTTAGAAGTTTATGTATTTTCTTTTCTATTTAAATTTTAAATTTTTTTCTTATTCTTTTCATAGAAGTTATAGTTTTTATCAGTAATAAGAGAATAATAAATATCTAAAATAAATGAAAAATAATTCTAATATTTATTAGTAATATGTTAATAATAAATATCTAAAAGAAAATGAAGAAATAATTCTAAATTTGATTAGTAACACGTGAATAATAAATATCAAGAAGAAAATGAAGAAATAAAAATAAAAATAAAAACACTTAAGAGTAGTCCAATCATGAGGTTGAATTTGAGGTGGGAGTCATGCCACACATATTTTCATTACTACACAATATTAAGATACATTTAATTTTTGTTTCTTTTATACCTCTACCTGAATGCACTCATGTACAATTTTGGATTTCTTAAATACCATTCAAAGTTCTCTATCATTTTTTTCTTGAAATTTATTAAGATGGTTACAACAAAACCATCAATAAAAGTTACATATAAGGCAAATGAAAGAGATGATAAATATATATATATATATATATATTGTTGTGTAGTGTGGTTAACTTTTAGTCCTTTGTATGATGGTTATGTTTTATTTTATTTTGTTTAATTGTATATTATAATTTTTGTGAAGTAGATTGTTTTTAATAATTTATGTTCAAATTTAAATTTAATAATGATATAATTGAAGTTATAGAATAAATTTGTAAAATATATATATTTTTTTAAATGTGAGATTAAATTGTAATTTTAGATAACATTTGGCTATATTTATAGAATATCTATCAAGCATTCGAGAGGGATCCAATTTCTCAGGTGTAGTTTTTTTTATCTTAAACTCAATAAATTTGATTTTTCTTTTGTTGGATGGATCACGTTTTAGTTTTAATTTTCTATTTGGACATGGATATTTTTAATTACTTTTCATAATTTCTTTTATTTTATGAATGTATATGGATTTTTTAACTTCCTTTTCATAGTTTTTATTTTTATGAGCCGACATAATTTAATTTAATTGTGGTAGCTTTACCTTACGTTACAACATCTCCCCCATATGGCATTTAGAACACCTAGCTCCTCTTGGTGCAACTAATCAACTATTTAAAATCATAACTAGATTTTTTAAAAGACTAATCATTTACAAACATAAATTAATTATTTTAAAATACCAATATATAATTTAAAAGCTAATTAAATCAATAGAATTTATTATACACCACATTGAATTATATAAGGATTTAAATAGTAAAGAAAGATTAATTTTAAAAGTTAAAACACCTTATCTAAACTATATAAAAATTTTATACTTATTAAAATTTTATTCTTGAATTTGTTTTATAAAAAGATATTATCTAAATCATAAAATCTCATTTAATAAAAGTAAAATTCTAAAAATTTAGAAAATAAAATAAAGTTGGAAAATTTTGAATTAAATTTTTTAAGTCATAATCATATTTTTACAATAATCTAGATAAACAAGTGGGATCACCACCAAAACTATTTAGAACTTTCATTCGATGAAATGTTTGATTTTAAAAAAATAAATATAAAAATTGAATATTGTTCATATTTAAATGTTGTTTTTGATTTTGACATTAATTTTAATATTACTTTGTCAAATTAATAAAAAATAAAAAAATTACCAAAATATATTTCAAATATGATTGAGTTTTTCTTAATACATATTTTGACATTAATTTTAATGTTACTTTGTCAAATTAATAAAAAAATAAAAAATCTACCAAACTATATTTCAAATATGATTTTAGTTTTTCTTCATAAATATGTTAATATGACATTAATTTTAATATTACTTTATCAAATTAATGAAAAAAAAAAAAAAATTTACCAAAATATATTTCAAATATGATTCTAGTTTTTCTTCATACATCCATATGTTAACATAATTTAGATTTGAAAAAAAAAATTATATCATTAAATAAAATCCTAACTCAACTTTGTGACACCTATACACCACTAACTCACAAACAATCCAATCTAATCTATTCTCATCGAATCTAATTTAATCTTATCTCATAATGACTAACTAAGAAAAATCTAGAAACTCGAAACTCCACGTTCTTTTGAAAAGGAACCAACACTACCTTCTCATATTTGTTGGCATTGCATGTGGAGCGAAAACCATCTCTAGACCCTCAAATTTAAATAGTAAATATCGGACGTCAAATTTAAATAGTAAATATCGGACGTGGAGGCCATAAAGCATTTCTTATCCAATAAGCTAAATATTATAGTAAATCACAAAAGCATGGAGTAGCCGTTGTGCAAAAAGCTAACGGTGATTTATCGGAAGAAAAATCCTTTAAGCTAGCGTGCAGTTTGAAATTCAAACAGTTAGGTTAAGGAAAACAGACCTGGCCGAGAAGATATTAGGGTCTCCGTGAATGCAGGCCAGGGGAGTGCTACCTTACATAGAACAGACTTGGCCGATGGGGCCTGTTTAAAGATCTGATGGAGAGGGCCGAGAAGAAGATCTGCCCGAATGCGCCAGTGGCCTTGTGAGTCTCAGAAGTCTTGATGTTGCTATTCCTGAGAGCATACTAAATTGCCGCTAGGTTTATGTTGAATTTATGAATCGTTGTTGGGTTAGATTCAATTTCTGATAGGTTGAATTCCTGATGGGTTGAATTTCTGAATCGTTGTTGGGTTATATATTGAATTTCTGAATCGTTGTTGTATGATATGAATTTAACGGCGCGTTCGAATTCCAACCATCTGGATACGCTGGGTTTGAAATTGATGAATCTGAAGAATCTGTACATTCAAATAAGATAACTTCTCTTCCGCCATAGATTGCCTACATGAGATCTGATTTAACAGTCCTGAAGCCGAACGACGTGGGTGACTCCCAAGTACGTCTGTGACTAGTAATCGACGTGTCTGAACGGTGCCAGGACTTCAAAAATTTAAGAACAAGTAGTTGGTGAATGCCCAATCGGCAGAGAAGAGGGTACGTTTGTTTCTCTTCTGGTTTTCAATGTGGTAAAAAATGGTGTTCAACTTCTGAGATTTCTGTAGTGAACTCGCTGTTGTTTGTTCGATTTCTGTGTTAAAAATTGGTGTTCGATTTCTGATTTCTTTAGTGATTTGATGTTCATTCCTTTGTATTTGAATGGATAACAATATTATTAAATTTCTAGGGTTAATCAGAGCCTCAACTCTGTAAATTAAAAAAATATATATCCAGATTATATTTCTAGGTTTAGAATTTTATTTGTTTTACAAGTGTATGACCAAACCCTTATGAAGGGTTGTTCGCTTCGTTTCAGGATTGAATTCATATAAAATTTCCATTGCATTATGTATAGGAGTCGAATCCTGAGTTATATTTGGTTTCGAGTTACCTCGATGCTTCCTGAGTTAAACTTCCTGCACTATCAGGTAAGAATCCTCTCTCCGAACTGCATTTTGTCTTATATATAAAAACCAACTATGAACATTTTCTCTTATTTCATTACCTTTCTTGAGCTGCCCAGTAGGGTTTTTACCTGTAGCGTTTTGGGCTTGAGCTGCCCATTCGTGTTCTCTAACCAGGGTTTCTTTTCCCTGGGTCGGTGTATGGTTATGACGAATACTCTCTCACATGCATATGATTTTGGGAGAGCTCTGCTCGACTTTGGTTTCAGTCTTCAACTATGGATGAACGCTAACCCGTTTCGGAGCTACATGATCTTTTAAAACCATGGTAAGGTTTACCTACACACATTTGTTTTAGGGCATTAATTTTACAATTTGGTCTTCATATTCCAACGATACTTAACTACTTATAATAATTGCAGGATGTCCGGGTTGCCAAGGACATGGTATCCTTTTAACAAGTTACGACCTAGCTTATTGCGCTCTATATCGAATTTTTGAGTTATAGTCACGAATATTCATAGGTTGTCATCTTGATAGACAAACCCACGAAGAGTGTAATGTGGTTGATTATTGTTGTGAGTAAAAGCTTAAATACTCATAGAAATATGATTGAATAAGGGATAGGTATGGTCGTTTTTGTTTAATACTAATATATGCACATTTTCACTATTTTCAGGTTGCTTTTCTGTCAAGTAAACTGGAGAAAATATGTAGATCGATTCTCTCTATATTTGGTTTTGTTATTGATATTCACTTTTCTTTTATTGACATTTCAATTCTAAACTTAATGGAAATACAAACACCTGGTGAACAGGCTTTGTTGAAAGAAATTATTGACAATGTGCTCTTGTTTTCCTGAGTTGCAGCAGAGATGGAATGCCAGAAATGGGCGAGTAAAAGCATAAATATAGTACAAAGCTGGTGCCCTGGAAGATGAAAGAAGGATTGAAGCATGGCTATGTAACGGTATGTGATTAAGTTGTAATATTTGAAGCATATTTTCAGCGAGATCGAGACATTCTCGGCAAAACGATTCTATTCTCAGAATTGGCCTTAGTCCAAGCTTGCTGGAAGTTTGGTAGGTCATCATGATCACTCACTCTGACTAAATTGAATTCGGTATACTGATGTAATTTTTCATGGTTTTATTAGCTGCCATGGATTGTGTGTATATTATGCTCGAAGTATGGATTTATGATAGAATGGTTGATTGATGTAATATATGATTGCAGCTACTCATATATAATTATTTGCTACTTTGATGAGAAGTGATTAATTACTGAAACTTTGCTTCTGTTATTTTTTTTATGGTGGTAGGGTTTGGGTTTTTAGATCATTTTTGTACATATGAGCATATATATACCAACATGCTGGGCACTGCATTTGGATAGAGCTGACATATTCTGGACACAAGTAATGCCGAATTAACACCCCCAAAAAACCTGCTACATTTGAATAGACACCACGTCGTTTTGCCCAAAGCTTCATACACCTAAGTCTGGTGTGAAGATTATCGATATTTGGCACCAACCGCAACATTTGAAATGTTTCATTAAAGTTCTTTGCCACACCTTTAAATGTCTTCTCAATGGATTCATCATGACGTTGGTCCAAGACTGAAATTAATTCTCTCATTTTCTTATCACCAGTATCAAGTTTTGTATGTCTTTTATGTAACTCCTCTCTTTGTTCAGTGGAATTGACACATTGATCCAATGCTTCCCTATTGACATGACTAAACTATTTAAGGCTTTGATTGCAGTTGTGAGGCGTTTTCTGCAATTGTTCTTTAAGATTCCTGTACTTGTACTTTTCAAATGCATCTAATGGCAATGAACCGAATTCCTGAATTTTATCGATGTAGTCATCTTACTTTGCCATAAGAGGATTTCTCTTATTTATTATTTCTTCAAGGTCTTTTGCTTCATTATGAAGTGTGCGATCATAGTAGTCATCTATAGCGTCCGATTTTCTTTCAGTCCTCTTGTTATTTCACTCTAAAATTCATCACGCTTGCAAAAGTGATTACATCTCCTCCCAAACATCTCATGTATCAGGTTTCATCAGCGGATTTCTCATAAAGAGTACAAGTACCATCATGGCAAGAACCAGACTCAACAATAACATGTGTCAGAAGGTTAGAAATTTTTCCCTTCGGAAAGACCTGTTAAATCGCTCAAGGAAGTAGAGAGTAGACCACTTAAATTGCTTTATTCGAAAATTTGAAGTTCGCTCCCTAATTAGAATATATATGGCATTAACCATGGAAATTGTTCTTTGAATCTTTAAAGTAAGCATGCCTTTAATGTCATCGCTGTGTACCATTTTCACCAAGATCGGGTAGTCTTTTCCTTCCAATCTGATTAACAAGTGGCCAATATTACACATTTCATGCATGGGTCTATTTCCAACTGATATCTTTTATGGTGGTAGGGTTACATTTCAAACAGTTAGGTTACATCATTCTTCTTGAAAACGCCTCTTATTTAGATTTGGAAGTGAAGATATTGGTTCTTCAACTTTAATCTTCTATGTTACGGTTATATATTTTAATGATCCAAAAAAAGTTGGTTGAGGTGATTGTTAGAGAATGTGTAGATTGATTCTCTGTATATTTGGTTTTGTTATTGATATTCACTTTTATATTGTTATTGACATTTCAATTTTAAACTTAATGGAAATATAAACACCCTGCGAGCAGACTTTGTTGAAAACCATTATTGACAATGTGCTCTTGTTTTCCTGCGTTGCAGTAGAGATGGAATGCTAGAATGACGTTGTAATATTTGAAGCATATTTTCAGCCCGATGGAGATATTCTGGGCAGAACGATTCCATTCTCAGTGCACAATTCAGAATTGGCCTTTGTTCAAGTGGCTGGAAGTTCGGTAGGTCAATATGATCACTCATTCTCACTAAATTGAATTTGGTATACTGACGTAATTTTTAATAGTTTTATTGAGTTGCTTCCGTGAATTGTTTGTATATTCTGCAGGAAGTATTGATGTAATTTTTAAATTGAGCTGTTTCGATGAATTGTTTGTATATTCTGCTGGAAGTATTGATGTAATTTTTAATTTTTAATGTATATTCTGCTTATTGGCTTTTATATCTGTTATTAGTTTGTTGTCTTCCAGCAGTACTTAAATCGTACCTGTCCAATATGTATAAGAACGCCTGGAATTAGATCGTGGATGACTTCATGATTCTATAAAGGCATATGTTGCCATCAACTATGTGCTGAGGTTTTCTTTTTTAAGGTATGTTCATATCTTGTTCATACTAAATTTTTTTTGCAGTGTAATAATAGTTTTATTTTGATTTTGGATGGACTAGTTTCACTAATATTAAGATTTAGGATTTATAGCAGTGTAGTAATAGTTTTATTTTCATTTTTTGATCACCGATATTAGGATTTAGGATTTATAGCAGTGTAGTAATAGTTTTATTTTCATTTTTTTGATAAAGTACATTTTTTATATAATATAGCAGAATCAAGATCTAAATCTATAGAAATAGTGTGATAGGTGATATTTCTATGTTTTATAGGTGATATTTCAGGTCCATACCTGGTATGTATAAAATGGTAAGAGTTGTAGTAAGAGTTCTTTCATGTTTTAAATAAAGTTAAATACATTATTTTTATTTCAATTTTGGAATGCTGTGAAAAATTGCAAGAGTTCACTGTTATTTTGATTTCAGAGTGAAGGGCATTTCAATCAAGTGATAATTCCAGATAAAGCTAGTTTGCATTTCATTCTAACAAATTTTCTTTGTTATTGATTTTGGCATAGTTAACAATCCGAAATGAATTCTAATTTGAAATAGATAAAAAAAAGGGTTTTACCTTTTAGTTTCAACCTATGAACTGCCTGATTTGTTTCCTACGTTAGTTTGTTTGCCTGGGTTGTTTATATCAATCTTTGTTTGCAGTGGTTGCGAAGATGAAATGACACCCCGGCTGAGAAAGAGAGACCATGAAGAATCGAAAGAAACGAGAGAGAATTGAATCAGGTAGATGTACATTTTTTCAAGGTCTTTATTAAATTGTTAATGTATAGAAATTAGAATTGAATCAGGTGGATGTACATTGTTCTACTTATTGCCCAGTCTTCTATTGAAATAGCTCTAGCTAGTTATTGAAACTAGCTTTAGCTTATTGTTGAAATTATTTGAAATTATTTAGCTGACATTATTAAAATTCAAAATCTATTTGGCTCAAATTTCACTCGATGACTAAGTTATCCTTCTAGAGATTTATATCGGCCAGCTCTAACGTACGGTACCTCTGAAACCCTATTCCGAAGTGCAAGGGCGAGAGAAAGCTTATGCGCCACTCTGTATATAAGAAAGCCCTTAAAATTGAGCAGGCAATGTATATAAGAAACGCATGCCCTAAGATCCCTCTTATTGAATCTTGGATCTCGCATGCCCTAGAAGGGGCTCGCTCTCTGCATCTTTCGTCGCTCCGGCTTGCATGTAAGCCCCTCTGAAACTTTTGGTTTTTGATTCGCTCTTATTGAATCTCGGATCTCTGCATCTTCCTCCACAACACCCATTATGAAAGAGTGGAGTTTGGAAGCTTACTGCTCAGTTGGAAAGCCAGGGCACTTTCCAGAGATTTGTGAAGACCGTAGTGCAGAGAAAGCCTCCTAGAAGGGGCTAGCTTGGGGACATTTTGCTTTGCCTTTGCGCCGGCCACCTCCGATCTATCTATCATGGGCAATATACAGCAGCGGGGGATCCGCGTCTCCTTCGATTCCACCAACTCTCTGGTTGGTTTCGCTCTAAACCAGTCCATAACTATCTAGGGCCTGTTTAGCATACAACATAATATTAATATTATAACCATAGTCTGCGTTATATAAAAGAAATGTGTATGTAATTATCGTAAAAAGAAGTCACCGTCCACATTGTGATTATTAAATTGCAAAGCTAATTGTTTTGATTGATTACATTGTGATTATTAAATTGCAAAGCTAATTGTTTTGATTGATTTTCTGGTTTCCGTATGTTTCGAAAAGCTGAAGTTCTTGCCTTATTAGGAAGATTAAGATGTCGGTTCTTGTCTTATTAGAAAGGTTAGTACCCACGGAAATGTAAAGATTTTATAAAATGGTATTTCTCAACAAGTCAAATCTATATTTAAATGAGTTCTTGATGGCATGGCAAAACATTATATATAAAAACAAAACCACCTGCCATGTGATTCGATTATTATATTTTAAATACAGCTGGCATGGAAAACAACAACCCAACTGCAATTTAGTGTTGCTTTTAGAATCCGTCAACTTTTAGAATCCGTTACATGCTTATTCTAAATAATCTGAAAATTACAACTCTTCACCAACCTTGAAACTTGGAAACTCATTCATCACTATTCTATGCCTATCCTAACACAAGCAATTAATACATTGATTTTCCTTTCCTCCAAATGGGAGACACGTCTCCCTCAACCTAACAATTTAAAACTCATTTAAGGCCATATATATATTATTTTTATTATTAAAAGCAAATGAATGAATTTTTTTTTCCCAAAACAAATGACAAATTTAGATTAGATTTGGAAAACTACATCAAGGTGTTATTATTTAGTTGGTTAGAAAATAAATTGAATTGGTGCATTTAGTATTCATAATTACAAATAGTTTTGCACTAGGATTTCTATTGGTACCTAAGAAAATACACTCTTTATAAATCTTAGTCAAAAATCATCTTGTAGGGAATTGTCTTCCAACTTGTCATCATGGATCCTCATCTCTTTAAAGGGTTTCTCATGGATTCTATGTATTTTTGTTTATTTATTTAGTGTAAACTTAGATTTTTCCATGTATTTTGTATAGTTTATTTGGATTGTATATCTTAAATCCTCAATTTGAATTTGAATCTATTAGAGAAAATAATCCATTTTATGATCACATTATTAGTTTATGTTTTTGGAAGTGAATTATCTCATTAGATTACAAGTAGGTAGGCCCATGTTCATTCTAGTGAAAAAAAATTGGTTATTCCATGTCCACTCTAGCAAGAAAAGATTAGACAACTAGGTAGGTCCATGTCATTTATTTTTTATATATCAATTTAAGTGACCAATATTTCTCCATTTTATTTTAAATTTATAACCTATGTAACTTTGGATGCTATTCATGTATAGGTGTTCACATTTTGTATCTCTTCTAGTGTATACAAGGATACTAATCATTTATCTAAATTTAGAAATAACATGGCCAATTACCAATAGATTACTATTTTGGTTTGATATATGTTAGTATATAAATTTATTTAAAATTGTTGTTAGTAATTGATTTGCAAAATATTAGTAATTGAGTTGCATTGAGATTCTTTTTTAATGCATATTTTATGGTATGATAAAGTATTAATTATTTTCATTGAGTTTGCAAAATATTAATAATTGAAATTTATTAGAATGAGTTATATATATATTATGATATGATACTCTATTGATTATTTTGTTGTGAGTGTTGAAATGTTGTGGGTGTTGAAATATTTTAGAATATTGTCAAATTACAATCGCTATATCATTTATTTTAATGATGGTAAAACAAAATTTAATTTTTTTTAATAGTTAATGATATCTTTCTTTTATATATAAAAGTTTAATTAGAGTATTTAAATTAGAATAAGATTGTAGAAAATTTTTTTTATATGGATATTAAATTCTATATTTTTCTTATATTGCTTCCATTAGTATGTTGACCATAAGGTTTCTATTAAAGTCATGTGTAGAGTGTTTTCAAAGGACCATTTTGGGAAATTGCCTGGAAACAATTTCTTAACTCGGTATCTTGACACATGTGCCTTTTGTTGTAGCTGGGAACTGGGACGCCATTGCGCTAGTAATAGGTGGAGGGAGGTAACTCCCAGAGAAGCCCTCCCAGTACGCCCCAAGTTGGGTGGTCGACCATGTATACACAAGGTTTTTAAAGTGGTCTAACGAGGGACCCCCCTTTGTTGACACTCTATTCATGCAACCTAGGAGTTAAGATATCTTTCCTTGGTAATTATAACATATACGATACCTTATTATAACACATATATTTTATAACCCTTATCTTATTAAACCCCTATAACACCTAACTCCTTTAAACCATAACAACTTTAGCCACTATATCATCCCCCTACCACACTTACCACCACCCATCTCTCTCTCTCTCTCTCTCTCTCTCTCTCTAACCCTTACTAACTGCGCTCACTCTCTCTCTACTATACTCCACCTATACCTAAACTCCACCCCTCCCTCTCACTATCTCTCTAATATACTCCACCTATACATGAACTACACCCCTCCCTCTCACACACTCTCTCTACTCTACTCCACGTATACCCGAAATCCACCCCTCCCTCTCCCCCAACACCCTAATGATCCACCCTCTCTCTCGTACACTCTCACTACACATTATCCCCCATCTCTCTCCCTAACCCTAGTCAGTCTCCAAAATATCCTCTCTCTCTCTATATACATACACACTTTATCCCCCCTTCTCTCTAAATTCCCTAAACACCTATTCCCTCGCCCCACCCGAATCTCTATATAGTTCTCTACCCTAAATCCCTTTCCCACCCTGCCACTAATCAACCACACCCCCCTATCACCTCCTTTCTTTCTCTCACTCTCTCTCTCTCTATATATATCTCTCTCCTATCTACTCCACCACCTATAATGAACCCCACCCTTCTCCCTCTCCTCTAAACTCCTAGCATCGCCTTGCTCTCTCGCTCTCTCTTTCTCTCACACACACACACACACACATACACACACCTTCTCCTCCCCACACCAGTAATCCCCATCCTCTCTCTCTCTCTCTCTCTCTCTCTCTCACACACACACACACACACACACACATAGACACACACACATACACACACCTTCTCCTCCCCACACTAGTAATCCCTGTCCTCTCTCTCTCTCACACACACACACACACACACACACACACACCCCTATTCACCCTAACCCTTACTAACCCCCTCTCTCACTCTATCTCTCCCCTAATCCTACACTGACACCTAACCCCAACCCCTCTCTCACACACATAGACACACCTTCTCCTCCCCACACCAGTAATCCCCGTCCTCTCTCTCTCTCTCTCTCACACACACACACACACACACACACACACACACACACACACCCCTATTCACCCTAACCCTTACTAAACCCCCCTCTCTCACTCTATCTCTCCCCTAATCCTACACTAACACCTAACCCCAACCCCTCTCTCTCTCCCCAAACCCACCAATGCTCCCCCTCTCCCTCTCACACTCTTACAACATCCAAATCCCCACTCTCTCTCCATATTACCCCTCTTAGTTTACCTAGACATAACCACCCATTATTCCCCTCTCCCTTTCTCTCTCCTACTCCCCCTATAGTGATCCCCCCCACCACCCCCTGTCTCTCTCCTAATCCCCCTCTCCTATCACTTAATCCCTCATCTCTATCCCTCTCTCTATCTATCTATATATCTCTCTATTGCCCCCCTTACACTCATCTGATCTCACTCTCTCTATCCCTTACTAACCCCCTCTCTCACTATCACACCACTCTACTCCTCACTATAGATTTACCCCCCTTTCTCTCTCTCTCTCTCTCTCTCTCTCTCTCTCTCTCTCTCTCTCTCTCTTCCAAACCTTACCTAACCTCATCTCTCACTTTCTCTATAAATTATTCCTCCACATACAACTAACCCCCACACATCACTCTCTCCACCAACCCACTAAAACCTCCCCTCTCTCTCACAATTTGAGTAACCCTAACCCCCAAATCTCTCTCCCTAGCCATAACCACCCCCCTCCACATTTCTCTCTTTATCTCTCCTACTCTCCCAACACCTAGCCCCCTCTCTCTCTCCTCATCCCTCTCCCCCTACCAGTTATCACCCCCCCCCCTCTCTCTCTCTCTCTCTCTCTACCGCCAGCCTATAACCCCATTATCTCTAACTTCCTTAATATTTCGTTATCATATACCACCCCACCATGATCATTATCTCCTTCTCTCCCTAAACCCCCATCCTCCCCTATCCCCAATCACCCACACTCTTCCCCCCTCAATCCCTGATTCTCTCTCTCTCTATCTCTCTTTCTCTCTCTCTCTCTCTCTCTCTCTCTCTTTGTATCTCTCTCACCTCCTTCACCTAACAATTACAACCCTAAAGTCTCTCTCTCTCTCTCTCTCTCTCTCTCTCTCTCTCTCTCTCCCCCCCATACTCCTCCACCTCCACCTAATCAATACACATCTCTAGATCCTCGAACCCCCTAACACCCCCTCTCTCATTCTCAATACCCCTAACCCACCACTCTCTCTTCTTAAACCCCCTCTTACCGTCCCCACCCATAACCACCCCCTTCATCATTCTCTTTGTCCCTCTACTACCCCCCCCTATACCTAACCATCTCTCTCCCTCTCTCTCTCTACCGACACCCTATACTCACCCTTCTCTTTATCTCATAATCCCACTCCTCCTCTATACCCGTAATTAACGACACCCTCCCCTCCTGGACCCTAACTCTCTCTCTCTCTCTCTCTCTCTCTCTCTCTCTCTCTCTACTCCTCTTCGCGCTCACAATCCCCACTCCTCTCTCTCTCTGAAACACTTAACACCTAGCCACCCTCCATTCTCTCTCTCTCTCTCTCTCTCTCTCTCTCTCTCTCGCACACATCCACATACTCCTTCCCCTACAACTAACCTCCCTCCTCTCTCTCCCTCCCTCAAATCCTCTCCCTAAACGTTACTAACCCCTCTCTCTATATCTTTCCTAATCCCCCTTACCTTGCAACTTAACACCCACCTCTCTCACTCTCCCCAAATCCCCTAACACCCCCCTTAATCTCTCTCTCTCTCACACACACATGCACACATGCACACACACCCACACACCTCTCTCTCTCTATCCCTTAATTACCATTTATCTCATTTATAATGATTTTACTCCTCACCCTAACTTTATTCCCCTCTCTTTCTCCTTATCTCCCACTTTTCCTTACTATCTACCTCTTTCTCTCTCTCCCCCCCCCTATTCTTCTTGACCCTTACTAAGTACCTCTCTAACTCTATTTGTCACCTATTCCTCCACATTCACATAACCCCAAACATCACTCTCTCTTCCAACACCCTAACATGCCCCCTCTCTCTCTCACTCTCACTACCCTTAACCTCACACTATCTCTTACTAACGCACCTCCTACTCTCCCTAGAAAAATGCCCCCCCCTTCTCTCTCTCTCTCGCTCTCTCTTTGTATATATATATATATATCCCCTACTCCCCCTACTCCTAACCCTCTCTCTCTTTCTTTATACTAATCCCCATACCCCTATCGCTCACCACCCCCATCTCCCTCATCTCTCTCTCTCTCTCTCTCTCTCTCTCTCTCTCTCTCTCCATTGCCACCCTATGACCCAATTATCTCTAACATCCCTAATATTCCCTAATCCCTATCCCCATCCCCTCACTTCAATCTCCATCTCTTTCTATCCCCCATCATCGGTCCTTCCCCGTAACCCTAATCACCAACATCCTCCCTGCATTGCTTTGAAACTATCTCTCTTATTTTCTCTCTCTCTCTCTCTCTCTCACACACACACACACACACACCCCTATACTCCTCCACCTACATTTAACCTCCAGCCCTATAAATCCCTCCCAAACCCCTAACACCTCCCACACCCTCGATTCTCTCTCTCTCTCTCTCACACACACACACACACACACACTACTCCTCCCCCTTCCATAAATGCCCCTCCTCTCCCTATCTCATATACTCTCCCTAACCCTTACTAACCCCCATATATTTTTCACCCCCTACTCCTCCCCCTCCTCCTCCTCCTCTCTCTCTCTATCCACCTATTCATCCTAACCTTTACTAAACCCCTCTCCCACTCTCTCTCTACCAAACTCCTTCAACTGCACCCAACCCCCACACCTCTCTCTCTTCTCTAACCATCTAACATCTACCATGTCTTTCACACACTCTCAATACCACTAAATCCTCCTCTCCCTCCCTAAACCCA